>CM042201.1:5385424-5407378 GCA_023539305.1 Ilex asprella
GTAAAAGGTTTCTTAAGCAAGGAGAAGTGACCGAAAAATACAAAATGGTTAACTTAATTGTCATTTCAAATTTTGCTCCACTTGGGTGAAAGAATGAAATTCTTCCAGACATTGCTCGGCTTTTGCATGCAATAGGAAAGAATCATAGCATTAACCTTTCCTCTTTGATCCTGCCTGAGATAATCAAAGGTTGGGATGCTAAGAGAAATTCACTTCCCTTCAGAACGTTAGTCACAGAGATTTGCATTGACTAGAGAGTGAAGATCAAACCAAAATGGGAAGTGATTAAGCCAATGGGATTCTTGAACAAGGTTTCATTTTGGAGAAGCCAAGGCCACAGTGGAGGACAAACAGCAAGGGAGGATATGCCGCCAAGACATGGCACTGATGATGTGCAAAATACATTGGATGCCGAAGAAGATAGGGAGGCAAAACAGGCCCATGCTGAGATGGGTAATAGAAGAATTCTACGAGAGATCATGCTTAGCATCAAAGCAAATCAAAATGAGATTCTCCATCGTTTGAGTGGTGGAGCTGCTAGACCTTCGGACATTTGAGTTGTTAGTGACTGTGGTCATTTTGTTTCTTTTGTTTACTATGTGTTTTGTTTAGATAATTTAAGTTTTTTATTTTGAATCATGGGACATTTTGAATGGGTTATAATGACTTCACAAAAATTATCTTATTAATCCATGTATTAAATTTTAGTCATTGCATTGTTATTTTTCGTTAATTGATAGAACTGATGTAATATTAAGATTGCTTACTAAAGTGGCTAAGCACAGGGTTATCTTGAAACTTAATCTAACATTCCAAATTGAAATCCTCATGTCTTTGAAAAATGGTATTTTCTCTATGCTTAAATATCAAATTTACATTGGTATTTGCTATTCTTAAGAAAGTGCAGAATAGTCAGGCTTGAAAATTGAATTGAGATATAACCTACATTCTTTGAAAACCTGACATAATCAGTGGAGATAACGAAGAATCCCGTGATAAGCTTTTGAGCCTTGCGATGCTTTTGAGAGAAAATCAGCACATACTCAAGTAAGATTTTTCACTTTCTATCCTTGAATAATCTCATTAAGTTTATTTTGATTGATGCAAATAGAGCAGTATGTTGATGTATCCCACAAAAAAAAATCACATGACAAATACATGTAGGCCATTTTTTTATTTTTCTTTGAGCCTTATCCATTTCTTTTGCAATAAAATATTTTGTCAGTCATGATTGAGCCTAAAAATGATAACTCTTTTCTGCACAGCCATGTTTTTGACCATGCCAGTGGAAAAATGTATATTTCTACCGTGATTATCTAATTTTCTTGCACATTCTCTTAAAAGTAGACTTTATGGAAATAAATAAAAAAAGGAAAGGGCGAAAAGGGCAAACAAATGAGTAGAAGGAGATGAGAAAAGAAAGAAAGAAATGCAAAGAAAGAGATGCAAAAGAAACCAATCTAGGAAAAGAGTTGTGATATGAAAGAAAAGGGGGATGAAATAACAGGAATGAGTATTTCAAAGACAAAATGAAGAAGAGAAGGATAAAATGTGCAAAATTTTAATGAAATTGGATAACCCATTTTGAACTCTTCTCATTCGTTGTTTCATTTACCACTTACTCCTGGCCACATTATAACCTGGAAAAAACCCTATTTGATCTCAGGTCTAATGCATGTGTCGGAAGTCAACTAAAATTTGGGGTATGTTAATAGCATTGCTTTATTTGTACCAATATTCCTCCATGAGATTATGCCAAACATGTTAGTTTGTCTTTCCTAGATTCCACTCCCCCAATTTTTATGCATGTGAAAAAAAAATGTGATTTACCTTCTTCTAATCACATGCCTTTTTGAGAGAAAGTCGCTAAAGTCAGAGGAAATTTTGGCTAAGGGCATTCTAAGAAAGGTTTGTGAAATCAAAGCTACCCGTGGAGGGTTATAAAGAAGAATGTTTGTTATATGATGATTCTTATCACTAGAATGATTATTCTTCACATAGGGAATTTCAAATATCATTGTAACAAGTGTTTATTTTTGCATAGAGTACATACTTATAAAAGAGGAAACAATTCAAAATTGATGGATGGGTGTCTCAATGATCATGGTGCTAACTCACTCTGATAAGAAATCTTAAATATAAACATCTATTCAACTAAAGTTTGTGGGTAGCTTCACTAAAAATCCTCACGATACAGCACTCGTCCACTAGGGGAAACCAAGGAGTTTAAAAGCTTGTTGCATATGCTAAATGCAACCGGGTCACCTACGAAAATGACATTTCATTTGGATGTTTTATATTACTAGGGACTAGCAATATGCAAGTTGGGGGGTGTGATGCATAGTTAAAAGTTATATCGTAATATGCCTTTATAAGATTAATTATGTTTTAATCGTGTTTAAATGATAATATTTAAGGACAAAGAAAATACAAGGGCATAAAGGCAATAACGTCACTCTTTCAAGCAGCACACATGTGTTTAAAAAGAGGACTCAAGAAAGAGGAAATAAAAGTTGCATGATAAAGTGGACTTTACTTCCATGTTCGAACGCCACTTCCACGTTCGAACGCTTCATTGAAATCATTCAATATCTCGAGGAGGCTATTAGGGAGATGACATGAGGCTGGTTACTGTGAATGACAAGGTGCATTAGCAGCCATGTTCGAACTCCAACAGTGTTTGAACACACTTGAATGAAGAAATACATTTATGTTCGAACACCAAGTATCATTCAAATGTAAATCCCTGACATAATGCAGACAGATTAGATTTCCCCTTGGATTTTCTAGCATAGGCTTGGACTTTAAGCACCTAGGTTTGTCATTTATCTCCCTCCCTTGTCTATAAATACCATCCCTTGGAACTTGTCGAATTATATCTTTTGGAAGTTGAAAAACCCTCCAAAAGTAACTAGTTTTTTTTCTACTTCCATCATTAGTTTCATTATCTTATGCAAAAAAAAAATCATTAGTTTCATTAGCTTCCATTTTAAAGCTTCCTTCCTCACTTAGAGGATTGAACCTCTCTCACCTTTCTTGCTCTCTTGTAGCATTGAAGGGTGGGTAGTGTTCACTCATTCTTTGTCGGAGATAATCATATTGTTTTGATAAACGTTAACTTGTAATTATAAGTTCCTCTACTTGGAGGGATGAGATTCACTCACTTTTCTAGCTTTCTCAAAGCCATGAAGAATAAGTAGTTTCTCATTCACTCTTTAGTGCATTTCATTTATGCTTAATGATTTATCTTTTCATTGCTTATTGAATGATTGATTGCATGTAGCAAAGCTAAAAGTACTTTGTACTATCATGAATCTCTTATTGACAAGTTAATTCTTGACATAGAAGAATTCATTGGTTATTTGCAATTACTCAAGTTAGGTCTTCATGAAAAACTTTCAATTTTCATTATCATTATGTTTTAACTAAGAATTGAGTAATTTAACAGTTGCTGGATGATTTGTATGATTGCTTGCTTGTCTGTAGATGGGTTAATTCTCGACATTGACAATTCTTGCAAATATCTACATAGACATCGGAGTCATGCTCTTTATTCACACAATCCATCTTTATCCTCCAATTAACTTACTATTGACTTAGGGGTTAATTAAGTTGTTTACAAAGTATAAACATAACAACCGGATGAATAACTACATGTTCAGATCCTCGAGCTAAAGGGTGACTTTTTCATTTAAGAGAATCATATATTTTGTCTAGAAATTTCTATAATCATCAAAACTTCAAATCTCACTGATGCTGGTCACTTTCGTCTCTATCACTTATAACTTAAAAATACCAACATTAGTTTTCTGTGGGTTTGACTCGGAATTTGACTGGATTATAACTATAACTTGACTACCTGCACTTAGGTGTACACATTTCAGATCAAGTCAGTTGACACCAAACAAGATGTTTTTCTTCAATGTGTAAAGTTGAATGGAAGAATCAAGATGGTTGGCTTTTGGTCTTAGGGATCTAAGGTTGTTCTTGACGCACTCTTGAAGGATTTTTGCTTTATTCTAATTCATTGAGGCTTACCCCGGGTCTAAGACATAACCCATATGTATAGGACACAAAATAAGGTTTGTCTTAGGGATTAAGAAAACATAGATTCCCTTCAATTGCTCGAGCAGTGGAAGGGCAGTGATTGTTGGAGTAAAAGATCATTCTAACCCTCCAAGTGACATAACGATCTATGATTGCTTGAGCGACCTCCTTGTTACTTTCTCTTGTACGAATTCTTACTCTTTCTGCTTCCTTTGAAATATTACAATGTGTTTTCCCAAGCGTAGGAAGATTATCTAATGTAGTAACTCAAAAAAATTTTGAGGTTGTCTCCTCAGGGACAGTTTGGTATTTGAATTGTGATGTGTTTATAAAAAAAAAAAAAATCCTTTTGATTGAGTATAACATTGGTGAATATGAAAATTGATAGAGTAACTTCAAAGAAAAACAATCGGCCAACCCTCAAAAATTATTTTTTAATAACCAATCTTATTGATTCTTATTTATGACTTATCCGAGCTCATAAATAGGTATTCATCCGAAGAAACTTCCTCCGCCATTGACAACCAATGGGAGGCTCTTGTGAAGTGTGGGAGGTTCCATGTACTAATGGGAAGCTAGATCATCTAGATTGGTGGCCTCCCCATGAGTGTAGGTGTGAAGGTATCCTTTCACCATCGACGAATCACAACTCTAGAAAATGTGTCTTATAGCCGACATATGTTCAACTGGTTGAAGTCTTCGATGAACTAGTTGAAGTTATCATAGTATCTTGTTAATGTTTGATGGATCTCTGATGAAAACTTTTGTAACCTCTTCAATCAGTTGAACAAAGGTTCAACTGGTTGAAGCTCTTTTATCAGCCTGATGAACTATATGAAGTTCAACCGATTGGTCTTAGTCTTTTCTGATTTCTTTAGTCTTGCTCCTTTGCTTCAACTCTTCTTCCTGTTAGTGCTTTCCCATGACCTTAAGCTTGCTTCCACATGTTTCCCTTCATATCCTTTTGTACTTACAGTGACAAATACATCCATTATTCCAATTTCAACACAATTCTAAGTATTAAACATTAAATACCTATGCAACAAGGATGAATTAAACTATGTAATATGCAATGTTATGCCCTCAACATACCACCTAACTTAAACTTTGTCAGTCCCTAGTAAACCAAAAATAGAAGAACATGCATTTATCCATTCATCCCAAACACACTCAAAATATACATGTAACCCACACAATCACACACATCCATTCATAACAACAATTCTTAAATAAACAATGAAATCAAAGATGTCTAATATATATATCCAATGTCAATGGGTGCAAAAGATCAAAGTGTAACAACTTTAGGGTACAATTGAAGGTTTTCCTATCCAAAGTCATTACAACCCAACTAGATAATTTCCTAAAACACAAAAACTAGCTAAGCATCCAAATCTCTAACTATCTAGGCCTGAGTCCCCTAGATATTTGAAAGACTAGACTCTATACCACTACCCTCTCTTCTAGCCTAGTCACTCTCTAATTGATAATGGCTCTGGAGGAAGGTTGAATAGGAGCAGCTGTAGGATCGAAAGATGAAGTCCTGGGATGAGGTATGCTTTTTCTAGTAGCCCTAATGCTCTTTTTCTCACTCAAACTACTAATGGGCCCTTTCTCTAGAGGAGTCATCAAGTCAGCCTATGTCCTCCTTACATGTCCTTTGATAAACAGCTGTGATGTTACCAAAAGGCATATTTTTCCCTAGGCTTGCTCTATGAAATGTAATCTCTAATCACAATTCATATGTACAAAGCAAATTCAATCCTAGAGCCAACCATCATCTTATGTAATAAGACAATCTTGGGTAAGGTGAGTCGCTTCTAGGACTCCTTCAAATGTAAGTTATAATGCAGATTCTTGTTCATGGTCCGATACTCTACGAGTAGGCTCCCCCAACTCAACTGTCTATCAAAAGTACTGGGATCCTCATACAGAATATGCACATACTCATCAAGATTCTTAGCAGTAAACTCAAATGTGGTTAATCTACCTAATCAGCAAGAGGCCTAACATAGCCCAAGTACTCAGCTATACTACCAGGTGTAACCTGAATAATACAGCTTTGCACAATAGTCCTCAAAATCCTATCCTATGGGTCAATAAAGTGCAATCACGTGCAAAACTATCGACAATAGCTAAGAATATACCCCTCCACCTTCTCAAAAAAGAACTCTAACTCCACATGTGCTAACTGTCTCACTGCCACAACTTTACCCAAATTCTTATGGTCAACCATACACTCACAAGTCACTACCCTCTCTGCAATGGTTGACTCATAAACGACCCTCTACCGCTTCCTAGACTTAGTTCCCTCAGGTTCCTTAGGCATCAACATTGCCCAAAGTGGTGGCCTTTCTTTTTCCCATTTACTTCCTTGTAACCCTCGACCTCAATGCCGACAATGATGACCCTCGAGTCTTGGCCATGCTAGCCACACATAGACCCAACACAATCAAAAATACAATACAAGCCCAAAGCCACCAGAATAGCCCATTGGAAGGTGAACCAAAAGATTTCCTTGAAATCATGTTCAAAGCTAGGGTTTCGGTTTGATGAAAATGTCAAATGATGTGGGTAATGGATTTGGTGTGACACCCCAAAATTTGGGGGTCCTTTCTCAACCTTTTGATCACCCATCAACCCGCAAAAATACCCATGTATGCCTCATAACCCGATACCACGTCATCACACGACCATTTCAAAGTCCAATATACATCAATTGGTCATTAGTATTTCATCAATTACATTCTTTAAGCAAGAAGGATCAAGGCCAGAAGGCTTGGCAAATTTATACTCAAATTTTAAAAATTTTGGAAGAGTTACCGGTACCTACCTCATGTGGTACCGGTACCTGAGCCTTCTATTTGCTAAGTACCAATAACTGAGTGACGGAGTACCAGTACTTGGACCTCTTCCTTCCATGTTTTTTTTTCAGTTGTCAGGTACTGGTACCTATTTGACGTGGTACTGGTACCTAAGCCCATTGTCTATCGAGGTACCAGTACCTAAAGCCTTTGTACTGATACCTAGCTCATTTCAGCAACGTGATATCGGTGCCTAGTCACTTTGGTACCAGTGCCTGGGCCCATAATTTTTCCAGTTGTTTCCAATCCTCAACATTAACTTGTCTAAGTTTATACAACATTCACCCAACTCACAAAACACACTTTTACAATCAAAATATAGTCCATAAAGGCTCATTACACAACCCTTTATACAATATTACAAGTCCAAAATAATTTACACCATTGTTTTACAAAATGTAAGTTTAAAGCCACAATTCCAGCTTCTTCTCAACAAGGTCTTATATGAGAGCCGTCCACCAGCGCTTGTCCCACACCTAAAATTTTGTTCCCATAAAAAGTGAGTCATGCTTAATAGGGCATCTCCTAAAAAAGCTACTCCCAACATAGATGCATATGAAATGTTCACATGCAGATCAACACTCAATCAAGCATCCATCCAAGAATATGTAATTTATAATGAATGTCACAATGTCATGCGATGTGATGAGGTAAGACTCATGCAATATACCCCAAGTCCTCTACCGATTCCTAAAACACATGCAATGTCATGCATATGTACTTATATATTCCAAGTCCCTACCATTAAGGTTTCACATCCAATGACCATTTATAAATTCTGGGTCTTTCTTGGGGTGGATATTTATGGACTTCAACCAACAGACACCCAACCAACACAGAATCTATACACTTCCACCTCTCTTAGATCTGCCAACTGGGGAACCCCAACTCTTTCCCTAAATCAAAGACTACCATCTGCATGAATGTCCTAGCCTCGTCACCCGTACTTGACTGTACCCGATCCCTGATGAACAATATCTCTGTGTCTAATCCCTAGGACTCAATCACTCTACTCAGTAGGGAAGATGTAGCCACTAAACTCCCCAAAGTGCCCTGAGCCTGACCCTGCAGTGTAGCCTAAACTATCTTGAAATCTTTAACATCCACCACTCCCGGAAAGCTATGCCCTGTGACTTCTGACTGAGTGTGTCAGCCGCCACATTTGCTATACCAAGATGATAATTCAAAGTGAAGTCATAATCCTCTAGGTACTTTATCCACCTACGTTACCTCATGTTAAGGTCTCGTTGTATGAGGATGTACTTCAGACTCTTATGGTCCGAAAATACCTCAAACTACTTTCTATACAGATAGTGGCACTAAACCTTCAAGGCAAAGATGACGACCACCAATTTTATGTCGTGAGTGGGGTAGTTGTGCTCGTAGTTCTTCAAATGTCGTGAACCATAAGCCACAACCCTCCCGGACTACATCAAAACACATTCAAGTCTATCCTTACAACATTTCTAACCCTAGGAAGACTTAGAGAGGAAGAAAGAAGGGAAAATACAAGATCAAGTGAGGATTTGTACCTTGAAGATGATCAAAACTTCAATTTTTTCAAGAACACTAAGGAAGAAGAAGGTAAGGATTTTCTTCCACTATTGTTCATTGATGTTAAGGCTTATATATACATGTTTTGCCTCTAAATCTCGCATATATGTATTGAAATCCTTGTTTCTTAATTGTTCTTGCAAATCTTACCATGTTTTGATGAAAGTTATAGCTTGATAGCCAAAAAAACTTTTGTTCTTGACATCCAAACTCTAATTTTTCAAGAAGTATGGATTTTTATTTTTGATATTCATTTGTTCTTGATATCAAAACTTGATATTCATTTGTTCTTGATTTCAAAACTTGATTCTCATTTGTTTTTGATATCATAACTTGATATTCATTTGTTCTTGATTTCAAAACTTGATATTCATTTGTTCTTGACATCAAAACTTGATATACATTTGTTCTTCATCCAAAAACTTTAGTGTCTTGTTAGGAACAATAAAATTATATCTTTTGATGATCTCTTGCTAATTTTCTTGTGTTTTTATATTGAAAAAATACGTATGGAATTTGGAGTTTTTGAGATACTTCTAATTTGAGAAATTGGTTGGTATTGTATCTCTTGTATGGATGTTTGGATGAACATGGGTGACTATTGACCGGATATCGTACAGTGGGTAGATACGTTTCTTACTTCGTGCGGGTTTGAATTTTTTCTACCACTCGTAGTGGGATTGATATCTTACGAGGACTAAACCACTATTCGCTCACGTGGAATCGGGGTTGAGGGTTAGTTTACTATTCCTGGGTTGGAATCATCATCGCCGATGCGTCGGTATACGCCCTTCCTAAAGTTATATATCCTTGCTAGGATTGGGTGTGTGTATGTGTGTAGGCCAGAATATTCTCAATGTGTGTATTCATGCGATGTCTTACATCTTACCAGAGATACAAGTACATATACAAATACAATTAAGGATACAGATACATATTATGGGTAATGGTACCAATTGTGTGTTATTTTACAGGAAATTGTTGGAAATGGTCTATGGTTGGAAATTGTTTATTGTTGGGAATTGGTTCTACTTTTTCATTTACTTTATTGATATTGCTTAAACTTGAGATCTGTTGAACTGTCAGTGTTTTCTTTCAAAAGTTATATATGATATTTGTTAAATGAGACCGACTTGTTTTATATGTTTTCAAAACCTGTTCGAGTTTGAGAGAATTTTCTTACAGAGCTTAGTGCTCACCCCTTATAAACAATATAGATTCTCTGATTTCGTTTAGAGGAAGAACTTGGAGTCAATGAGCAGGTAGCTTGGGAAGCTCAATTGGATGGAAGTGTGGATCCCAAGGGGAATGTCTAGAGTTGCTCTCTTTATGTCATAGACTAGGAGATGCATTTTGAGACATTGTATGGAGGATATTATGTTTATTCCGCTGCAAGATAACACTTGATTTTTGGGATGTAATTGTCATGGTTTGGCATATTCTTTTAGATGATGTTGTAGATATTATGTATGATGAATGAAATTTTCTTTATTTATGAATTTTATTAGTTGCTCTCATGTGAATATTTTGAGATAGTAATGCCGTCCACAGTGGATTTTGGGGCATTACAGTGTTTGTCTCTGGACCTGGCACACTCGATGTCCATAGTTTCATTCAAACACATAACATCAATTGAGTTCAAGATAATTTACTTAAACCAAGTTTAATATTAGCATCACATCGATTCACATAATTCGTTCGCATCACAAAATATTATCTACTCGAATCGATTTTTCGAGTTGATAATATTGTTCAAAAATATGTAGATTACCCAGTACATCGAGTAAAATTCTTTTAAATTAAATTAATTTAACCTCTTCGAATTCATTACCGTACTATTTGTACAAACTGAAAACACCCAATTATATATTTCCACAATATTACCATTTCCTACAAAATATACTCGAATCTACATAATTCCCTATAACATTATAAAGTATACATATTTCCTTGCAATTTGATACACCCATGAATTCATACATTTCAAGAAATATTTCGACACTACCGCTAGATTACCCACTAAACCATTACCTCCCTAAATTCTACTTCTATACAATAATCTTACTTTGTTGAATTTCTTGTTAACAATACTTTATGCTATATACCCCACTCACACCTTATATTAATTTTCTTACCAAAAACCATGGTATTATACACACATAATCAAACATCATTTTAACATCTACATGCAACACCATACTATATACATAAACAAAATTCTAAAATCTCAAGTAATTCTCAACATGCATGCTTAACTAATTTTCATACAATTTCATCAAAATATACTCGAATCTACATAATTCATTACCTCTTGCACCACCAGAAGACCACCAGCCAAATTCATTTCCTCTCTTTTCTTTCTTATTTTTTTTTTCTTCCTTTCTTGGTCTTCCTTACCTTAGCTGAAAATGGATTTGCTTATTGGGTTTTGCCTTAACCGAAAATGGCTAAGTCTTGAAGAGTCCTTCTTCTTTTTTTCCCTCTTCCTTTTATATTTCCTACACATGCACAATGATGACACTCCCACTTCTTTTTTCTCCCAAACCGTCACTTTTCCCCCTCCTCTTCCTAGCCACCTATTTTCCTTGAAACAAAAACCCCCATGTGCTTGCATGCAATATATATATCCCCACTATATATGTGTATATATATATTGTTAAGGTTTGACCCATATTTTGTGCACACTAATTTATTTATTTTTTTTAATACTCAAATTAATATCACATGCTCATTATCCCACTTAACCACATATGCACTAACATATATCAAGTAATTTAATTATGTCACATGCAATATACTCATTTAATTATCCCACACTCAATCAATGCTCCATTTTTACTTTGTAGGTACCTATCGAGCACAATCATATTGATTGGCACAAAATATGACATTTATTGTATGCTATAATGCCTTTTATACTTGTTTTTATCATGAAATTTGGGAGAATGCATTTAATCTTAGTTTTGATGGAGTTTTGTGTGAATGCAAGTAAAATGATATAAATGGCTTGAGTTAAGCCCCCATTGAAGTGTTTAAAGTCAATAAAGATGAGGGGGTAGCTTAATGGAAGGCTTGGAGGGTGAAGAAATCAAAAAAAATTAATTTGATTGAAAACCTTCCGGAAGGTTTTGCCTTGGATTGCCTATTCACTACCAAAACCTTCCAGAAGGTTTTGCCTATTAGCTGGCTCATTTAACTATTCATGCACAAACCTTCTGAAATGTTTATGTCGACCTTCTGGAAGGTTTTGCTCAGATTGCCAAGACAGCCTACAACTCAAGCTCTGCCATTTAGAGGTCTCACTTACACCTCTCCAATAGGTCCCCTGACATCCCTTACACATCCGCAGGCCTCCCCTCACCTCTACTTGGAATTGGAACGCTTTTTGCATTAATGAGGAGGAAAGAGAAGAGGAATGTCAAGAAAGAAAGGCTAGGTTTGTCCTAGCCTGCACCATCACATCCCTTTGAGCCCCCTATGATTGGAATCACATCACACATGCTTGGGGACACTCCATGGACGTTTTTGGGCAAGATCCTACACCATTATTCATCATTATTCCATATACATTATAATATATAGAGAGAGAATCCAAGGAAGAAGATGAATAGTGCTAGAGAGAAGTTAATATTTTTGCATTTTCCTTCCATACATTGTCTTATAATTCCTTGTAAGAATCTTTTAAGCTTTGTTTAAAGTCTTTAATGTCATTTATTGCAAGTTGTTTTCAAATTTAGTCTTTCATTCTAGCTTTCACCATTAGTGCTATTCAAGCTTTCTTCATTTCTTAGCTTTAAAATGGGTATTGCATTTCTCTCTTCATAGTTAAGTTTTCTTGCATCAATTGAGCTCAAATTTTCATTAATTTATAATGTATTTCCATTAAATTATTATCATTACTTTAAGCATGAGTAGCTAAGCTTTTATGTTGGCTAGTCTAAGGGAGACCTCCTCTTGGGTATGCCATTTCAACTCTTTTTTCTTCCTCCTCTCAATGTACGATGGCTCGATTTGATTGGGTTGGGTGTGGACATGGTTGTGAGTTTTTGATATCCCGTAAACTTGTCATGGGTTATGCTTGGATCCTCACATCCATCTTATTCCTAGCTTCCCATGAATCAATCGAGTATCTAGGCACCATTGGAGGAAGGTTTCAAGTTGACTTGGCATTATAATTGGAGTGAACCATTCAGATTAACCAACACTTATTTTCATTTCAATTCCATCAATATACAATCACAAACCAAAATTCAAACAACAAAAGATTTTTACACTTTACCCTTTTTTTACCAAAATCACTTTCAACGCGATTCACCTCTTTCCTTAAGAAGACGACCTTGAAATAAAATTTCAAGTAAAACATGACATGCAAAAGTCTTCTTACACTGGGAAAGCATTTTTTTTCACTTTGATGAGCACATAATATTGCATATTTAACGGCCTCATTACATGCATTTTAACTCAACTTTTGTATCTAAGTACTTAAAGTTAGCCGAAATTATGAATAATGTTGAATTTTTAATGTTGCAGGTAATTATAGCTTAAATGATGGATTTTAGAACCTTGCAACTAAGTATGAATGTGTGGTGAGGGCATGGACACATTAAATGAGGATTTGGAGGCTTAAAAGTGAAAAAATCAAGGAGGTATTGGTGTTGGGTAATAAAGGCACCAACACCCACACCATCGAGTTGCAAAGCCTAAGGTTTCCTCCATTTGAACCATGATCCACTTCGAATATGAAAGAGTACAAAACATGAAAGTTGTAAATTTGGATGTCTTCTATATTGTGTCAAAATTTTAGCACAATCAAACTGTTAGATCAAAGGTTACGACAATTATACAAAAATGGGTCAGAGCCAAAAAAAGTGTACCAGTACGTACTACTGGTACCCCGAACTTCATAAGGTTTAGTGTACCGGTATGCTCTACTGAGTGCCCAGAATACCTGTATTCATCCTCCACTTACTTGGGGGTCCCATCAATGCTTCTCCCACTTGTTCCCTGACATACCTTACACAAGAACAGGCCTCCTACACCCTTGTTGAAGACTTTGGAGGGCTGGCATTCAATGTGGATGGGGAGAAAGGGGCTACCTGGGGAGTTACAGATTAAGCCTGTGCTAGCATGCCATACCCATCTCTTCAGCCCCTATTGATGGGAAGCCTTTCATAGAGCTAGTGGGACCCTGCATACACGAAATTGATGGCTCTCACACTCCATATACTCAGCATTCTTCAATATTGCAAAGGGTGGCTACCTAAGCTTACATAGTCCAACGTAGAAGATGATGAATAGTGTAATAGAAATTTATGTTTTTGCATTTTCTTCACTTGTAGTTTATTGTAAGGATCTTGTAATCTTCATTTAATGTCTTTAATGTCATTTACTTCAAGTATATTGCAAGTTTAGTTGAGTATCTTAGATTTTACCATTGTTGTCTTAAGTTTTCTTCGTTTCCTAGCTTTAAAATGGGTATTGCATATTTTTCTTCATAGCTTAAGTTTTCATGCATTAAGTTTCATACTTTATGTATTCATTATACCTCTTTACATTATGCATTTCTTTCTTTCTTTCATGAGTAACTAGACTTTAAGTTGGCTAATCCAAGGGAGACCTTCCCTTGAGGATTGTATTCCAACTCTTCTTCTTTCCTCCTCTCGATGTATGATGGCTTGGTTTGATTGGTTTGGGGTAAGGACATGGTTGTGAGTTCTTGATACACCGTAGACATTGTCACGGTGTATGTTTAAATTCTCAACTCCATTTTAGTCCCTAGCTTCCCAGGAATCAATCGTACTTCTAAGCACCATTGGAGGAAGATTTCGAGTTGACTTAGAATTTCCATTGGAGTGAACCTTTTGGATTAGCTAACACATGTTTTCTTGCATTTTCATTAAGAACAAAATTCACCAAAACCAACTACAAGATTTTACACTTTTCATTTTTGACAAAATCACCTTCACACATTTGAACTTTCCTTCCTTAAGGAGACAACCTTGGAATACTCCTCTAAGTAAAACATGAAAAGCAAAAGACTCTTTGCACTTGGGGAGCACTTTTGTTCACACGCATTTCATTTTCATTTCATTCTTCATTTCATTTCCACCATTTTGTTGCCCCATTTTCTACATAATTCGAGGGAGATTGACACTCTCTTCACACATAAGCCATATATACATATTTGAGGGTGATGTGCATAGACTAGAGATATACTGCAACGGTTTTCACCAAGTATTTGTAGCGTCGTTACTGGGGATGATGAGTTCTTAGAAGCGTAAGCAAAATTCGACAAGCACACACACACGCACATTTCATTCCCCACTTCATCTCATTATTCTGTTATGTTATTTCTTGAATCATTCTAAGGGAGAGGGACACTCCCATATCCCTATAATCCATACACACGTTGAAGGATGATGTCTGAAGATTAGGGAATACAACAGAATCATTCAAGCATATATCGCATGATCATGCTTGTAATAAATATTTACGTGATCGTCATGCATACTCATACTCACAATAATTATTTATGTGGTCGTCATATGTATTTGGCTTTTACAATATTGTTGATGATGGGTCTATAGACATCGCGGTCCTTGCGACGATGCATAGAATTCCTACACATGGTTAGTTTAGGGTTTGTAGACACCGTGGTCCTTTTGAAGAAGCACAAAATTCCTAAAAATCCTTGGGAGGTTTGGTTAGTAGTATATGATGTTGTGGATGCCTATGTAGTTGTCACATATTTGTGGTACTGGTTTCCTAAAAAAGCAAGAAGGACATCATATTGCTGATGGTGCAAGACCCCAAAGATCCCCCGGGAATAGTTCATGTATGGATTGGCAGTTGGTTGACTATCAGGGCTGATATATGTTACATTCCAGGCCTTCAGATTTATTATTCATGAGGTTATGCCTTTATACTTTTTTGGAAAGGTCCTGCATATTCATGATTTTTGTTGCATCATTGTATTTCTACATATGTATATGAAATTGCAATGTTGATTATTATATGCTTATTATTGTAATATTTATAAACCTTGGTGAGGCTTTGAAAAGCAATATATCCTACTGGGTTTTGAAGCTCATTCTTACTTAATATTTTTCAGAGACTGTTCATGAGATAGGGGAGGTAGCTGAGGACTTTATCTAGGAGACCAACTGTAACACCCCGCATTTTTTTTTATATATGTATATAGATATATAGTAATAATTGCTGTAAAAATACTAATATATGTAAAGAGGTAGGGAGGAACTAAGTAGATAGCAAGAGTAGAAATAGAAATGTGATTGGAGATAATAGAGTATGTTGTAGAAGTTGAGGGAAGTCCGGAGTCAAAATACACTTTAGAGAGAATTTGGGTAAAAAGAAATCTTGGATACTGCCCTAGTATTTTGATCATAACTTTTTATTTTGACATCATTTTGATATGAAATTTGGACAGGAGATAGTAGACTTCGAGGGCTACAAATTAGTATTTAATGAAAATTTTCTAAATCGACCTCTAAATAGGTCAAAAATGCTCTAAAAGTTGAAACAAAAATCTGTCAGTCAAACTATACCGGTATGATATGTCTGAGGCTTGCCGAACAGTAAAAAAAAAATATGGGATTTTAGTCTTATAAAACACCCCTCTAAGCCTCATTTGCCCCATTCTTCCCTTCCATTCTCACCCACACCTCTTCAACCCTAAGAGAAGAAGAAAGAGAGAGAGAGAAACACTTGATTTGAAGGGATTACATATTGGAGTCCATCAAAATCCAACTTTTCAAGAACAAAAGGTAGGGGATTTCTTCTATTTCTCTTTCATTGAGATTAGGGTCATATATATATGTATTTTTTGTTATGAATGTGATATAAATGATATGAAATCATCATCTCTTAGTCTTTTGGGTAAAAATTACATGTTTTTAACAAAGTTAGAGTTGAATACCCATGAAATTCCTCTTTTGTTTGAAAAACCCTAGATTTTCGAGAGTGATGAATTTTCTCTTAAATTCTTCATTTATTATTGAAATTGGGACCATAAAACTTTGTGTGGAGTAATAAATGATTGAATTGTGATCTCTTGGACTTTTCATAATTGATTATTGGAAATTTGTACATGATGAAATTGGGGATTTTGTTTATACTTTGGAAATTGTTAGTTAATTGAGAATATGTTGGTTTTGCTATTGTGTGGTTGTTGTGAGGGACTTGAATTGTCATCGAAAGATGCCGTAGAGTGTTAGAGGTTAGTCTACCCCAGTGGGGGTGAGATAGTTTCCTAACACTTGTAGTGGGTTGTCATTTGGTAATGCAACCACTATCGTTCACTGGAGTTCGAACTAGGGGTGGTATACCTTTCCTGAGGAGGGATTCGTCACTACCATTGGGATGGTAGACGCCTTTTCCCAAAGAGCTTGTAATTCGATTGTGATTGGTGAACTAGGTATAGTCATTGGATAGATTCTTGAGAAACAATCAACGTACATGTCATGGGATAAACTAATATATATCTATATATCTGCATGAGAATATGAATTTGATTATGTCGGAGCCGGTGCATTGGTATGGGGCAATGCAACGACAGGCACCAGTCTAAACCATTTGGCAATGGTTATTCTTAAAGAATGTATTTTTCTATGTCCATTTGATTATCACTGTTGTATAAACTTGAGATCTGTTTAAATATCCCTGTTTTCTTTCAAAAGTTATATATGATATTTGTGAAATGAGACCGATCCGTTTTACATGTTTTTATAAACCCTGTTTGAGTTTGGGAAGATTTTGCTACAGAGCTTCGTGCTCATCCCCTACAATTATATATTTTCAGATTATGTACTAGATGAGGAGTTGGGAGTCGAGGAGCCCGTACATTGGGAGACTCCGCTAGACGGGGAGGTGAATCCTGAGGTGGATGCTTAGAGCGACACATCCTTTTGTACTAGACTAGGATATTCTTTTGAAACAATGTAAACTCTAGTTTGTATTTTGTTATATTTCTGCTGTGCTACATTAGTTAACTTTTGGTATGTAACGGTCAAGATGGGTCTATTATTTTGGAATAATGATGTAAATTTTATGGATAACTTTATGAAATGTTATTTATTGATAGATTATATTAGTGCTCTCATGCAGTGAATGATGTTTAGAATGTAATACCGTCCAGGGTGTGTTTTGGGGTGTTACACCAACTGATAGGTAGCACACTTTTCCTTTATTTTTCTTGAGAGTTATGAGAGGAACTTTAACATTACTTGGTTAGTTTTAGCTTTGTTTCCATTGTACTTCTTTCAATGGTTTTGGGATTGTAAACCTAAATAGGTTGATGGATGTTAGGAGTATGATTTTATCTCTAGCTAGTGGATTGTTTAGTTTGTGAAATTCTCTCACTAGTCATGCACTTACCATTATGATCACTGCTTCCGATATTTCCTTTATTCAAAGTTGTTGAGATTTTTGAAAAAAGATGTTTTATCTAAATCCAAATTGATATTTAATAAAAGGTTCTCTTGGACATTAAACTAAGATTCATTTTATGAAAAAATTGGATTGATTTATGATCACATCATTTATCTAAAAAAAATGGGGCGTGACAAAATCCAAATATTGACCTTTTTTAGAAATGAACTAGTATTGTCCCTTTTGTATTGTAGGATAATATAAATACTATACTAAATATAGTTTTATGAAATACAACAATTAGGTTTTGGGTAAATTATAGTTTACACTCTTAAAAGTAAGCACCTAATTTCTATTTGGTCCTTCAAGTTTTAACAATCAAATTTTAGAGTTTTATTTAAGTTTGAATTTAAAGCTTACATCAAAATTTACCAATTTATTATTACAAAATGGTCTTCTGTGACTAAGACATGACTTAGGTAAAAGGGTATCTTTGTTTGGTGAAAAATCTGTTATGTGTAGGTTAGAAAATTTTACTTTATTTTACATGATTTTGAGAAAAAAAGGATAACAAACTAAAAAAAAGATATAGAGTGAAAATTTGAGAACTATTGTGAAACGACATATTTTTTACTGGACAAATATACCTAGGCAAGTCCCGTGACGTCTTTCTATCTGAACAAACTAATAGATCTGGATGAAAGGACTAGGTTGAAATTCGATTGAAACTTCAAGAATGTAATTGTATCAATTGAAACTTTAGAGACCAAATAAAAATTATGTCCATACTTTAAAGGTATAAATTATAAATTGAAAATTGAGGCTGAGTCCTCCTCAATGGACTTATAATGACTTTAGTCCATCAAAGAAACTTATTTGGTGATAAGTTTATTTTTTATCTTACTAATAAGTACTTAAGTCCACTATTTTTTTATATTCTAAAAATACCCTTCCTTGAAAGGAAGTTAAATTAATTTCTTATCTTCAAAATTGTTATCTCTTAATTCAATGTCAATTAAAATATGTCAATAAAATCTTCATCATAAATTTAACATTCAAATTCAAATCTCTCTCTTTGGCCAACTAGTGGCGATGTCGTTGCCATCTCCCTTCGTATCTCTCCTGCATGGTTTCTTCGTTATCTTCTCTCTCCTCCATTGACAAAGTTGTTTCATCAATGTCAGACTTATCTCCTCAAAAACTAGGGTGTAATTTGGGCAGGTCAACCTAAATTCAACCCGAGCCTAACCCTAAAAAAAAGGTTTGGGTTAGAATTTTCAATACTTGTGTAAATCCCCACATCATTATCATTATATAGTAACAAAATTATGTTTTGAAATGCTAGTATATGTAATGATGTATGCATGAACTATGTAGATTGTAAGAATAGAAATAAAAATGTTAGTTGAGGTAAAAGGGTATGTTGTAGAAGTTTGGAAGTATTCTAGAGTGAAAGCACATTTTAGGGATAATTTGAGTAGGAAAGAGTTTTGACACTGCCTTAGTAATTTGATCATTACTTTTTACCCTCATTTCCGTTTGAGCTAAAATTTTTACATTAGACAATAGACTTCCAGGGTTATAAAAGTTTATTTCACAAAAAAATTTTCAAATCGACCTCTAATTAGGTCAAACTTCACTAAAAGTTTTAGCAGAAACTGGGATGACTTTCGAACGTGAGTCTATGTTCGAACGACAGTGAGTCCCAGTACTTTGGTATCTATAATGCTTTGATGAAAATGCAAAATTACTGGAAGCAACCAATGTTCTAAAACCAAAGTGACGTTCATACGTGAATCAATAATTCACACTTTTGACGTTCGAACGCCAAATGACATTCGAATGTGCTTATGAATCTGGGTTTCAGAATCGCGCATAGGAGACCATTTCACCCTCTATAAATACTTAAGCACACCTCCCTTAGCCCGATTTCAACATTTCTAACCCTATATAGGCTTAGAGAGCAATAAAGAATGGGAGAAACAAGAGATCAAGGGGGGATTTCAAGTGGGAAAGATCAAATCTTCAAGTTTTCACCTAAAACCAAGAAAGCAAGGTATGAATTTCCTTCCACGTTTGTCCATTGAGGTTAGGGCATAAATATATGTATGTTTTGACTCTTAATCCTATATATATGCTATAAAATTATTATTATTTTATCCTCTTGCAAATATTATCATGTTTTGAAGGAAGTTATAGTGGAATCGCCATGAAACCTTTTTTTCTTGTCTTGAAAACCCTAGTTTTCAAGAGAGATGAATTTTTCTCTCAATATTACTTGGTTCTTGATTTCAAAACTCTAGTGCTTTGTATTGAACAATAAAATGGTATTTTAATAATCTCTTGCATATTTTATTAAATTGTTCTATTGAAATAATTGTAACACCCCAAAATCCACCTTGAACGGCATTACTATATAAAATCATTCACATCATGAGAGCAACTAATAAAGATAATAATTAAAGAAAATTTCATTTCATCATCCATAATATTTACAACTTCATCCAAAATAATATGTCAATCCATGGCCTTTGCATCCAAAATAATATGTCCAACTACGGCAATTACATCCCAAAAATTACTATTATCTTGCCACGGAATAAGAAAAATATCAACATAAACATTATCTCCAGATAAACCTCATAGTCTAGGACATAAAAAGAACAGTTCTAGCCATCCCCCCTCTGGGTCCACATGTCCATCAAGTTGAGCTTCTTAAGCTACCTGCTCGTCAACTCTAAGCTCCTCCTTTAAACCAAAATCGAAAAAAGAATGTTGTTTGTAGCAAGTGAGCACTAAGCTCTGTAGGAAAATCCTTCCAAACTCGAACAAGGTTTCAAAAGCATATAAAACAGTCGGTCTCATTTTACAAATATCATATGTACCTTTCGAAGGAAAACAGAGACATTTCAATGGATCTCAAGTTTACACAATAGCAATAATTAAATGAAAGAGTAAAATCAATACCCGAAAATAACTATTTCACCAAGTTACCATTTCCCAATAACCATTTTAACAATGAACCAATTCCACCATAAAGTCCTTTCCATAATAAACCATAACCAACCATTTATAAAATAAACAATAGCCCATAATGTATCTTAACCCACAACTCGTATCTTAGGTATGATGTATAACATCGCATGAATAAACACATCAAGAATATTCTGGCCCACACACACATACCCAAATCCTCGCAAGGATATACAATTTTAGGAAGGGCACATTTCGACGCATCAGCAATGACGAATCCAACCCAAGAATAATACACTAACCCTTCGCCTCGATACTCATGAGCAAATAGTGATTTAGTCTTCGTAAGGCACCAACCCCACTACGAGTGATAGAAAAAATTTAAACCTGCGCGGAGTAAGAAACGCATCTACCCACTCTACGATACCCGATCAATGGCCACCCATGGTCATCTAAACATCCACCAAAGATACAATACCCAACCAATTTCTCCAATCATAAGTAAAATCCAAAATCCTCAAAATTTACAAGTATTATAACAATAGAACAATTTAAGAAAATATGTAAGAGATCATCAAAAATATCATTTTATTGTTCAATACCAAGCACTAGAGTTTTGAAATCAGGAACAAAGAAATAATCAAGAGAAAAAATTATTTCTCTTGAAAACTAGAGCTTAAGGCAATAAAAAGAGATTTCATGGCTATCCAACCTTAGCTTTGTTTAAAACATGATAATATTTGCAAGAATATTAAGAATCAAGAATTTTCTAACATATAAATAGGATTTAGAGTCAAAACATACAAATATATAAACCTTAGTCTCAATGAAATAGAATAGGAAGAAACCCCTACCTTGCTTCCTTAGCTTTTGTGTGAGAACTTTGAAGATTTGATCCCCTTCAATCTTGTGTTTCTCCCCTCCCTTCGTATCTTCTAGGGCTCTCTAGTGATCAGAAAGGATGAAATGGGGTGAAAATTGGAGAGAAAACACCTAAAACAAGTCTAAGTCGTGAAGCCCTAAGTTTGGTGCATCCGGACGCGTGTTTCTGCGCCCAATTTGCAGCCATACGCGTACGGACGCGTGTCTATTCCCGTCCAGATGCGGGTGACACAATATCCTCAACTTT
>CM042201.1:5412378-5443954 GCA_023539305.1 Ilex asprella
GGTCAATTGTAATATAATTGTACATGTTGTGTTTTAGGTAGGGCTCCCCGTACAAAGGAGACTCTGCCCGAATTTTGTGAAAATATCGATGGTTGATGAATGAAAATTTCTTATTTATGGAGTTATTTAGTGCTCTCATGCAGCGAATGGTGTTTAGAATGTAATGCCGTCCAAGGGGGTTCTTGGGGCATTACAAATGGTTTATTATAAGAACTTGTTGGAAGTAGTTTATGGTTGAAAACGACATTATTGATTTGAAATTGGTTTTAATTCTTCATTCTACATATTGCTACTGTGTACACTTGAAATCTTATAAATTGTCCCATTTTGTTTCAAAAGTTATATATGATATTTGTGAAAAGAGACCAACTTGTTTTATATGTTTTCTAAACCTTGTTCGAGTTTGGGAGGATTTTTCTACAGAGCCTAGTGCTCACCCCCTACAAACAACATTCTTTTCAGATTTTGGTTTAGATGAAGAGTGGATGAGCAGGTGCTTTGGGAAGCTTAAGTGGATGGGCATATGGATCCGAATGGGGATGTCTAGAATTGTTCTTTTATGTTTTAGACTAGGAGATTCATTTTGAGATAATGTTCATGTTAATATTTTCCTTATTCCACGTCGAGATAATAGTTTGACATATTCTTTTGGACGTAATTGCCATAGTTTAGCATATTCTTTTGGTTGTAATGGTTATGCTTTGACATATTCTTTTGGATAATACTGTAGATATTATGTATGATGAATGTAATTTTATTTATTTATGGATTGTATTAGTTGCTCTCATGATGTGCATAATTTTAGATAGTAATGCCGTCTAAGGTAGATTTTGGGGTGTTACCACTTAAGTTGGGCCTGGACAAAAAAAGCCCAACCCTAATTCAATTTGGGCAAGCCACGGGTTGTCGGGTTCAGCCTGAATATACATAAATAAATAAATATATTTAACTAGAGTTAGTATTTATCTTCACTCTTTCGAGTTCAGACTTTCACTTCACTTCAAGTCGTCACCCCCATCACTCTCAAATCCCTCTCTTACTCATCATTCTTCTTTCTCTCAGCCTCCCTCTCTCACTCGTCACTCCTTCCTCTCTCACTCCCTCTCATTTCATGTACGTCTCGCCCTTCATCTCAGATTACTTAAAAAAATCATATTTACACTTGAAAAAATCAAATCTACACTTCAAAAAATCAACCTAAATTAAGCAACCCAAGTCCAATCCGATTTTTAACCTGAAATCAGCCCAAATTAAATAACCTGAATTCAACCCGAGTCTGCTTGAATTAAACTTAGGCAGTACTCAGGTTGAGTACCTCGAGTTGAGGTAAGGTTAGGGTTGAAGATTATATACCTAGGGTTAGACAAGGGTTAACATTTTAACCCATTCGAGTTGCACCCCTATCAAAAACCTAATCCACCTCATAATGGGATGTTTGTCCAAGTGATGATTGATGAGCAAATGGAGATTTTAAGGTAACAAACTCATGGGCACAAAGACGACATACCTATTGGGCTTATTTGATTGTTGTAATAGAAATAGATGGATTAGATAAAATAGTCCGTTCTAATACGATACAGAAGGATAAAAGACAAAACTAAATAGGGTATTAGAATAATACGTGATGACGCACAAATTGGTCACGTTCAATATCAACAATCGAGTATTTGAAGAGGTGTAATTAATGAGTAATAAATAAATCAATTAATGGCAAAATAGTAAATAATGAGTCAACACACAGATGTATAGTGGTTCAGTCCGGGTGACCTACTTCACTCTCCGAAACTACAGCGGTGGCCGATGGTTTTTTATTGATGAACGAAGAGAAAGCTGCTAGAAAAGTACAATAGCTTGGAGAGAGAAGCTATGTGTGTAGGTTTAGATATGTCTCAAGATGTCCCTCTCCATGTGGAGAGAGCTTACAATATATAGGTATGGTGAAGCGGTGAGTAAGGTGGTGATGTGAGGGAAAGGGCACTACTTCTTCAGGGAGGATAGTTACAAAAGGTAAGTACAATTAATGTAGGATTAGTCTTCGTGAGTGTGCATCTCAATAATCTCTCTCCCACGTGCTCTAATCTCATTGGGCTTCTTGGATCTTGGACTGGCCAGATTAATGGATCGGACTTGGGCTGCCTTTTATCTGATTTGGTCTTGCTTGATTTATTAGGCCTGATCCAGTTAGATTTGGGCTCGTTATTTTCCCCCATGCCCCAAGCCTCCAACTGTTTGCGAGAGAAGGGGGTTGAGGGAATGAGTTTCTTTGGACAAATGAGGGTTTTTTGTTCTGCACGATTGTACTCCATTTGCACCCTAAGAACTTGTTCACTTGGTTTGATAATCACTGTGGTTGAAAATCTATTGTTTCGACGATGATATCCTAATATTTAGATAAACTCTACGACAAGGTCTCCTCTTTTACTCAGGCCTTGAAGAGCTTTCTCTAGCAAGACCATCATATCCCTATTTTAAATCTAGGGCTTAAAACCATTTTTTTCCCTTTTTCTCATTTCATAGGACATTAAGCAAGCTTGATACAACCATGGAGAGGCCACTGAGAGTGAGGAGCAAAGAGAGAGAGAAGCTCAAGGCGCCATAGAAGGCACCCAAGGTTCAAACAGTGCCATGGGAAGTGCCCAAGGTGGAGAGGGGATAGGAAGTGCCCATGTGGAGAGGGAATAAGAGGCGACCATAAGCGTTGGGTGACACCTTTGGGTGCAAGGGACTATTGGGAGACACTTGTGATGGCTTAGGCGACGGTAGGAGGAGGTTGGGCGCCATGCAGAAGTATCAGAAAATCATGAAAAATCGGTAAAACTTTGACCAACCATAACTTTGTGCATGGTTGTCCATTTGAGGAGAATTTTTTTTTGAATTCGGGTATTTTTTTTAGATCTACAACATATAAATGCCAAAGGCGGTTTGGTCAACAAATTTTTCTAAAAAATGCTTCTATCTCTCTGAATTTAAGTTTTAAGCACAAATTAGTGAAACTGATAGTGGTGAAAAGTGGCAGGCAGCTGTCAAGCATTCATGGACGATGGATTAGAATTTTGGATTTTTGCCAGAGAGGGAGACTATGATGACTTTCGACTAGGTAAAAGGCAAACCCACTTTCTCCAATTGTGTTTTCTCTTTAATGTTTTTTCGATATTGGTTCTTTATACTAACCTCGTCTGCAATTACAGGCACCCTGTTAATAGGCTAATGTTGGAGACTCTCTATGTTTTTAGGGTGGTATCTTCTTCTTCCCCCAAAAGAGCGAGATTTGATATCCCTAGTACTTCTAGGTCAAGGTCTGTTGACTAGGTTGTTTCCCGGGAGATGGGACCAGGTGGTGTACCACTCCTTCCTAGACTATAGCTTATGTGTGTACCAGAGCTATCCCTTTATACCATTATAGGAGTTGTGACTCCAGCTCGATCTTCTACGGGGACTGTAGCTTCACATATCTATCTTGTATCTAGTAATGACTCGATGTGACTTTGGTTAAGGAACGACTTTGGAGGTTTGTGATTCTTAGGGATATTAGAGAGATTGGATCTCAAAGTTGAAAGGGCATTATCAATACCGCGATGAAGGGATTCTCTTTTTCTTTATATTCTGCTTTTTGGATTCTTGTAGATGATTGATGTTTTTCCCTCTTTTCAAGAATGATCAAACTTGGAGAGACATCTAGGGATCTGGTTAAAGAGAGATGAGCTTCGAAAGACTACTAAGGAGCAGTTGAGGCTTGCTCATGAGAGAGTCACCCCTTTTAAGACCGAGCTTTTTGGCATCCATGAGAGGGCCGAGAAGTTGGAGAGTAATGCATAGCTCGGGAGAGGGCTATCGTGGCAGATGCTTATAAGGAGACTACATACACGAGAGTAGATTCAAAGCTACAGACGTCCCGTGGGAGGGTCGTGGGAGGGTCGTAGGAGTTGAGGTCGAGCTATATATAGTCTCGAGAGATGGCTATTGTGACAGAGGCTTGTAAGGTGACTACCTGCGCCAAAGTAGAGTTAGAGCTGCAGATGTCCCGTGGGAGGGCCGTAGGAGCTGAGGTCGAGCTACGTATAGTCTAGAGAGATGCCTGTCGTGGCAGAGGTTTATAAGGTGACTACCTGTGCAAGAACAGAGTCACAGCTGTGGACGTTCCATGGGAGGGCTACAGGAGTTGAGGCCAAGCTACGTATAGTCTTGGGAGATAGTTGTCGTGGTAGAGGCTTGTAAGGTTACTACCTGCGCGAGAGCAGAGTTAGAGCTGCGGACTTCCATTAGGAGGGGCGCATGAGCTAAGGTCGAGCAACGTGTAGTCTCAGGAGATAGTTATTGTGGCAGAGGTTTGTAAGGTGACTACTTGCACGAGAGTAGAGTCAAAGCTGCAGACGTCTCGTGAGAGGGCCGCAGAGATCTGAGGCCGAACTACGTATAGTCTCGGGAAATATCTATCGTGGCAGAGGCTTGTAAGGTGACTACTTGTACGAGAGCGCTGAGGCTGAGCTACGTATAGCTTAGGAGATGGTTATCGTAGCAGAGGCTTATTTCATTGAGATAAAGATGAGAAGGGCGCTGACGAGTTGGGTGCCTAGTGTTAGGAGTCGGAGGTTGGGCGCCTGGTGTTGGGCATATACTGTTGGTTATGAAGGGTTTGGCAGTGTTTTCTCTACTATTGATTTCTCTGGCTTCGTCCCATATAAGGTACCAGGGATAGATGATGACGGAGAGAGCCTTGATGGTAGTGGCTCAGGGAGTAATGACTGATCGTCAGGAATATGATGACTTTTATATTTTTGTTTACCTTGTTGTTAGGCCATGTTTTGACTTTTGTAAGTTGTATACAAACTTCATGAAATGAAAGCAAGACAGTTATGGAATAATCGTTGTAGAATTATATTTCAAAAAAAAATAAATAACAAAATAAATTAACTAAAAATAATAAAGGATATATAAAATCTTCAAGTGCTCGATGTCCCATACGTGGGCCACAACTTTCTTGGTAGAGCTAGAGTCGCCTACTCCTCTAAGCCCTCAGGAGATTGTTTGGATTTCTCCGCGGGGTTGTTGACGTTCTCTATTTTCCTGGTCCCAACTAGGTGGCGGGGCTTTTTCTCTACCAACAACGTACTGCCTTAACTAGCTACACTGTATAAACTCCTCGATTTGCCTTTTAAGATCAAAGCAGTCGTCAGTATCATGGTCATGGTCGCGATGAAAACAACAGTATTTGTTCGAGCTCCTTTTGTTCAGGACGGTCTTCATCTTCTGTGGCCAGTGTACTGTAAGGTCATCCTATATTTGGAACATGATATGCTCTATAGAAGCGTTGAGCGGCGTGAAGGCTTGCCGCACTTTTAGAGGGGGACCAAGGCGGTCCTTGACGGAGATTCTCTATGTCTTATTCCTTTTATTCTCTGCTTCCCGCTTGTCCTTACGAGTGTCCTTCCTCTTCTCTCCCCTATGAGTGGACTCACCTCGTCTGGCCTTGGTGACATCCTTGACGTTCATGTACTTTTGTGCTTTTGATAGCAGCTCGGACAAGCTGGAGGGTGGCTTCTTGAGGATGGAGAACATGAAGCCAGAGGAACACAAACCATCAATAAAGGCAGTCAGGGCTACCTTATCGTATGGTTCCTCGATCTGGAGAGCCTCCTCATTGAAACAAGTGACATAAATCCTAAGACTTTCATCCCGGTCCTATTTGATGGTGAGCAGGTGGGTAACAGCCTTCTGGTGTCAGCGTCCCCCAATGAAGTGGGAGACGAAAGATTTACTCAATTCTGCGAAGGAGTGGATAAATGAGGGTTTGATCTTCTCAAATCATTGTCGAGCAGACCCCTTCAAAGTGGTGGAAAAGACTCTACACATGATCTCATCAGACACGTTATGGAGTTGCATGAGAGATTTGTAGGTATCAAGATGATCCAAGGAGTCTTTGGTACTGTCGAAGATCTCAATGACAGGAATATTGAACTTCGAGGGTAAGGGGTAATTGACAATATCTGCAACAAACGGGATATCAGTGCACCTTACCAAGTAGTCTAACGGCTCGGGAGCCTGTGACTTAATAACGTTGAGGGCATCACTAAGTTGGTTTTGCACTTCCTTGATCTTCTCGTCTCATTGGTTGGGAACATCCTCCTTTGGGTGGTTGTATTGACTTCCATGATCCTCATACTAGTTTTGTCCTTCATCCTCTTGCACAGGTACAAAAGGAGGGGGAACATGTGAGCTTCTTATGCATTGATGAAGGACTGGTGGGCGAGAGGCATCCTAGCATTGCTTGTGAGCATTCTGGCGAAGGGCCCCATGGTGGGGGCTATTTGGCGCTCAGGAGGGATAGGTTGTGCCCTTCCCGTTGGAGAAAGTGGTGCTCCTCCTAAAATATAAGGGACGACGCCTCCCTGGGCATGTATTAGCTGGATGATTTATTGGTTTTGGTTTACCAGCAGTTGCATGGTTTGTAAGAGCTGTTGTCCGTCGATAGGAGTCGCTGTGGCGGATAGTTCTGAGAGTGCGATGAGAGGCGGAGCCTCCTCCTGGTGGGACGGGTTAATGTCTCTAAGTTGTTGACATATCGACCTAGTAGTGATCGCCATGGATTAAAGTAAAGTAGTAGAAAACTTAGCCATTTCGCACAAACGATGCGAATCTGATGATGCGCAAATTAGTCTCGTGCAAGATCAACAATGGAGTATACGAACAGGTGTAATTAATGAGAACTAAATAAAATAATTAATGACAAAATAGTAAATAATGAGTCAACACATAGATATATTGTGGTTTGGTCCGAGTGACCTACTCTATTCTCGAAAACGGCAGCAGTAGCTGATATTTTTTTATTGATGAACGGAGATAAAGCTCCAGGAGAAGTACAAGAGCTTAAAGAGAGAAACTATGTGTGTAGTTTAGAGATGTCTCAAGAAGCCCCCTCCATGTGAAAAAGAACTTACAATATATAGGTATGGTGAAATGGTGAATGAGGTGGTGACGTGAGGAAGATGACACTACTTCTTCGGAGAGGATAGTTACAAAAGGTAAGTACAATTAATGTAGGATTGGTCTTCGTAAGTGTTCATCTTGATAATCTCTCTCCCACGTGCTCTAATCCCATTGGGCTCCTTGGATCTTGGACTGGGCCAGATTAATGGACTGAACTTGGGCTGTCTTTTAACTAATTTGAGTTTGCTTAATTTATTGGGCTTGATCTAATCAAATTCGGGCTCGTCAATACGTAATTTTATCTAGTGTTTGAGAATATACAACATAAATGTTGGATAATAATTATTTAATTAAATTGTTTGTTTTGTTAAGAAATTATTTTATTGTATTAATGTTGAATTAATAAAAATACTCTCAATTAGTGTTTGCTACAATTGATAATAGTTTGATTTTATCGGTTAATGGGTTATAACGGTAAATGTGTAAAATAATACGTTTGAGTTGAATTATAATATTTTTTTTTTGATGATATTAAAATATCTCTATAATATAGATTGAACGTATAAAAATTATACAATAAATATATAGTTAGAATATATTCTTAAAATTAATACGATATCTAATTTACTTACGAAACAAAATATATGACCCGATTAAATTAAAAATAATACAATCTATTATTTAACCCATTACTGCCAAAAGACGCCCATTGTGGACTCTGCCATTTCAGAGCTCAGAACCGGAGGCAAACACAGAGAGAAAAAAGTTCAGAACTCCAGGCAATCCCAGACATAAGGGAGAAGATAGAGAAAGAGGAGAAAAAGAGATAAACCTGCTCGGAGATATAGTGAAAGGAAGACCCGGGGGGAGAGAGAGATGTTGTTCCAGGTAGGGGGACAAGGGACTCGTCCAACGTTCTTCGAGATGGCTGCTGCTCATCAGCTCCCTTCCAGCCTTAGAGCCGCTCTCACCTACTCCCTCGGGGTAAGCATCCCTTCGTTCACTGTTATTTGATTGGGATTGTGTAATTTAATTAAGAGTCGATTTAAGCATTTTGTGTAACTTATTGTTATGCTGCTGTGCAGGTGTTAGCTTTACGAAGACCTTTCCTCCATAGGGTCTTAGATTATGAAGACGAGTTCTTTTCTTTGCTTATGCTGGTTCTTGAAACCCACAGCTTAAGAACCACAGGTAGATGTTTATATCCTCACCCCCTTTCTTTTCTCCGCATATATTTTAAGAAAAAGATCATTACCCAGTGTGCCCTCCTTTAATCGAGAGTGGGATGGATGGATTGGGCACATTTGACATTATTTGCTCTGGCTGCCCTTATATTTGAATCCAACATACGATTTAAGCTTGATGATTTTACCTCTGTACTAGCATTATTCTCCACACATACTTCGCATTTTGGGAAAAAAAAATTACAGATTTATCTGGAATTTGCCTCTTGTAGTTGGCGTTCTATTTTACTTGCTAGTGTGATTATGATCCCCTTTAATGTGCAGATGGATAACCATACAACTTGCTTTCATTTTGTTGTGAATTGAGAACCACCATTTCTTGCTGTTGATGGTAGTGTTGAAAAATAGTTGCGTGGTCTTGATGACATTTGGATATTTGATGATTTCTTGGTATAGGTCATAACTCATAACAAGTTATGCATGATTTCTTGGCAGGTTCTGGCCCTCTTAAAGCCCTTCCCTAATTCTTCCTCTCACATTAATTCCCTCAACCACATGTAAAGGGTAATTATTGAAACAAATCTTGTGGAAGTCTTCAATGCAGGCTCAAATTTAGTACCTTCAACTATATAATGGAGGCTCTTAAACTTCTTCTCTACCACTTTTGGTAACATATTGTTGAGTCTATCACTTATATTTGTTTGTTCTGTAACAAATTGACCCAATTTCATATAATTCAGAGCAATATTAACTCCAAAAAATTTAGTACTATTTCCATATAATAAATTCATAAATTTATGATTTAAACCACTTTTAGGAGTAAAATATGTAAATCGCACAAAATTGGCTCAATTAAGCTTCATGGATATCCATCTGTAATTAATTGACCAACTTCTTCAATTTTTACTTGTTTAATTGTCATGCTTTTTGTCTCTCTTTTAATTCATCTCTTCAATTCAACCTGCTAAAGGAATAATGGGGGTGAACTCGAAAGCCTGGTAAGCAAAATAATATACAATATGACAAGAGTACAATTAAATCAATAACATAACTATAAACGGAATCATACTTGACATATCATCTGTCTTGCGAGATTGGGTATAAACCTGGCTCCTTACCAATTACCTCAACTTAACCCATGACTAGCCCAAAATCCACATAATTGATGATCCAAATACTCAACATGATAAAAGAAACCACCCCACTTATCCAATCCTCAGTCGATACCGGTAGATATTCACACATTTAAATTCAATGAGCATTAGAACTAAAGCCACCATCTCTTTTTGTTTCGGCCTTGCAGATTCTCTTTGATTTACCTTTTTCACTCTTTCTTCAGTGTTGTTACTAATGTCTTCCTGTTTATAATGCACGAAACACGTGCATTAGTTATATTGACTATACGTAAGCTAAGCACACATCCTTACATTGCGTTTTCAACTATGAATTACGGATACTTTGTTGAGGTTGATGTACTGAATACAATATCAAATACGATTCTCGTATTAGATGCACTTCCAATGTATCCGATAATAGTAAAATATTTGGATACTTTTGTAAAAAGAAATATGTATAATTTTTGAATTTAATCTTTAAACATCTCCTTTCAAATTTACATATCATACAAAATATCAACAAAAATTCATATGACTTTGAAGATCTTTTAATTAGTCACTTCACTTTGTGAATATACCATAATAATATAATATATACTTTTCTGAAACTGAAGAAAAAGTGCCAATTTTGCTGATAATGTTAAAGAATTACCAAAATATGTAATTATTAAATCGGTAGATAATAGTAAAAATATGAAATATATTTTACTATTAGATGAATCTTAGTCGTACCCATACCCTGCTGTTTTAGATTTTGTATATTGCCGTAACTGTATCGTATTGTGCCCATATCTTAAATCCATATCCGTGCTTTATAGGTCTTCAATTGAATTGAAGCTAACGCATCCTATAGTTGTCACATGCTTCCTACACCATTCAACACATACTTTATAAAGCTCGCATATCACCCAAAAATGAAAAGGCAGCCAACAAATGCCAAAAATTTCAAAATTCTAATTTCCTCCCTTTAATCCCCAAACATAAATCCAAATATTTCCATAAATCATAGATTAGCCCCACTACTATTTATTTCACTTATAATTTTTCTTTTATCTGGGTTAGTGGTTTTAGTTCATGATTTTTTTTGATAAAAAGCACATGATTTTTGATGAAATGTGGCATATTAGAAAGGAAAATAAGGTGGACAAGTCGTCCATCCTGAAGTCAATAGAAGAGAAATAGCACATAACTGTAACTACATATGATTTGCATATAAGTCACATGAAGCTCTCCATTCCATCAAAACAAAACAAAGCAGAATTCTGTTGACAGGCCTTGGTGACTGAAGCTAAAAAGATGCTAAAAAGTGAATTTGATTAAATAAACCTTCCACATGCTCTTTTGTGTGTTTCAATGTTCTATCATTTCTTTCAAACTTAATGATCAAATTGTAGTAAGAATTGCGTAATGATAAAAAGTAATCCCTTTATTGTGCTCCCCAAAGCCATGAAGTCCTCAAAAAGCATAGAATAAGAAGAGCAGGGAATCACCAATCTTAAATCTGTATAGTTAAACATTTTGGTCCACAAAGACAATGAATATTGTAATACAAGGATAATTGATCAACACTTTCACCAGGACATTGACACATAATATGCCATTTCTGGAAAAGGCAAGCTTAAGGTTTTCTTTGAAGTATAGTTATTAGTATCGTACGATACGCGATACGTATTGTACGATACGCGATACGTGTTGTACGATATACTAGAAAAACGATACGTATCATGTCTCTGTATTGTTTTTACATTATATCGTACGATATGATACGTGACAATTATGTTTTTTTATTTTTTATTATTTAATTTTTTGGGGCTGAAATGACATCATTTTATCCTAAGATTTATTTTTAAATCACTAGGCAGGGAGACAACGTTGTTTTAGTGATTATGGTTTAAATAAAAAAATAAACTCTGTTGTTAATGTTGTTCAATTGAATTCAACATTTATGATTAATATTAAAGTTGTTCCAGTAGTTGATGTTAGAAGTTTGAATTATAGGCCTTTGCATTTTGATATTACTGAACTATGTTGGAAACTTGAATAGCTGGTGGAATATTAATGAAATGTTATGTTATTATGATTCTATGATTTTTTTACAAAGATATATATATATATATATATTTGATTAACAATTATTTAAAAATTAAAATTGCGTGTATCTTACGATACACGACACATGATACATGATACGATACGATACACTATTTTTGAAAAACAATACGCCTTCCGATACGCGATTTGATAACTATACATGCCTCATATTATACTGCATCTCAACCCACTTATTAGACATAAAAATCTATCTAGTCTTTTGCATCAAACATTCTCCAGAAGATTAGACCACATAAACCTAGAATTTACCAATGGTGGAGTGTGGACAAACTAATCCTAAACTTTGATTTTGCATAAAACATTCTCCTGAAGATTATACCACATAAACCTAGCATTTACCAATGGTGGAGTGTGGACAAACTAATCCTCAACTTCGAATGCTAGAAGTTGGAGAATACACGACAGAGATTCAAGTGGATCTTTCCTCACGATTATAAATGTGGAATTGCTAGACACAACTTAGAGGGGGGATGAATAGGTTAATTAACAATCACCAATTTAAAATCTAAACGACCACAATTACCAATTAATTGATTAATTAGTCAATTAGCTATTTGAACCTCTTTTCAACAATAAGAACAACCCGCCATGTGAATGAATTGATGATTTGTATATGCAAATGTCAAACCCAACAATTCAAGTAGGCAATCCTTCGATACCACCAACAATTCAACAACCACAAAGCCCAATTTGATGAATTTATCAAATAAAACAATTAAAATGACATTCAAACAAACATTGTGTGTGCAGTTGCAAATGTGTGTAAGTGTGCAAAATCAAGTAACAAGAAGCATCCACAACACAAATAATTTGTTAATGTGGAACCGTTTTTGGAAAAAAATCGCAAAATCAATACCAATTTAACTAGCCTAATTCATTACTCTAAAGTGAATTTACAAGTATTTAAGTTTTATACCTCAACCAATCCTCCTAGTTAGATGCACATTTCTATTGTAAATCTCTCCTTCGAATTTGCCCACGAAGTTATGAGTTGCTTCACTTGGATGCGCTCATTCTTTAAAGGTTCCTCACGCAAGATTCTATGCACACATCAATGTGAGTTTTGTAGAACTCTAAGTTAGATTTTTTTCTCCAATGTGTGAAGTTGAATAGGAAGTACAAGATGGATTTGCCTTTTAGGGTTTAGGGATTTAAGGTTGTTCTTGGCTCTTTAAAGGTTTAAGAGGTAGGATTTTGGCTTATAATAGAGATACCCTAGCTTCAAAAGACTTATCTTTTATATATTTTTGGAATAAGGTTTGTCTTGGGATTCAAATAAACACATTTGCGAACAGGGTGGTTATTGCTAGAATGTAAAAAATTGTTCAAACCAAATCAGTGGAGCAGAGACTGATCAAGTTGTCTTGGGATTGCTTATGCGGCCACGCGGCGGTCTCCCTGGTCCAACTCGTTAGTCTTACTGGATTTTATCCCCAAGTGCTTAGAGCCCGCACTAGTTGAAGGCAAATGAGCAGACGACGGTTCCTATTGGTTTTTAAGTTAGAAACCAAGCAAAAATTAGACCTATTGAGCACTAAAGGGTGTAACTGAAATAAGATCCGACACATGGCTCATTCTATATTCTTAAAATACATTTAAGGTTTAGAAAATCTTTTTCATGAAAAGCCCTATTCAAAGATATTCTTAATTTTATTTTCATTAACTTAATGAGCCTATGTCTAAAATTAAACTAAGGATTCTTAAATATATAGGTTATTACCTGGGTCCTAAGTATTGAAAGTGCATTGGAGATGCTTGCGGAACTTGATCTCTGAAGCATCATGACCATGGAAATAGGCGGAGATTTTACAATCAATTTCCTAGTAGAAGTCTCTCATGCTCATAGTAACCCTACTCCCCCCTTCCTATATGGCTCTAATAACATTGAAAATCTACACAAATACATTTGTAGTTCCTTCCAGGTGTCTCATCCCAAATAATTAATTCTCTCAAATCTTCCACAAGGATGTAAAAAACTCATTTCCTAAGGCTAACATCCCAAATACTCAACATAAATTTTCTATTAATCCTTTCAAGTTTCAACCTTTGTTTCATTTATTACTACAATGTTAGGACAAATCTTCTCCAAAGTCTCTCTGTTGCTCAAGGTGATTCCATTGCTTGTATGAATGGGTCTAGGTCCTATCCTCTTCCTTTGAATTTTTTATGTTGAGGAAATCAAAACAGTAGAGAAAATTTTGGGTATTGATTCTTCAGGTGTTTTCTCTTGTAAATGTTTCCTTGAAACTTTGATTGACAACCTTTTTGTTTTGTCTTTTTCCCATTTTGATGATTGCAAGGCTAAGGTGCAAGTGTGTGGATGGACCATTTCTCATGGCATGGTTATACCAATGGCGCATTTCAAACAAGAAAATCTAATGCTTGCCTTTCGCTGCAAAAGTGTTTTGTATGTTGTCAATTGTCATAATAGTGATTGATCATTTAATTCTGCATTAAACTATTGCATTGACTTTATGGAATAAGTTGTCAACTTGACATGTTTGAGTTGGGTAATTAGGTGATGAAAGGTTGGATCCATTTTTAGAATCTTTTTGGGTGTCGGTTACCAAGGATTTTTAAGGCATTCGTCTCTTTTGTGTTTTGACGGACTGGTGTGAATTATGTAATTTATAGATTGGGCAATATATATTGAAGGCTTATTACTATTTTTCCTTTTGATTAACTGTTGTTGGTTGGACGACTTGTCCACTACTCTTCTATTTGCTTCTTGTATTACTTATTAGTAAAGACTAATACGTGGTTTCTTGTAGAAAAGACAAAAAAGTAACCTGAAAATTAAACTTCAATGGGCGTCGGAAACTTCTCCTTTCAACCTCTTTAACATCTCATACAACGGGCTTCTTACTGCTCGCTCCTATCTCTAAAGGTGTTAGAGGCTTATGTACTGAACTCGTTACCACTAAACGATGAAGCTAAGAGTAGAAGGAGGGACTTGAACCCTCAACCTCAGCCTTGGCAAGTAGAAGGAGGGACTTGAACCCTCAACCTCAGCCTTGGCAAGGCTATGGGACTGTTGCGTTGTCTATAGAGATGGGGTAGCCCCGACTTCCATAGGTCCTTAATTCGGTTTCCTATATTTGATGATTCCCCAATAGACCTAGAAAAAGTGGACATTGAATCTATCCAGGCTCGGGGCTTTATCCAGAGTTGCCATAGCTTATGGCTAGAGCAATGCGAGGGGCCACTTTCAATCTGGTTTCCAAGCCACAAGATGCTATGGAAATTTGAGTGAAAGCATTCCTGGCTAGGCAGCACTTGTATTTTATTTTCATTGCTAGAAATGACTGGGGAAAACAATCTGTTGCTGCTGACAGATCAAAAGAATGCAAAACATCTCAATTTGACATGCCATGTTTGTGCACTGAATTTTGTTCCCGAAGCAATTTTCAGAGTAAAGCCACATTTCTTGCCATCAAATATAATATTAAAAGACCACCTTTAACTTCAGATTTAGAGACCACTTCTCAATTGATCAAGTGATCCTGGTTTCCTTCACCACTTCTTTCACATAGGAAACCACTAATCATCTTTTGGATCTTCATTCCTATCTTTGGTGGCACCTTGAAGAGAGATTAAGTAAATGGGTATACTTGGGCAACTACACTGAACTAAGGTTAACCTACCCTTTTGGAAAGGAAAGCTCAATCCATCCAACCCTTTTAACATTTTCTGCAATAAAAAGATCCAATAGGTCAAAAGGCAATGAACCCCACCTAAAAGAATGCATAAGAACTTTAGAGGCCATTCATCCGTAGAACATCCCAAAATCCTATCCAAGCAATTGATCATATCTCGATAAGAGTTGATACCAAGTTACCAACAATTAAGCTGGTGTACCGACCACTTTGCTTTAAAAGGCCCAACCCATTTCTACCTACCCACCTCTTGACGAGTGAACCCAAAGTGTCTGCGGCTGTTTGATTGCTGCAAACTCTGCCATTAAACATTTCACCATGCCTTGAAGTCACCCTTATTTTAATCAGAAGAAAATTCAGGATACGTTGACCAGAACTGTTGAAATTCAGTGTTCTGTGAAGATCCTACTAGGGTGGATAAACTTTCAACAATCGATTCACATACCCTGCACATGGCCCAATCATAATGCTTTCTCTAATACACACTACCTCACAAGTCTATTTTATAATCTGAAAGAACCGATTCTGCAGAATTGATTCCTGTTTCATTAGGCCCCTCTGTTTTTATCTCTAATCAACCCTTGCATCTGAAGTCTCACCATCGATAATCCTCCTCCTTTCACCATCACCCTCAGACCTCTGTTCTTGCCATATTTCTCCCTGATTCTGTCAGCATTTAAACCAACATTGGATAAGTGAACATCTTCAATCATCCTACTTGCACTACCAACCCTCGGCATCCTGGCCAACACTTTTGACACTCATCCAGAATTGTTAGGAACTTTCATCTAACATCGGAATTCAGTTCCACCCACGGTTTATACGATTGACCTCATAATTTTCTCCATTTCATCTAAGGCAAGGTGCAACCAAGTAACATAGCCCAATCCCAATGTAATTAAAGAACTTGCAAAACAAGTTCTCTTTGTGTTCTTGATAACATTGCCCCAAGAATCGTTATCAGCCTCTAAAAAGATTTTCTGATCAATGTTAAACTCTTGCCCAAGATGTTGAAATCTCTTCATCTTAGTCAACCTAGCACCTATTCCACATCTCAGAAATCCTAATTTGAAGTCTTATTATCAGGTTAAGACTGCTAGAATTCTTTGCATATCTCCATTAACTTTTATCTGGAAGTTCCCCAAGTGCAATCTGGTACAGAAAGTGCTAAACATCTCAGCATTCTAGTAGTTCATCATTATCTGTGTAGTTATACAGTATGATCAAGTGACTGCTCGAACTATTCCCATCTGATTTCAGTTCTTTAGGTGTGTAAATTAAAGTGTTCATCAAGCAATGTTAGCACAATGACGAAACGTGCAGCATGTAGCTGATCCCAAAAATGACGGGACAAAATTTTGTTGAGTTGAATATTTATCTACCAGGATTAGAGAAACTTCGCTGTGAAATTCAAGAATTAGCTTGTTCTGACATGATCATTGATATAGTGCAACCTAACAATTTATGCTTCTGATACGAAAGATTTTGGCTCTATTTAACTAGAATATGCATGGCTTTGATACATTTTGAACTCATTCTTTTGACTTTCTCAGACGCCTCTTTTTCTGAGTCTTTGTATGGCCTGCGAAGAAGAGCAGTTAATGTAATAGTGCAGAAGAAGAATACTCATTCAGACTCGGGTGATAAAATCCATCACATGGGGTTAGAGAAGCGCCAAAAAGTTCTCTCTGTCGTTTTTTTGGTACATACTTTTTTTTCTCTGTTATTCAACTGCAAAATTGAGTAGATTTGTCTTCATTGATTGGTGGTGAAATCTATTGTGTTGCTTTTGCTGTCTTGAAACTTTCTCTTCAAAGGGTAAAGGTTTAGAGTCTATTGATATGGAGCTGTTACATATTACCTGCTGTGGTATGTGTGTCTTTCATTGGATTTTACAAGTTGTTGCAGGGCGATACTATTTTCAAACTTTCATAGTTTTTGCCTGGGTTAGATGCAGCCAAGTTTCATACAAAGAACATGTGATATAAGACAATAATTGTAGTAGTGCATTCCTGTGGCATGCGTATGTGTGCACGCATGCCTTTATGGCTTGTTCACGTATGTTGTGCCGTGCCTGTGCTGTCCAACATTCCCATTCATTAGGCCAGATCGTATAACATGGGGAAACGTTTGGATGTTAACCAATATATTTGAACTAGGGTTTGCTGGGACAAGGCTTTGTATAGTTTTTGAATTGAGTTGACTGAGCCAGTTGTAGGGCATATTGACTTCATAAAAGATGATTTTAAGAAACTGAAAATTTAACTGAAATAAGGGGCGATGTTAGATTGAAAATGTTTATACATAGAAAGCATAACACTTGCACTTTATTTTGGTTGACAAAAGGAAAGACAAAATATAGAAGGAATAAGCTTGAGAAATTTGTATATTGACAGAGGGCTATACGTTGACCAAGAATTAAAAGTTATCAATGCAATTGCAGTTATGAGTTGAGCAATATTTATCAAATTCATACTTGTCCCCCAAAAATGTTATGAAGATGCAAATTGCTTATTTCAAAACGGTGTTAACTAATTGGGCTTAGCACTCCAATCATTGAAAACAAAAGGTCTATTGCAAACATGGGATGTCTAAATGATAAATTCTTGTATGATGCCAAGCTGTGATCAATGGGCTTCTAGCTGGTGTTTGAGCCTGGGTGTGTTATCAGATGTTTATTTGCTTGCTTTCCAACCATTCAACATTGTTAATAATTCCTATATAGGGTGCCCTTTTGTGTCATATTGTATTGATAGGGGTACTCCAGGTTGAAGCAGGGTTTTTTTGCGAATATATGCCAATGCCAAGGTAAAAAGGTTTTCCTGCCAAACTAGAAGGTTGGCAACCTTGTGGGGGTTAGATGGATATAGATTGTTGCCTTAATTGGCTGGAGTGTATGTTGTGAGGTGGAAAGTTGAGATTGACTAATCTATCAAATAGTTTTTAATTTTTAACTTCGTTGACCATTCTAGGTGGCTCGAAATATATGTACCTCGATAGGATGAAATAAATTCTTTACCCATTGTTGAATTTGCAAATAATTATGGAAGAAACGTACCTAAGCAAAAATGTAGATACAAGCGAATATGTGTGTGGTTATCGTGGTTCATTTTGGAGATTTGTTACTTTTATTGTATTTTGTTTTGTCTAGTTCTTATTGTAATAATGGTTGGACTTCTTGTCCACCACTTTTGTAATTTCTCTTTTAGGGAAACATGTTTTGTTTCTTATCCAAAAATGATACAAGCCAAAATGTAGCAAGATGGTTGACAAACTTTGGCATTGTAAACTAGAAGGTTGTCATTAGGATTTTTAAGATGAGTTGTTCTATTGCTGTCTTTTTATCCTTTTGAAGGTATCAATTCATATAGTGATAATTTGGTTTGATGATTTATTGTATTTTCTTTAGGGAATTGGACCCAAACTTATGTGTAGGAGCCTTGTGCATTGCATATGACCATGTCTTATTGTATTTTCTTATTATATAGGTAGAAAAAACTATGACTAACCATTTAATTGGGGTGACAATCGTGTCGTTTTATTGCAGGTTCGTAGAGCATTAGTCAACCCTAACCCAACTTATTTAACTAATCTTGTTGTGTCGATTGAACTGTTTATTTTCGTGACGGGTTCGGGTTCGGGTTCAGATTCGTGTTCATGTTTATGTTGACCTATATAAACTTCGAATAAAGAATTTAACGCTAAGATTTAAATCTAATATTCTATTATCAATTAATTGATTTCATGTTCATACTTTTTCTATAAATTAAAAATTAATTTAATAAATATAATAATAATGAGTAAAAATGCCTTTTTTGTACAATAATTATGTCAAGCTTAATAAACAATAACAAATAATTAGCATTTTATTTTTATAATATTCGTTAAACGTGTAAATTATGTTAATTTCGTGTTGTTCATATTTGACACTAATCTGATCCATTTATTATTTGTGTTAGCGGGTCATGTCATTTGGGGGTTCGTGTTAAGAAATGATCAACCCTAACCTGCCAAATTTGTATTGAGTTCGAGTCGTATTTTCGTATTGTGTTAGAAATTGTCACCCCTATCTTCTAGCTTGTTTTGAACCACATCTCCATGTTGAAATTTATTTTAATCAGAAGAAATTTATTCAGGAAAGACCATACATAAAAAAAAAATGAAGTGTACTGTCAAAGACCACCTAGTGCCATAACATGTCAAAATATCAATAAAATGTTTTCTATAGTGAAAGTAAAAATAGAAAAAAATGTGGTTTAGGAAAGGGGTTAGGACCACTACTAGTACGAGGAATTTTGATAGTATCATTAGAGAATGTAGTTTAGTCGACCATCCTTTAATGAACGTTAATTTACATTGATCTAATTTTCTGGAAACCTTGCAGTCCAGTAGGTCGAATGGGTTCCTTTTTTCACTGGGATGGGAACTTGTGTCTTGATATTGCAATTGGGAAATGGGGTCCAACACTTGTTAGGTTTGAGAATATGTGGACAAAACAACTATTCCTTCACCAAATATTTTAAAGTCAGATGGGAGGAGGGAGTAGTGGAGCGATGGGAACGTTTCAAATTCATTCAAAAATTGAAATTAGTGAAACGTCATCATTTGAATGAGTGGAACAAAAGTGTGTTTGGTGATATTGGATTAGAGATGGAACACATTCTGATAAAGGATTCAAGAATTGACTTCTTGGAAGTATCAAATCATAGAGAAGAGTGTCTTAGACGGGAAATGTTCTATCTTATAAATAGGCTGCAAAATGTGTAAAGGAAGGAAATAATAATTCAAAATTGTTTCACAAAGTAGCGAATGACAAGATGAACTAGAAATTGATAATTGAGATTGAATTTTAATCGGGAAGATAATTTAAAGTGAAAGTATCATATCTAGCAAAGTTGTGGATTTTTTCTCTAAACTGTACCTTCAAAGGGCATCAAAGATTGATCCTTGAGGGGCTTGATTGGTATTCTATTTGTGAGAGTAGGTCTAATTGACTTGAGAGACCATCCGAGGAGGAAGAGATCAAATTTGCAGTTTTTGAGTTGAATGGTGATAAATTGTCTGGTCCCGATGGTTTTATTGTGGGTGTTTTCAAAAAATGTCAAGGGATAATTAAGGGTGATTTGATAAGTTTTTGAGAATGGAGTTGTGAACTCATGTACAAATGCCATTTCATTTGTCTTATTCCCAAGAAAGAGAGGTCTTCTAGGATCAAGGACTTTTAGCCTATCAGTTTGGTATCTAGTCTTTATAAGATTTTGGCCAAAGTCCTTTCACAGAGACTTACGGAGGTCTTGGAGGAGACTATTTCAGTGTCTCAAGGAGCTTTTGTGAGGGGAAGACAAATTTTGGATGTGGTGCTTATAACTGATGAGATTGTTGAGAAGTATAAGGAAAAAAATGATGGACTTGTTTTTAAGGTGAATTTTGAAAAAGAATATGATATGATGAATTGGTATTTTTTAGATTATGTAATGGAATGCAAAAGATTTGGCTTGAGATGGGGACAATGTATCATTGAATGCTCAAGGTCGGTGAATTTTCCAATCATTGTGATTGAGGCTTCAAAAGAGTGTTTAAAGGCAACTAGAGGACTTATGCTGAGAGATCGTCTGTCTCTTTTATTTTTTACTCTGGGGGTTGATGCTTTGAGTATGACTGTGTAGAGGATAGTAGTACTGAGGTGATTAAGGGCTTTAGAGTCGGTAGGGAGAACATGGAAGTGACTCATTTATAGTTTCTAAAGATACCATTTTCTTTTGTGATGGAAATGAAAAACATATATTCCATCACTAAGATTGTCTCATGAAGGCTGTAGTCTAGAATGTCATATGGTTAAACATGAAAAATAAATATAAAGAGTTAAGGGATCCCAATATCCTCCTAACAGTCAAAGTTCTGAAAAGATTGACCAAATGTGAACTCTTTGATGTTATAGATAGTCAAAACTAGTACTTGCTTGGGACTCGCCGGCCCTAAGCATCGGGGAGTATATAGGAGCCTCGACGAAGGTAGAGAACAAGAATGCAAGTCCTTTTTCTCTTTGATTGGTCATTGTTACACTTCATCTGTTTGTTTATTTCACTCTGAAGTTCGTTTACCACCTACTTTTTGCCTATTAGTAAGTTGACTCTCTTTCTTTCCCTTCTGTCCCCCCGAGTTTATGATTCCTGCAGGGAAGCATTCGACCAGTTCAATCAAATCACTATTAGGATTCAATTTACCACTTATTTGCTTTAATTTTGAGGGTGTTTTGAATTGATGTCACGCCTAATTTGTGTTAGAGTGCGATTGGAGGACTTAATGTGCAAACTGATAAATTAGTTAAGGTGGTGGATGCTTTAGGATGTTTTATTTTAGATTGGTCCTTAAAAGTATTTGGGGTTACCCTTTGAGGGTAATCCTACTAATAAAAAGGTAGGAAAGAGGCTTGATGGTTGGAAGAAAGCTAAATTGTCTAGGGGAGGTAGAATCATGTTAATCCAGTCTATGCTTCAGGGTATTCTTATTTATTTCCATTTTTATATTAATAAAATATTTGTTGTTGATTATAAAAAAGGGATTCCTATTTATTATGTGACTTTTTAGAATGCCTTTAAAAGTGGTGAAAAGAATTGAGAAGAAAGATGAAGAATTTCTTATTGGAGGGAAATGGAGAAAGTAAGAAAGGGCACTTGATTAGATGAAACATGTTGTACTGACTAAAAATTAAGGGAGGCCTTGCATTGGGTAACTTGAAGGCTAAGAACATCTCCTTACTTGCCAAATGGTTATGGAGATTCCCCATCAAACCTAATAATTTATGGTATTTTGTGATTAAAAGTAAGTATGGGGTTCTAGAAAATGGGTGGGATTCCAGAGTGACTGAGATAGGGTGTTCTCGTTGTCTTTGGAAATTCATTTCACAAAACTTATAATTTTTTTCCAAGTATGTCAAACATAGTGTTCGTAACGAGAGAGAATTCGTTTTCAGGAGGATATTGGGTGGGTGTTTCATCTTTCGCATCAAGGTTCCCTCGTTTATATTGTTTGACTAGAATCTCCCACTTAAATATCTCTACTATTATCTCATCTTTTGCATTTCTTGTACGCCGGAGCTTTGACTTTTTTCGGAATTTGAATGATAGACAAGTTGTTGAGATATCTTCACCTTTGGGATTTCTTGATAATTTAGCATTGACCTTTCTTCCTTGGAGCAAAGACTTTCCTTTCTTCATCCTAGGGGTTTTCTTTTAAGTCCCTCTTTGAATCCTTAATTGACATACCTTGTTCCCCGATCTTCCAATCCTCAACCTTCATTTGGAAGTCTAAGGATCCTTTAAACGTTCAAGTATTTGCTTGTACTTAAGAAACTAGATTCCAATGATATGATTCGAAGAAGCTGACCTTCATATTCTTTTTTCCCGCAATGGTGCATTCTTTGTCAAAAAGAGGAGTATGTGGATCACTTATTTTACATTGTTCCTTTGTAATTAAATTTTGGAATAAACTCTTGAGAGTTGTTGGCATCCCTTGGGTGATTTCTAGAGATTGTGTTTCAGTATGAGATTCATTTTGATGGCTTTGGTTCAAGTAACAAAGCTAAGACCTTATGGAGTAGTGCGACGTTGGCATTGTGGTAGTTTGTTTGGTTGGAAAGAAATCGTCGGATTTTTCATGGAAGAGAAAATCCTTAGGAATATTTTTGTGCAAAATTGTCTTCATGGCTTCTCTTTGGGTTTCAATGACGAAAGACTTTGAAGCCATTCCTCTTGATCAAGGATCATTGGACTCAAATCTGTGAAGATTATTGAGGACAGAAGCTTTTTATTCCTGTCATGTTTTTTTTTCCCTTCACTACATTTTAGGTTTTTCACTTTCTAGCATGTAGGGGAATTCTTGTCCTTTCATCTACTTCCCATTCTTATTAATATTATTCTCCTGTTTCCTATCAGAAAATAATTTTTTTATCAAAGGTGAAATCTGTTTGAATCCGTTTTAGAGTAAGGGAAATCATGGAAGAGGACTAAGCTCTGTCCAATCTTCTCAGACATTCAACTTCATGCCGAGCGACAAGAGGTGTAGCAGGAGCGAGAGCAGCTGTCTATAATTTTTCCGTCTGCTTTTAGAAGTGAGATATCCCTACGTCCACTGAAGGCTGGGGAAGGAAAGAACTGTGATTGCCCTGGAGTCTAATGCTTTCTCCTTATCTTAGTTTAGCAGTTCACCAATTACTGTGTGATCTCATTTTGCTTTGATTGTCTTATTCTTCTAGAGAAGTCATTTTGAAAATCCAAATTCCACTCTAATTAGTATTGTCTGTTACAGGAATTTTCCTCTGCTTTTTGTAATTTGAAGATTTAGACAAGTGTTTCTGTTAATTTAAACTTATTTCCTGTAAAATTTTACAGTTCGAATGCATCTTGTAGATTTCTCTGCATCATAGGCTGATAGGTGGAACTTACCTTATGCTTATTTTGTGGTTCTTAGTGTAAACAATTGTAATTCAAGAGAAACAAAGCTTCTTGACTTCCTGAGTGAGCAGTGTGGAATCTTGTGCTGGTGCAGGAGCGTCACTTGACATATTGTACGTTGAGCACACAAGAAGTTGCGGGCAACAGATATCAGTTGGCCTGGCCCAATAAACCAAACAAGAGCCTATATAAAAAAATTATTGCCAAAATTTTCAACTCCTGTTCCATTGACTGAGAGCAACCGTTATTAAGTATCATGAATTTGTTCAAGGGTGTTTTTTAGCAGCTAACTAAAAGCAGAAGGAACACATGTTCGGTGTGCATGATTATATCCTAGGTAGAGAGAGGATTTTAAGAGACATGGAGATACAAAGATAGGCTAAAAAAGGAGTGGTAAGGAGGAGAAAGGCGAATTAACTGGTGTATTCATCATGTCTACAATTACAGTGATTCCCTTGCGTACGTTGTCTTTTACTCTTATCTGTTTTAAATTTAAAGTTCTGAGGAGAATTCTGGCATTTGGTGCAGGCAAGACAAAATCTAGTCTCTGGCTTCATATACAACCTAGTATAGATGTGTGCATCAATATGAGGTGAAATCTGCTCTATTGGTCTTATCATTTGTTCCCTGGGTTGTCTTCGCATTTCTGTATCTTGCTTTATAAATAGTTTTCTCGACTACCTTAATATCCTCTGCTGTTTTTCTTGGTTATCTTCAATCATTCCTTTTTTTTGTATCTTAAAAGCCGAAATTTCATTCTTTGTTACTCCACTTCCGTCCCCTTTTTGCTGATGTAGAAAGAAGAAAGCATAAACAGAAGCTTGTAGAGATTGAATTGTAGCTTCTGAAGATTCCAATCCTTTATGACCTGAACCAAAATATTCCTCATGGTAACGACATCTTTCTTGATATGCTTGATTTCAACTAATTCATCATTAGTTACACTTGAAATAAATGCAAGTGAAAGAGATTACTCAAATTAAGAGTAGAGTCCCGTATATATAGTCAAATAATATTACAAAGTGACCAAAACATCTTTATAGTTTAGGCAAAATATAAAATCATAATAAGGATAAAAAGAGAAAAAGAACTCCAACAAACAAGGCCTAATAAACTAGGCTAACTAGGCTGCTATAACTCCAGCACTCCCCCTCAAGCTAGACTAAAAAATGTTCACTAAGCTAAGCTTGACAACGGAGTCCCAGAGAATGGATAGAGTGACAAGCTTGGTGAAAACATCCGCAACGTGATCACTAGTCCCCACAAACGATGGAGTGATAATACCGCTGCTAATCTTCTCCCGAAGAAAGTGAACATCGATCTTTATATGTTTCGTCCTCTCGTGTAATACAGAGTCAGAAACAAGCTGAATAGCAAATCGATTATCATAATATAACGCAGATGAAGAAGTCACTGGAAATTCTAACTCGCCAAGAATCGATCGTAGCTAGATAATCTCACACGTGCCAAGTGCTAGTGCTTGATACTCTGCCTTTGCTGACAAGCGGGAGACAACTGCTTGCTTCTTATTTTTTCAATACATAAGATGAGTCCCTTGAATAGCACAGAAGCTTGTAGTAGATCGACCATCACACGGTCTCCCATAATCTGAATCTGAATCTGAATAGCAGGCTAAAGAACCAGTCTGAAATCCTGATGCAAAGAACAACCCAAGTCCAAGACAAGACTTGAGGTATCGAAGAATATGATAAACTGTATCAAGATGAGGCTGACATGGCCTGTGCATAAACTGACTAACTCGGGTAATAGCGAATGAAATGTCTGGCTTAGTGTTGGCTAGATAGATAAGTCTACCTACTAACTTCTGATAGACAGTCGGATCTCTCAACTCCTCATCTTCAACAGTAAGCTTGAGGTTTGAAATCATGGGTGATGATGCTGGTTTATACCCTAGCATCCCAGTGTCTGAAAAAAGGTACAGAACATACTTTTTCTGAGTAAGAACAACACCCCTGCTGCTGCGGACAACCTTAATCCCAAGAAAGTATCGCAAAAATTCAAGATCCTTCACATTGAAGGCCTTCCTAAGGTCTATCTTGACCTGTGCAGTCCCAAAAATATCATCCCCAGTAATAATAATATCATTAACATATACCAAAAGGATGACACATTGTCCAGAAGTATTTTTTTGAATTAAATAGATATGATCAGAATGACATCTGGTGAACTCCAAACATATGACTACATCACTAAAGTAAGAAAATCAGGTTCGTGGTGACTGTTTCAGTCCATAAAGAGACTTGCGTAGTTGACATACTTTTCCAGCATACTTCTCACCACGAAAGCCCGGTGGTGCATTCATATAAAATATCTCATCTAGGTCACGGTGAAGAAATGTATTCTTCACATCTAATTGATGAAGAGGCCAAGAGTATTTCGCAGCCAGAGAAATAATCAACTAAACAGTAGTCAATTTTGTCACGGGGGCAAATGTAGCACTAAAATCACGACCTGGTACTTGAGTAAAGCCTTTCGCCATAAGCTAGCCTTGTGATGGTAAATAATACCATCCGTAAGAAACTTCAGGGTATAAACCCAACGACAGCCAACAGGCTTCACTCCTGAAGGTAAAGAGACAAGATCCTATTTATGATTACGCTAAAGAGCGTCCATCTCCGTCTGCATGGCAAGAACCCACTGGAGCTCCCGCATTACCTCTGAAAACAGAACGAGGAATTGGCGTATCTGATAAGACCATATTATAAACTAGAAATGTAGGAGATAGATCACCATAAGAAACATAAGCAGAGATCGGATATAAAATTCTGGCAGTCTAACCATAACGATCAACTGAAAGACGATCACGCCGAGGATAACGACGTCCTAAATCATTATCTTCTACTGACAGTGTCTTAGCAGGGAAAGTAACTGGCTCAGTACATGCAATCTCATCAGTAATAGCAACAGGTGCATCAATATGCTCAACGAATTGAGAAGTATTACTTAGATCACCTAAGGTAGAGGGGACATCAGCAGGGGGATGAGAGTGAGGGCGACGAACATAAACCTACAAAAGAAGAGAGACAGGTGATTCTGTACGGACAAGAATGAGTGGCTCTGGAGAAGGAGAGACTGAGAACTCTGTAGTGATTGTGACCAATGACTCTGGCTCTTGTGGTAATAGAAAATCAAAGGGAGTATCATCGACTGGAGGGGCAAACACATGACTGAAAAAAAAAAGAAATATGCTCAAGAAAGGTACGTCGCCTGACAGGATCATAATATCGATGACAATATAGGATCATAATACCCTTTAGATTGATGACAATAACCCACAAAGACACAACGAATTGCTTTATCACGAAGTTTATGACAAGAGACCGATCCTGAACAAAATATGTGCAATCAAAAACACGAGGGGGACCGGAAAGAGTGTCCGCTCAGAGAATAAGACCTGTAAGGGAGCCCTATGCTGAAGAATACGACTCGGTATACGATTGCACAAAAATGTAAAAGTCAAAATAACAAAACGTCAATAGGATTTTGGTACCCCCATACCTCTAAGCATACAACGTACTATCCCTATCAGACTCTTATTTTTTTTTCAACAATATTTTGCTCAGGTGTATATGGACAAGTGAGTTATTTAAGGATACCTTGAGAAGAAAGATGAGACACTAAAACATCAGACACATTTTTTACCATTATTTGATTGAAGAGTACGAACAATGACATCAAATTGTGTCTTAATCATCTGGAGAAACTGAGTGATTATAGGGAGTACATCGGACTTCCTATGCAAAAGGTAGACCCAAGTACAACGAGTATGATCATCTATAAATGTCACATAGTATTAAGCACCTGACATAGCAGTAATAGGAGAGGGTCCCCAAATATCAGAGTATATGAGGTCAAATGGCTTGGGTGACTGATGCATGCGAGGAATATAACTGGTCCTAATATGTTTCTATGGAGAACATATAACACAGTCAAGTTTACCATTAACACAAGCATTGCTCAAAGTAGAAAACAATATACATAAATATTTAAAATTTATATGTCCAAAACGGTCATTCCAAAATGGAACATTTTGTGATGAAAAATTATAACGACAAGTAATAGGTAAAATACTAGCATGTAAGTTAGGAATAGATAAAGACAAAGCAGGTACAGGTGATGTAGGTGGAGGAACTGGTGAAACTGGAGGTGAATTGCCTAGATAATAAATCCATCTCTCTCATGTTCCCTGATAATAATCCTCGTGGTACTCAAGTCCTGCAAATAACACGAATCAGATAAGAACATAACTGCACAGTGAAAATCTTTGGCTAACTGATGATGGATAATAGATTCATGACCAATTTTGGCGTATGAAAGACTGAATGTAATGTAAAGCTATCTGGGAGGCGGACTATACCCCTAGTAACAATAGGAACATATGTCTCATCTGCTAGCTGAAGCTATGTATGTAATTTCTTATCAAAAGTGGTGAAGTGACGAGCCTCACCTGTCATATGATCATTCGCACCCGAGTCCATCATCCAAAGAGGAGATGGATGGGTGCGAGCATGAAAGGTACGGGGTATACCTATAGTGGTGGCAGTAGCAGTAGTCGAATTCTGAGAAGTTAGGGCGGACATAAGTATATTCAATTGGGAAGTGATAGTATCCATATCACTTTGCCAAGGAGGAACAGTAGGAGCAGGAGGTGGTGGTACCTTAGTAATAACAACAGCATGATCGTGGGGAGGCAGCTTAAGCTCCGGATGGAGCTTCCAGCAAGCAGCCCTGAGATGTCTTAGGCGGCTACAATAATCATACTGACGAGAATTTTCCTGTCTACGCTAATTTGGGATACCATGACGACGCTGGTCCGAGTGCTGTCCACCCCTGACTGAGGATCCTGAACGAGATCCTATAGCAACTGCAAAGGCCATCTAGTCCGTCGGAAGAGTCAATGTCGCAGTTGGAAGTGATGCAATATAAACACGGCGCTCATGCTGCTCAATCATCGCATACACCTCATAAAGAGAAGGAAGCCTCAACATCGACAAGATCTGGGAACGAGGCCCCTCAAACTCATCACGAAGTCCTCCTGTTTTCGAGTATGCAAGAATGCTGTTCTCTCGGGCTCTATCATCGGAATAGCAACAAGAGGACGTAGAGTCTCATACTCAAGCCATCGCTGAGTCAAATAGCCATAATAATTCTGAATAGTCATATTTCCTTGCCGAGCATATAAGAGTTCCTCAGAAAGTTCATAAACACGAACTCTGAGAATACATTTCTAATAATGAGCTCCATAGCTTCGGAATAGAACTATGAAATTGATGAATCCTATAAACAGATGGCTCTATTGAGCGAAATAAGCATCCAAGAATGACGCAGTTCTCAGAAAACCACGTATAATATCCAGGGTCGTCATCAGCTGACTTTGGGTGAGATCCCGTCAGCCAACCAAGTTTTCCTACACCGCGAACGAGACCACTCAGCGAAGTTACGACCATTCAACAACTGTGCCATAATTTTCTGAGAGATCATACATGGTAATGCTGGTAATGCAACTGTGCCAGTAGGTATTGTGTACTGATCAAACATAAAAATGGAAGTACCAATAAAGGTCTCAACGGTAGAGGTGTCAACAATAGAGGACTCAAATCCCTCAGTAGTAGTCATGTTAACAACACTACTAGAGTACCCGTGACAAAAAAATAAGGTAAATAGAGGAATAAAATAAGAGAGAACGATATACCTCCAGTCGAACAGTAGCGACAGATAAAAAAGGTCCAGAAAGCTCCCAAATAATTAGATCACGGTGCCCAGAAATCCAATAAAAAATATAAGTGATCTACTGCATCAAAAGTAGATCATCATAGAAGAGGATTTGACCCTTTGTAAAAAAGTCCTAGATGCTGCTCCCCTAAGAAAAGGAAATCAGTGGCGCGAAGAGTGGGCGACATTGCGACGAAGAACGCAAAGCACAAAGGCGTGATAGAATGGAACTGCCTGGCAGTGGGTTACTAGATGGTCTGTGTGCTGGACTGTTCGGAGTCGCTGGATTGTTTCGGTGTTGGTAGTTTGGACTGGTCTGGGTTTGGGTTGGGCAGTTGATGAAGGCTTTAATGGGCAGTCGCTGGTTGGTTTGATGGGGTCGGGTCTGTTAGGTCTTGATAGGAGTTTGGTAGTGATTGGTGTTAGGAGTTTGCGGGGTTTTATGGTGTTGCAGGCAGTTGGTTGGGAGGTGGGGTAGTGGCTGTCGGTGGGTGTTTTATGGTTTTATGGGTTGTGTTGGAGGCAATCGGTTGTGGCTGGGTGTTTTATGGTTTGTGGGATATATATGTTGTTTGTCGGTGTTTGTTGGTGGGTTTTAGGGGTGGTGGGCTGGGATGGTTGGCCGTGTGAAGGCTGCTGTTGGTATGATACCAGGCTGATTTCGGTGGAGTGGAGGCTGCAGCTGGTGGTTGCTAGGGTTAGGGTTGGTGGCTTTGATACCAACTTGAAATAAATATAAGTGAAAGGGATTACTCGAACTAAGAGTAGAGCCCCGTATATATAACCAAATAATATTACAAAGTGACCTAAACATCCTTATAGTTTAGGCAAAATATAAAATTATAATAAGGATAAAAAGAGAAAAAGAACTCCAACAAACAAGGCCTAATAAACTAGGCTAACTATGCTGCTATAACTCCAACAGCACGTCTCCCCATGGCTTAGAAGTTCAAAAAACAAGTAGGATCTATTACTTCTGTGACACTCTGATAAGTCTTAGTAAAAAGTTGGTATGGACAGCATAAGAATGGGTTCTTTGAGTAGCTGTTTAAGGCTTGTTTTTGTGGTCAAAAGGGCTGAGGATTGGATCAGGTTAGAAAAGGGCTGTTTAAGGGCTTTGAACAGTACTCATGAACAGAGCAAGACTGGTCTTGGGTAGTTTGAGCTGTTAGAGTTGAATAGTTGTGAGAGGGAGTGATTAAGCTTCAAAGAAGACTATTTATGGTGGTAAAAGATGTTGAAAATGGTTATAATTGCAGCTCAATAACAGAGTAGAGAGTCAGAAAATTAAATAGAAGAAGAGAAGACCCTCAAAAGGGTTAGAAACTCACAAAAACATAACCTCACATTCTCATAATGCTATACTTTTCTGTTTTGAAAGATGACATAGATTTTTTATAGGCTGCTAGTTCTTCTAATTATAGGAGGATAGTAGAAGGAGTAGGACTTTTCAAACCTAGTCCAATACTTTAGATTAATATCGAGTGACATAATTTAGTAAAATAATAAGACCCATCCCTAACCATTGTTAAGGGGACACAAAATGCCTAAATTCTAAGACTCAATAACCATATTCTAAATTCTAGCAGATCGAAATTAACCCTATAACTGATTTAACAAGCTCCAAACATTCCTCCTTATAGAATTCTTGAACTGCCTTTTTCTTTCTTGTGTGTTCCGCTTCACTGTATTTCTTTACTTCTTCTTGGTAAAGTAAAGGGCATAGGCAAATTGAGAAATTCCCTTTTTTTATTTTGGAGAGTTTTTGTGCTGTTTTTGCTTCGATCCTGCTGAAATTATGTTTTTCATTTGTGCAACACTCTGAATTAAGAATGCTTGATTGAATTTTATCTAAATATCAACCGAAAAGATTACATTTGATCTCAGGATATCTTATTTTTTTGGTACCAGTTTTGCACTATGGTTAGGTTCTACTCCCACACATACTGGGGCTTGTTCTAGAAGCTGGTTTGAAGGAAAAATGAATCTAGGGACCTCCAAATATACTTTGAATGAAAGTTAATTATTTGGAGTCATGCTACATTGTGATTAGTAAGGGTGCAACTAGATATCTGAAAGAAATCTGGTGGGAGCCAGCTGAATTATCTTTTTTGTTTTCCATGTGTTGCAAGGAGATTACGGGAACTATCTATAGGGTGTTATTTACTTGATTCTTTTCCTACTTCTCCTTCTTTTTTCATTGTTTTCTCGTTATTATCTTTATTGATCTGGAGAAAGAGGGTGGCCAGGAGTTGATCCTATTTGATGACATGATGGGTTTTGTGCATAAATGAGTTGGAAGTGCATCCCTTAGCTACTGATAACATGACACTAAGGTAATTGGCTTTAGATGGTTTTGAAAATTAATCATATGTGAAAATTTTGACTGGCAAAATATG
>CM042201.1:5444354-5465773 GCA_023539305.1 Ilex asprella
CAAAAGCAGAGAGTTGATAGCTGTGATACTTTCATCTTTGGTGGAAGTTTGAAGAAGAATATTTTATGATGCATTTGTTGTTATTATAGTAAGGATTAGTTATTGTAAAGGATGACCTTCATGCTGGGAGCCTCTACAACTGCACCTTCAATAATTGCTTATTAGTTTAAGCAAGTTCTTATCTTCTAATGCGCTTGCTATATTGAGGGGGTAATTACATGTGAGTTGGATTTGCTTACGTAGGTCGTGCTGCCATATTTTAAGTCAAAATTGCATTCCATTTACAATAAAGAAAGAGAAGCTACACTTCAAGCAAGTTTATGGGGTCATGGTGATGAGAGATATGATGATACTGATTATGTTGAGGGAGGTGGTAATTCTTTTACTTCAACAAGTAATTTGGATAACGAAGCAACAGCCAGAACACATTTAACAAAGAGAATTCAGAAGATTATAGGTGCTTCCTACCCATGGCTCCATGCTGGAAATGAAGGTACCTGGAACTTAAGTGTTTACACATTTTCTTTTCTTTTCAAGAAGCCACAGTTTATTTCACATTTGTCTTAAAGAGATGATGAGTATTTTTGGTAGATACCAATTTGCCATTTTTAGTTTTTTAGAAGCTGTACTTGAGTTTCATCTTATTGGTTAACTTTGGATTTTTCTCCTTGATGTCTGTATATTTGGCAGAAATAAAATCCCTACTTTATCATGTTTCTTTGAAGCACATTAACCATGAGTAAATTTAATTAGTATCAGCCACTTTTTATGTTGTTTCTTTCGTATATTATATTCCAATATGTAGAGATGCGTTTAAGCATTAACCTATCTTCTTTGTTTTTGTCTTGTTTAGACATTGTATCTCTTCAACACCTCCTCCCCCCTCCCTCAACAACAGAAATCCAGTGATGACGGAGTTTAAACTTCTCGGAGAGGCTTGCTAGTCTGTTTTCACATTATTAATCAATCTTTTTCATTTTTTTGCTAAGCATATTATTAAAATGAACCATTTTTATACACTTATCCTCACCAGCATTAATCTAGAAAGGTCACGGCTGCGGAAATGGAAGCAATGCAGACCCTTTCCAACTTAAAGTTGATTCCCCCGACATTTGACTCAAACGATAAATAGAATTACCAAGAAACTACATCTTAGTTTGAAATTTATTTTGGTATGCAGGGATAGCTTCTATTACATTGCTTTCTAGGAAGAGATGCTTTATGGTCCTATGGCCATCTTTGAGCACATTGCTTGTTTCTTCTATGTAATGCCTCTAGTCTGATGTAGTTTTTATCTTTTCAGGATTATCATTTGCTTATCAGCTGCTATATTTGTTGGATGCTACTGGATTCTATTCCATAGGATTGCATGCACTTGGGATTCATGTCTGTCGAGCTACGGGGCAGGAGCTGGTATATATTTATAAAGAAAATCTGTCTAGAGTTCTTTATATTTTGTAGCTTATACTCATACATCATGCCATGTCTTTGGTGAACGTAGAAGGCAGTATACTTGAAACAATTATTCTTTGAATAAATAAGTTTGTTCAATTTATCCTTAGTAGCTCTCTCTCTCTCTCTCTGACTGTGTGGCACTTGATTTGACATTCATCCATTTTGTTCTCCACTACAATGACAGTTTTTGATTTAGTGTTGCATCCTTTTTGCTAATGGCTTCAAGTAGTTTGGCAAGTTTGTAACATGTTGTGTGAAACCTTTTCCATTTATGTGACGTGGATATCTTTTAGTTCTGTATGTGTTTAGTGGTTTCATCATTCAGTTTCTTCGTATGAACTCTTTCGGTGACCCCCGTGCCGGTTGCAGTAACTCTGTTACTTCACCGTTACACTTGACAGCTTATTTGATGACAAGTTATGTGGTTCAGTGACCTCCATTCCGATTGCAGTTACTCTGTTACTTCACCATTACACTTGACAGCTAATTTGATGACAAAATATGTAAGATAAAGAATCGAAGAACATAAAAGAGAAAGAAAAGAAAGAGAATTCAGAATGTATGAAGAATATTGTAGTAGATTCTCACTGAGTGAAAATGAATGATTACAAGACGCAACTGCTTATATACCAACTCCTAACACTTGCCTAACAGATTGCCTAACAAACTGTAACAAACAAACTTACTCTTCCAGCTGTTCAATACAAGTCAGCAGCTAACTAACTAACTTATTCTTCCATGCTTTATTCCTGTGTAATATGGTCCAGCTAGATCAGCTGCATCTGCATCTGGATCAGCTTTATCTGCTCTGCTGTAGCTGTGGTATGCTGCAGCTGTGACTGAATCTGCTGTGGCTGCAGCTATAGTATGCTGTAATAAGTTATGTGGTTGAAGTGAAATATTTTTTGGATTCTTATGCTTTCTGTTGGGTAAATACGTTAAGTATAGCTGTTTAGGCTTTGTTAACTTTCTGTTTAAGTTATGCAGTTGGGTCTGTTGGTCATTAATCAAGGGTTCTGGGAGCCATTTTTGTCCATGATTTCAGTGTTAAACAATCTCCATTTGCATGTTATGGACTTTTTATTTAATGCAATTTTCTTTCTACCCTGTTGTGTTTAATATTCTAGGAAATATGGTTATTTAATCCTGGATCCTTTTCATGACAAGCTTTTTCTATACGACTATACCCTTATCTGCTTAATAAACAATCAATAAGATGCATGTTGACTAAACATTACTCACATTTTTCCTTCTTGATGAATGTTTTGCCTAGTTGGCTATAGAGATGAAAGTTTAATCCTCTCAGTTCCTGTATATGATATCTTATTATACCAAGTTCTCTGACTTTTTATGTCAAGGTAGATGGATACTACTTCTAGAATTTCCATGATAAGAAGTCGTGAGCGTGATAGACTCCGGGGTCCCCCATGGCTGAAGGTGTGTAATCAATTCTTCAGTTTGGTTTGCTACTTAATGTAATTGTCTATCTTGTTTGTTTGCATCAGTGGTAAGACTAATTATTCAATTTGGCTGCTCCATTACCAAGAACATTATACAGATATCACATTGATTTTCCTTTTCCAATGTAGATTATTCATTTATTTTCTCTTTGAAACTTTTGTTTCCATGAAGTTCCAACTTCCAAGCATTGGATAGTAATATAGATTTGTGCGACGATGAGAGTGCATGAGAGAGATTGAGCAGCCATAGATGAGTAGAGAGATTTGGATACAAGCTTCATGAGAAAAGAAAATGAAATTTTCTCGTTGGAAGTTGATGAAGAGTCATGGGGAGATGCCATGCTAGTTACTGAGAAGAGCAGATATGCTTGCTTGTTATAATCAATGGAGTTGGGATGGGTTGCTCGGTTGGGAAAAAACATTTGCTGAAAATGCAAACTAGATTTTTTTTTTTTCGGTTTTTAGAGCTTATAGCTCTGGACAGAGAGGATTTGTTGTTTATCATCAATGGAAAAATAAGAATGGATGGAGAGGAATGTTGGAAACGTTCGCTGGTAGACGAAGGATTGCTGATGTTGAGGACCTGATAACACAAACAGGGGAAGCAGCTATGGGTCGAATGGAATGGGTATCAAATCCTGAGTTGTTTCTCACCAATTATGAAAGGTGGAATTGTGCTGTGGTTTGTATTAGAGAGTTTTTTTTGCCTTCGAAGTTTCTCACCAATCCTGAGTTGTTTATCTAGGATGCTTTGCCAAATCTTTGAAGTTTAATTTTGATACGTTTCGCTGGTGGACAAAACAATGTTTTTTTTGTGGGAACACGGAGGAGGCTGATGTAATCTGCAAAAAAAAAAGAGTTTTTTTTTTGAAGGGCCTTTCATGGTTATGCCGAAAAATTTGGATATCTGACTCTAATTTAGATAGAAAACAGTTTATGTTTTAGAAGTGGATAGGAATTGAGGGATTACCATTCCATTTTTGGATTCTCAAAGTTTTTTCGAAGATTGGACAATGTTGCGATGGCTTTGTTGAGGCTGGTCAAAAATCAAGGTTGGTAAGATGGAAAGTGGCTACATTCCGACCTCATTGGAAGTAGATGTTCGAGGGAAAAACTTTTCGATCAAAGTAAGTATGATCTAGGCTTGGTGACGTGTTTAATGCTTTTAGGAATTCACACCAGAGAGTCAATGATAGGTGGTTTGCGTCCACTCAATAGATGCAGAGGACGATCATATAAGGTTACATGTCACCAGGACGGAGAAGGGTGAATAGAGTTTGTATGCATAAAAAAGTTAGGTTAATGTGTGCGAAGTGCTTGTTTTAGTACTCTGGAAATTGGGTTGTTGGTTAATGAGGTCTTGAGATAATTAATGGTTGTGATCAGTGAAATTTAGAGAGAATCATGGTATTTCAAAGTTTCAAATTAGGTTCGGTTATGATATTGAAGGTTCAAATATATTTTGTGAAAAAGATTATGGTGATGACAAGGAATTGGGATTATTGGGTCATGTGGGAAGTTTGAATACATGCCCAACCTAAAGAGAACACTTCAATGATTCTGGTAAGTTCTCAATCACAAAAAATGGTACCAGTCGGTTATCGTGCAGATTTTGTTTATGGCCTATTGTTGATGGGTTTAATAATGAAAAGGATCCAAAATGGGTTAGGCCTTTTAGAGTAGAGAGGATGGGTTTCATATTTTTACCGACGACTAGAAGCTGGTATGGATGACGATTGTTTGGCAAATCAAGTATAATCGAGGTTTCTTTGTTGGATCAATTTAAGAAAGCGTGCCGTGATGAAGTTTCATAGAAGTATAATGTCAAATGTTGCTTTGATGTTCTAGAAGAGAGGAGAATCATTTTGAAGTTGGGTGTGGAGCTGTGATGGGGAATGAACATGTATTGCATTGGAGGTCGAATAAGGGTACGTTGATATTAAGGAGACAATCTTTGACACATGACTAAAGATACCGACAATAGTCTTGCGAATAGTCTTGACAATGATGGTGAAGTATTTGAGACTAGTTTGAAAAGGAAAAATTCTGTATGTGAAATTAGGGCTTTTTTAATGAGAAAGATGAATTGAATCGTTGCGAGAACAAGAAGATTGAAGAAAAAGCTTAGTCTTCTCTTTTTTAGGCTAAGCAACACGCATGTCTTACTATTCAATCTCAGTTAAATGCTCATTCATGTGTACTTTTACACCACTATCTATAGTCATTGCCAGCCATCAAAATGGTGGTATGTGTTGGGTATGGAATATAATAGTTGTTTATCGATGTCTAAGTGGGGATTTCTTTCTATCAGAAAATATATCTTTGTGGTGGGAATTCTAGTATAGTCCTTGATAGAAATATTTCCTTGGGATCTCCCTTTGATTTAACCTATTTAGTGAAAATATGTTCGCAATAATAATTTGAATTCTTGCATTGACAACATGGATGGAACTGAATAATTTGAGATCCTTTAGTTGTCTGTGACTACAAATGGATAGATATGAAAAGATAGGTTTAGTTCCCGAAATGTGGAGGGAGTGACGAGTAATACGATTTGTTTTATGTTTGATGAGAAACGTATTATATCAAGGAAAGATTTGATAAAAAAACAAAAGAGTCGTCTTTAGTGCATAGTAAAGGGCGAGCCTTAGCATAGCGGTAAGATTACTTTTTGTCACTCGAGTGTCAAGGGTTGAGTCAAGGAACAATCTCATCGCATGTAAGGGTAAAGTTGCGTACATCTGATCCTATCTACACCTGCAATGGCAGAAGTCTCATGAGTTGTGCTATTTTATTTTTTATTTTTTTATCTTTAGAGCATAATAAGAAGTAATATAAGGATAAGGGTGAGGATTGCAATGTGAGAAAGATTAAGGGAGTTCGTGAACTTAGAAATTTGCAATTAGGGATTAACGACAATGTTTTGAAATCTAGGAGGGATGATAAGGGTGATGCTAGATTGCTAGGTTAATTTTCAACTTGGATCAAGGAGAAGAAAAACACAGCTCAATTAAAGTAGTGCTTTCAAAATTAAGTTTGGATGAAGTAATATTGCTAGATCTAAGATGGAGATTTTGGAGATAAGAGTGATGAAGAGTATGTGGGGTTCTGGGATTAGGAAAACCAGGTTTTTTTGGCCTCACGTTGGGACTTCAATTGGTGTAAGAGGTATTTAGGATGAGAGGACTATTTATGTGGAAGAATCAATTGAGGGTGAGTTTATACTTATATTAGAATCAATCTAGGAATGGTGTTGAGTGGTGGTTAATTGGAATGTGTGGGTGAAATTTTCCTAGGCAAAGGAGTCTATTGTGTCAAGAATTGGTACGGTTGTTTGGTCTCTATAGTCATTTTTGGCTTGTTGGGGGAGATTGTAATGTGATTTTGTGTCCTTCCAAAAAATTGAATTGGAGAAGGACTAAGGGTGTCGAGAAATATGAGCAACTTTGATTTTGTTATTGGGCAAACTCAGTTGAAATATCTTTCATTGGTTAATGATACTTTCAATTGGCCAAACCTTGGTGTGACATATATTTATTATGTTTCATTATTCTGCTGATTTGGAGGAATGTTTCCTGGGCATAAGAGTGTAAGACAAGAGGCTTCTCGAAAGTGGGTTCAGATCAGGAAGTGGTCATGGGTGTTTAAGAAAAAGTTGCAGGTAGTCGAACCAATAGTTTATAATAAAGAGATATTTTGTGACATAAGGACCAAAAAAAAAGGAAAACCTTGAGTAGAATGGATGAAATTGATAAGGTGGAAGAAAATGAGATATTAAATATTTAGATGAATGTCATGTCGTGCCCACGTATCCATGTTGTGTTGTATCTGTGTCCCGTGTACGTATCCATACATAGAGTCTTGGCATCATTGCCTTTTGGGAGTATGTCTGAGCAACGCAGATTTTGTGGCTGAATCTAGTTAAAAAAAAATCACGACTAATAGTAGGTTGCATTGAATTTTGTAACCAAGAGATAACTAGAGCACATTCGGAAGTCCATTGCTTAAGAGTTGTTTCACTAGGCTTCTTAGCCTCCCCTGCCAAATAACCATCCAAAGAAATAGGATAGACTGACAACAAACAAGCCTGTGACCATGTTGAGTAATTGCTTCCATCCGGCTTTTATGGACTAATTTGAAGAGAGGGATTGTTTGCAAGAGCTCCCAGATGGCTCACAACCCACTTCCTCTGGTACCGGCATAAGTCAATCTGACATGTCTTCTCAACAGGAATAGAGCAAAGAAAATAGCAGAGACAGCAACCCATCAGCTGGTTAGGACCAAAAACAGCAACCCAGCTGTGGGTTAGAACAAAAACAGTGGCCCAGTGGCAGTTTAGAACAAAAAACAGCAGCCCAGCAGCAGAAACACACCAGCCGAACAGTAGATTAGGCCAAAACTCTGAAAAATCCAAGCTAGACACAACAAATCTTAAAGGATAGGAATTAGAAGCTCAAATTGCACCTCTAAAGGGAGATTCGAACCAAAAACAGCTGCAGAAGTACTCAAATTGGCAGATCGCAGCTTGGTTTGGGTCAAAATATTTGAAAATTTAAAAACCTCACCGGATTACATCAAAAAATTATAGAGAAAAAAGCATAATTCTTAACAAATATGCAATTCATTCCATGTTCCTTTTGACCAGATCTGACATTGACAGTGATGATTCAGAATGATGATGCAAGCACACTGCTGGATTTTAAGATTCAACCAGTGCTTTGATACCAAGTTGGATTTTAAGATTCAAGCGTTTTTTGACAATACAGGTTTTGGAGAAGAAAAAGGAAGAGAAAGAGAGAGAATTAATAATATTATTTGTCATATGAAACAAATAAACCCTAGAGCATATATATGCTCAAGGACACAAAAGTACAAAATAATCCCTAAACGAAAAGCACATAACACGATTTTATCTTGTCTAATCTATTTGAAAATCCATAATGCCACTTTGAACCAAAAGCCTAATAATGATGTAAATTTTCTTCATTGTCATTTGATTGACATTTGTATTTCTTCTTGTTCAAAATAAGGTACTGAGATCTACTTAGGTATAAGGATCAACATTTTACACAGATTGTTTCTTATGCAATAGTTGAAATAGAAAAGTAATATTAGGGTTAGAGAATCGTAGAGAAAGAGAAAAGAAGAGAAGAGAGAAAGATTGAAAAGAATAATCTCGTGTGTGTAGGCTATGTTGCCCTACACCATCTTATTTACAACTGAACAATGTTTGGGGTAATTACAACACTACCCTACACTAATTAATTTATGATTTTATATAGAAAATAAGAAGTCTTAACACTCCCCCTCAAGCTAGAGTATAGAGATAAAAAATGCCCAACTTGGAACATATACTACTGAAGGCAAACTGAGCCAATGGTTGTTAATGATGTCACCTAGCTGATCGCTAAATTTAATATAAGGAATGATGATCTATTTTCTCATCAATAGTTCTCAAATGAAATGACAATCTAACTCAATGTGTTTGATTCGTTCATGAAATACCTAATTATTTGCAATGAAAATAGCTACTTGGTTGTCACAATACATCTTCATAGGTGAAGACACATCAGGTCTCATATCATGAAGTAAAGAACAAATCCATAACATCTCACAAGCAATATGCGCTATAGAATGATATTTTGCCTCTACATTGGAATAGGCAACCACATTCTGTTTCTTACCGCTACAAGTGACAATATTACCTAAAACAAATGTACAGTAGTTAGACGTGGGTCGTCTATCACCATGACTACTTGCCTAGTCAACATAAAAAAAATAAACAATAGTGATAGATGATGATGGGCGATATAATAATCCTTTCCACAGAGCTTCTTTCAAGTATCGGAGGATACGATAGGTAGCCTCCTAATGAGGTTTGCGAGGAATATGCATATGCTATTGAACCACACTAACAACATATGTAATATCAGGGTGTGTAATTGTGAGGTAAATCAGTTTGCCAACCAACCTCGGATAACGCCCTATACCGACAAACACTTCATTCTCAGGATCTAACTAAATTGTAGGATTCATAAGCGTATGAATTGGATGCGCATCAAGAGTGTTTATTTTAGAGAGTAAGTCTAGGACATACTTTTGTTGGGACAAATTGATACATTCCTTTGATCGGGCAACCTCAATCCCTAGGAATACAAAAGAAGGCCTAAATCTTTGGTATGAAATTATTTTCTCAAATAAACCTCGAAGTGGGCAATATCATATGAGTCATTATCACTAATGATGATGTCGTTGACATACACAATAACAACAATAATTCTAACAGAAGACTGCCAAATTAAGACCGAAGGATTTGAAGTAGAGTGCTGAAAGCCAAACTAAATTATAACAGTACTAAACTTATCAAATCAAGCACGTGATGACTGTTTCAAGCCATAAAGTGCTTTCTTCGACCGACACACTTATTGTTTTTGACTAGAAACAACATAATCTAGAGGCTAAATCATATAGACCTCCTCTTATAGATCTTTATGTAAAGGGGCAGTTTTTATGTGCAGTTGATATAAGGGCCCGTCACAACTGACTACAACAGAAATAAGAATTCTAATAGAGTGAAGACGAGTAATAGGGTTGAAGGTCTCTCAGTAATCCATATCATAGGTTTGGGTGTATCCCTTAGTAACCAGTCGTGTGGCTTGAAACCCTCAACAGACCCATTAGGATAAAATTTCATAATGTACTCCCAATGACAACTGACAGACTGCTTACTAAAAGGAAGAGAAATGTGGCCTTAAGTGTGATTTTCATGGAGTGCCTTAATTAAATGTGATAAACTAATTTTCTCCTTGCTTAGTTAAGTATCTTTTGGGGATACTTTTGTACTCAGAAAATGTATCGTTGTTTTGACCCTGTTTCTCGTCGGTATTAAGTAAATGTTAATGTTATCTTTTTTGAGTCATCTTTTTTTTCTAGTTCAGGAAATACTTTTCCTAGATTTGATCTCTATTATTTAGGGGGAGATATGGGGAAAGTTTATCTCGATATGGACCTAGAAGATGAACAACTGTAACAAAATCAAAGGCATGAGATGCTAGACCAAAGGGTGATGTATCAGGGTAGAGTAAAGAGAATGCATATTTATTGCTCAAGATGGAAGAGGGCATCCGATTAATAAGATAAACTGAAGTGAGAACAAAATCATTCCAATAAGGCTTCGGTACATGCATGTTAAACATGAAGGTACATGCAACATTCAATAAAAATAATGATGTTTGCATTCTGGAACACCATTTTGTCGGAATGTGTGTGGACATGTAGTTTGATGAATGATTCCATAGTCAACACAAAATGTACGCATAAATGATTATACATAGTTATACTTAAGGGCATTATCAGTATGAAATATCTTAATCTGTTTATCAAATTGTACCAAAATTTCATTATAGAATGTAAAAAAATTTAGGTAATTCATAACGATTCTTCATAAGGAACAACTAAGTTATATGAGAATAATCATCAATAAATATCACAAAATGAAGAAATCTAGAAATTCTCTTTATTCTTGAATGACTCCAAATGTCAGAATGAATAATCGCAAAAGGACTAGATTGACAACTCGTACTACTAACAAGAAAGGAACTATGGTGATGTTTGCCTAATTGACAAGCATCACATTGTAATACAATAGAATGACTCAAACTAGGAATGACTTAACGAAACATTTGCATTGAGGAATGACCCAATGAAAAATGCCACTAGAGTGGAGACATAGTAGCTTTCAAGATAGGAATTATGACTCTGGAATCCAAATAATAAAAGTCATTATGCTCATGCCCGAAACAATCACGATCGCAAGAGGTCTTGAAAAACACGTGAAAAGGCTGAAAAAGTCACTAAACATTGTGAAGACTGGGTTAACTGACTCATAGATAACAAGTTAAAAGGAAACTGAGAGACAAATAACCCAGGACATGTTTTCAATAGAATGGAGATCCCTAGTCTCATGTATTGGTTTAAAAGAACCATCAGCTAACACAATACTAGAATTAGAAGAGAGAAAATTAGAAAGTAAGAAAGAAATACCCAGCATGTGAGCACTAACTCTTAAATCTATAATTCAAGATGGTGAAGTTGATTGAGTTGCCACATGTGCATAATTATTTGTAGTGGCCAAACCAGTAGCTGAAGTATGTACACATGAAGACAACTGCTGGATGAGCTGGCTGAGTTGAGTGCTAAGTTTATCATGAGTTCTAGATGTAGATGTAATATGTCCACCAACCAAGGACTGAGAGATAGGTGGATTCGGGTCATCAGAAACTTGACTAACGAAAGCTGGTTTACTAGCAATAATCCTTAGTATGTCCATTAGCTCCACAATGAGTACATTTTCGCTCAGAACGATTACCACGTCCTCTTTTACCACTCAGAGCTGGAGGTTGACCACCCCCATGACCATCGGTATGACCACTTCCACGACCACCATGATTAGAGAGTAATGCAAACAAATGTTGTGAGAGGAAGTAAGTCTCACAAGTCAGAGAGGTTCTCTGAAGGCGGGAATAAGCATTGACAACAATTCAAAGTTTCTCACTAGCCAAAATCTGATATTTGAACGCTCTGTATTTAGAATTAAGACTAGATAAGAATTAGGGCAACTTAAAATTCTTCACGTTGCTATCGCTGTACCTCTAGGTCTGCACTCAGTGCTAATAAAGCAAAAGTTCCGCTCATAACCTTTTCAAAGTGCCATAATGTTTGCTTTGCTTGGTATTAAATATATGCTCAAACAATTCATAGATTTGAGATACATTAAGCTTTTGGGAATACCTCTCCTCAAGAGAGTCCCCCATATTTTTACCAGTATTAAGTTGAACATTAGAAGCCACTGATGGTTCCATACTAAGCCACAACCAGGTCATCCCTAAAGAATTCTCACTGTACCAGTCTTCTTCACCTGCATTTCTTAGGAGGAGGTTTTTTAATCAAATACTTGACTTTTCTTTTAGCACACAAAAAACATCTTAATAGCATGAGACTAAGAATGATAATTGATTCCATTTAGCTTCATAGAAATAGTCTACCTAACCTGGTCATCCCTATAATAAACCTGTTGACCCGAGTCATCCACAAACATTTTTTTTATCCTCAGAAGTTGCCATAGTAAACTCTACAACCAACTAGGCACTGAAGAAGAATAGGAGACCAAGTAGTCCCAAACAACGACAATCACAAAAAAAAAAAAAAAACAACCAAGGACGAAGTCGAATAGGTAGCCAGAAACACCAATTCATTGTTGAATATAACCCAAAAGAAAAATGACCAGATTACCATACAGAACAGGAGGCCTTAGACGGAACCAAGATGTCAAAACAATACAACAATGAATAGATCTAGAAGTATAGACACCATTGTTATTAGTATTGTACGATACGCGATACGTATCATATGATATACCAAAAAAATAATACGTATTGTGTCTCTGTATCGTTTTTGTACTGTATCGTATAATACATGATACGATCGATACGTACGATACGTGACGATTTTGTTTTTTTATTTTTATTTTTTTTTTGGTTTTTTGGGGCTGAAATAACATCGTTTTACCCTAAGACTTATTTTTAGATCACTAGCCAGTGAAACGTCGTTTTAGTGGTTATAATTTTTTTTTTTTTAAATAAATTCTACTGCTAATGCTGTTCAATTGAATTCAAAATTCTTGATTAATATGAAAGTTGTTCAAACAGTTGATGTTAAAAGTTTGAATTAGAGGTCTTTGCATTTTGATATTACTAAATTATGTTGAAAACTTGAATAGTTGGTGGAATATTAATGAAATGCTATGTTATTATGAGTCTACCACTTTTTTACATATATATATATATTTTATTAATAATTATTTAAAAATTAAAATTGTGTGCTAAGAAGCATGGATACGGACACGGATGTCGTATCCGATACGACACAGACACGGGGATACATAAATTTTTTAAAATATAGGATACGGATACGTCAAGGATATGACTAATTAAAATATTGTTATATGTTTTTTATATAAATAACAAGATTAATAACAATACCTAACATGATTGAGTGGTTGGTTAATATCTTATAATTTTACAATTGAACAATAGGCTAATGTACAGAATTGGGCAGTAGGCTAATACTAAATGGAGATGTGGGCTAACGCCAAAGTGGGTTGTGGGTACATTTATTTGATAACTAATAAATAAATTATACCAAAAAAGAAGAAAAATATTAAAAAGGAAAAAGAAAAGAAAGAAAGCCTTTGTTAAAATCGAGAGAGGGAGGGAGAGAGAGAGAAAGAAGGGCAATCGACAGTGAGAGAAAAGATAAAGAAAAGGGCCGCCAATGACGGAGAGAGAGAGAGAGAAAAGAAAAAGGAAAAAGAAAAAAAAAAGACAGTCGACCGCCAATGACACCCATAGGAGATCTGAAGCAGCCATAAGAGATTTGAAGCAAAGATCATTGAAGCAGAAGGCAAGAAGGAGAGATGAAGTAGATCTGGTTGCAAATTGATGCTGAAGCCTTTGCCTCCTTTTAAGGCAGATCCGAAGCAAATCTGAGGCTCTCAGCTTGAAGTAGATCTGAAGTCTTCGAGTTGAAGTAGATCTTTTCTCAGCCCTGTAACCCCCTATATTCTGACGTATCTGAGCTGTATCTAGCTACCAAAAATCCTTCTTCCATATTCATGACACCCGTAGAACTGTCAGACACGTGTCTGATACCTCCATGTCAACCTCCCAACGAATATCTGTGCTTCCTAGATTGTGCGTATCTTACGATACTTGATACATGAGAAGATACGATACACTATTTTTGAAAAACGATTTGTCTTTAATACGCAATTTGACAACTATAATAGCCACTGTTTTGATAGTAAACCGTTCAACTGGCACCTATTTTCACCCAAATCAATACACCAGCAAAGCTAGCCATAGCAAGAAGCCTCGGATGGAACCCAGATACCAAATAATACAAAACCGAACATATATGAAGGGTTTATACACTGTTTCGACGGTGAACAGTGTTTTCGACGACTCTTTCCACCAAAAAACTTGTCAAAAAACAACCACAAAGGACTAGGCAATTCCTAAGCTTCTGTCCTTGGCCAAATCGGTACCCCAAACCAAGCATCCAATCAGGAGAAATAGGTCCAAAATCACATATTTAAAAATTGTGACCTATTTTCCCTAAAAATATTCAAAAATACAAACAAATACCTAGATGGCCTTAAATTTTTTTGCAAAAATCACCATGAGACTCCCCATGCCATGTCGACTTCGACAGCATGCTCCGGTGGTCAACAGTTACTGACGTCATGTTGACATCAGCTCCTAACTAATGATGTCAACGATTGTGAGAGGTTCCAAATTCTTCAACAATGTTATATCTTGGATTATTGCTTTGATACCAAGTTGAAATAGAAAAATAATATTAGGGTTAGAGTCGTGGAGAAAGAGAGAAAAGAGGATAAGAGAAAAAAAGATTGAAAAGAATAACCTCTTGTGTGTGTAGGCTATGTTGCCCTACACCTTTTTATTTATAACTAAGCAATGTTTAGGGTAATTACAATATTACCCTACACTAGTTAATTTATGATTTAGTATACAAAATAAAAACTCTTAACAACAATATTTGGAGAACTCATACTATTGGCAGATTTGGCGCATTTACCATAATGGTTGCAATGCTCCACTATTATTTCGGATGTTTTACTCTCAAACAATACATATTTTGTTTTATTGGTTATGTTCTGTTATTTTAAAAATTGTATTTGTTGGTTCTGAATCATATTTACTTCATATGTCACTTTTCAGACACTGCAAGGAATGTTGCTCAGCTGCACATATGCAGTTCTTGACTATGCACAAACTGGTCTAGTTGCTGCAGTGTTCTTCTTTAAAGTGAGTATAGTTCACCTTTGCAAAATTTGATAGCCTGTTGAAGATGGTGTTTGTAACAAGCTTTAAATGATTGTATATTATTCTTGTAATGATCAGCTTTTCATGTTTTGCCTGCTTGACTGACTATTGAATGTGAGACTTGGAAAGTGATAACAGTCCAAGAGAAAAGGAGAGTCAATTAGGATATAATGGGGGATTTTCTGTTGACTTAATATTCACGGTTTTAGATTTCGATTTAGTTAGTCAATTGGCCATTTGTTTACTAATATGCCAAGGTCATTAACTTTTTTGATGACATTGCAACTGTGCATTTCCAACCCAATCAATTATCTCTTGAGAAAATGACAACGTTTATATTTTATATTGTGCAACACTATGAAGTTTGTGTCAGAATTTTTCATGAAACCTTTAGCAAAAATCAAGGCAACTATCTCGGACATGGTTATCAAATCGTGTATCGGGAAGCGTATCATTTTCGAAAAATTGTGTATCGTAATATATGAGTATTTCTAAATAATTATTAATAAAATATATATACCTTTGCAAAAAAAGTCATAAACTCATAATAATATATCGTTTCATTAAAATTCCACAAAATATTCAAGTTTCTAATATAGTTCACTAATATCAAAATGCAAAGACTTCTAATTCAAACTTCGAAGGGGTGTTTAATGTATGATGGATTGGAGAAGGGTTTTTGCTCTGCATTGGATTGGAGATGGGCTTTTGCAGCTTCGCAGATCCAGGAAAAAAAGTTGTTTCTAGTCTTCGTCGATCAAAAGAACTGAAGGAGTGCTTTATTTTTTTAAGCCCTAGTCGATGAAACGTCATTTCATTGGCTAGTGCATGAAAAAATAACATCCCACGTAAAATGGTATCATTTCAGTGCCAAAAACCTAAAAAAAATTTTAAAAAAAATTATCAACATGCATATAACTTATCAAATGATACATATCGTATTTTGTATTGTACGAGATGGTGCAAAAACGATATAAAAGTACAATTCGTATCATTTTTTTTTGTGTATCGTGATATATCGCGTATTGTACAATACTAATAACTAAAGTATTAAGTAAAAACAAAAGAATAAAGATAACAGAAAAGAATTGCATAGTTCATCTTATTCCTAATCCTGTTGAACAATGCATTTCAAAACCCCTACTCCTTTCTTTGTTATCCCTAAATGTTTATGCATGAATGTCTATTATTGGTGTTACTAGTATTAAAGTGATCAGAATCCATGAATGTTGTTACATTGACGTGGATTGCTCATAGATGATGGAATGGTGGTACCAATCCGCTGAGGAGAGAATGTCAGTACCAATATCGCGTATTGTACAATACTAATAACTAAAGTATTAAGAAAAAACAAAAGAATAAATATAACATAAAAGAATTGCTTTATGTAACTTGTTAACAAGGAAAATTTGATTTTATTTTTGTTTGTTTATTTTAACATGGTAATAGTTCATCTTATTCCTAATCCTGTTGAACAATGCATTTCAAAACCCCTACCCCTTTCTTTGTTATCTCTAAATGTTTATGCATGAATGTCTATTATTGGTGGTACTAGTATTAAAGTGATCAGAATCCATGAATGTTGTTACATTGATGTGGATTGCTCATAGATGATGGAATGGTGGTACCAATCCGCTGAGGAGAGAATGTCAGCTCCAACTGTGTATCCTCCTCCACCTCCTCCTCCACGCACAAAGGTGACTGACATTTCATTTATGAGATGTGGGAGACTTTTTTCTGTCAATGATTGACATCCTGAACATATATTACAACTGTTTCACATTTAAACTTTGATAGCTCATTTACACAGTGTTCCACTTTTATTTGGTCTGTCACTTGCAAAAGATTCCACCTTGTTTAGAGTAAAAAATGAATTGAATCAGTGTAATTGTTGTTGCTAAATCCATTAAAGGTTTCATAATCGTAGGCATGCACATACAAGGGCAGATAAATGTGTAGTTTTCCCCAAGTGATTAACAATTACCCGCATAACTGTGGCCTCTTTTCTTCACTTTTGGCATTTGTTGTTTTTGACGAATCATGTGCATGAGTTACACCTATCCAGGCGGCAATCATATAATATGATTTAATTGATTGGAATCTCTCTGTCTCTCACATGCCCACAAGCACATGCACATGTGCAAGCCCCCACACACAGCAGGTGTGCGTGCACTCATATACATGCGCTCACACAGGCAGAGACAGAAAGAGACAAGAAATCATGCATTAGAGCAACTATTAACACATTTTCAACAAAATGAGCATTCCTTCAAGCTTAGAGGGAGGAATACATTCCTTGATTATTAGAGGGAGGAATACATTCCTTGATTATCTTTGTACTTAAAAGTTGTCGTTTTGATTTATTTGGAGCAGTTCAATCCATTAGCATAGCATGATTTTTAATGCTATGTTTTCTGAGATGAATTTTAACGTCTGTATATTATGTGGTTAATAATGAAATAGGTAGCCAAAGAGGGGATTCCACTTCCACCTGATAGAACATTGTGTTCGTTGTGTTCACAGAGGCGTGCAAATCCTTCGGTACTGGTAGTTTCAGGGTTCGTCTTTTGTTATGCTTGCATATTTAAGTATGTTTCTCAGGTGAGATCTCAGATTCTGGTTGTTTGTTTATTATGAGATAGAAGATATTCTTTATTTCTTTACCATATTGGGGAGCACAACTAAAGCAACTAGATGAATAAAAATTAGTCCAAAAGGATATATCATTGAATGGACCTATTATGTTGAAATGATTGTTTGTCCCCACTGCTGTTTCTGTCTTAGCATAGAAGTGGTTGACTTTTCCTTATTTTTGGAATGGGAAATGGATAAATCTAAACCGAGTGTGTACCAAAATGTGAAAGATGTGTTTCTATAAGTATCTCGTATTACAATCAGATGATTTGTTTGGTGCTCCTTGATATCTGAAAGAGTATATATATGTACAAGTAATCCAGTAGATATGTAATATTCTGGCCAGGTCCAAATTAATAAACATGAGTTGCATTTTATTTTCATACATCCCATACTTTCTTAAGGTCATGTATCTTGCAGTACGCCCAAGCTGAGGGCAAAATCACCTTGCAGCTTGTTTCGAAAGTCTACTTAATTTTTCACTCCTGTAGATTTTCCTTGATTTTCCTGTAATACTTTGTGACTACATTTACACGTGGATATTTTATTCATTGGTTTGCATGGCCACAGTACAAGCGCTGTCCAGTCACGTTGATGCCTGCAACAGTGGACCAGATTAGGAGGCTCTTTCACGATTTGTAAAAAATTCTTGTAGGGAGTTGTTTGTAATACTTTGGTATATCTTACGCAATAATGAAATGAAATTCGAGTATCAAAGATGATGAGATGCAGGCGGGGGTGTTACATGCCAATGAGAATAACATTGTGGGCATTGATCATTGTATCATATGTTTATTTAACAACACCATATGGTTCTCTTTTCATTGTCCTTGGGAATAACGTAAACGCATGATTTTCAGAGCTGTTATTAGATGGTACAAGTTAGCATTAGATACATAATGATTTTATTCATGCTGCCTCAAAATTTTGTTTGGAAATTTGAACTAAGTTAAAAGTAACGTTATTCTATGCTTTGGAAGCAAATGTTGAAAATGTGAGGGATGCAATGCTATCTCAAATACCACAATAATCCGCGTTTAGCATGGTGGTAAATTTGATTTACATGCTCTTGGCATTTCGCCTCGCTATGGCTTGAAAATGTGCATTTAACCTTCTGATTTTTAAGCAATAGGTTGGGTGTTTTGGATCCAGCCGGAAGGAGGTAAAATATTTTCTATCCTAATATGGCTTGTCAATTTGAAATTGCATCTGTCACCTGTCTCTAGAGATTTGCAAGGCGACGCCCTTAACCATTATCTATGCATTTTTTTTTTCTTATTTTGATTGTAGGTCTTATCTTAGTGGAGGTGATGGGTTATAGATTCCTTCTAATCTGTCAATTTCTTTTATTAGTAAATCTCCCATCATAGATCAAGTGGATTCTCCACTAACATACAGTTAGTCATTTATCAAGGAATAAAATTAAGGATAGATTACATTCAAACTTATCGAAATTTGTCACTTAATCATTTATCTCAAGTTTTAAATATTACACCTAAACTTCTTAAAGTTTCCATATGTGGAACACAACCTCTACCGTGAGTGTCACAGTTAAAATTTCATGAAGTTATCATATTATGCAAGCCTAATCCCCAAACTACCCATGAAGCCCAACATCAATTGATACTCACATTGTTGCAGAACCCATTTAACTTGATGGGTTGGACAATGACTAGATAAACATCTCAATATTAGAAGCAGAGTGGTGAAGAGAGGGTATTTTTCTTACTATTTAAAATTTTATTATTTATATGTGTAATTTGTTCTTTAAATCTTGCAAATTTTGGTTCTTTCTGTGTATTTTTAAGGTTTAAAAATAAAAATAGAATCCTAAGCAACAATACCTACTTCATATTCAATCATGTCATATATTGAAACAAAATTTTAAAAAACTAATTTTTTCTTTCTGAAAGAAAAAAAAACCCAACTCAGTAAGATTGCCATGGAAATTAAAACCAAAAACAAAACATCTCAATGATTAAGAAACAACACTTAAAAGAGTTATCCTGATCTAGATAAAGCTTTGTTCAATTAATTATTTTATTGCCTAATCCCTTCCATGCCTCTGTTGCAACTTTAGCAACCGGGACTAGTGAGTAAAGCTTCTCCTTTGCATCTTCATCGTCATTTCTCTTCCGTGCAATGCGCTCTCCTCGGCACACTTCGAATCCCGCGGCTCCGTATGTGCCTGGTTAGCTTCATATCAATTCTCGCATAAGTTGTCCCCATAGCCTTTTAGGCAAACTAACTGACTTCTTTGATGTCTTATGGAGTTTTCTTCCTAATGTGCATCCATGCAAGAGCTTGTCGAGATTGATGGTGTACTCTCTGGTGATGACCTCTTCTTTTCTTCCCTTACTTTCTCCACCATTTTCCCAGCTCTCTCTACAACCAGAGGAACGGACTATTTGAGGAGAAATCGGAGAGGTGCCGGAGATACAGAGAGAGATAGTTAAATGTTAGAATTTGTTTATATATGTGGCCAAAGGGACATTTTGGTAATTGCAGCTAAATCCCAAAATATCTTCTAGTTTGTTTGGGCATTTTGGCCTTTTAGTTCATTCCGTTGGTTCGGTTATTGAATCGTTACTGACAAGGGGCCTAAGTGTAATATTTCAAACGTGAAGGGGTGTATGTGATTAAGTGACAAACTTTAAGGGATCTGTATGTAATTTTATCCTAAAATTAATGAAATATGTAATCCGATAAGATGGATTATCAAATAATCTTTTATCTAATCCTAATTTTACTAGAACAACATTTTTTTAAGATTGCATAGGATTAATTATGAGAGTGGGGAATAGATAAAACTATTGGATGAAATTTAGGATGACTTAAGGAATTCAAAAGATTACTTCTAAAAACAATTGTGTTGTGGGAGGGTGATGGTGCTTGTGCTAATTGCAACCATGGTGGTGATGGTAGTAGCGAGGGTTGTTGTGGGAGTGCGATGGTGGGGTGCTGGGTGAAGAGGCATGACTCATCAAGTGTTCTTGAAAAGACATATCATGTGGGTCGCAAATAAAAGCAATTGTATGAGCCAAACCGAACTATAACAGGTCGGTTCATGGTACCAAGTATAATTGCACAATTCAACTTGAAAATATGGCCTAAACAGAACAAAATGAAAAACGCCTACAATTAGGGAATTTAGGTACAACTATCAAAGTCAGTGACTCAGAAGAAATGAAATTAAGAGAGTGTTTGAAAAGATTTCAGCGATCCCAAATAAACATTCCCAAATGAAGGGAGATATGTCATCTCTCCCACCGATAAGAGAAACCCTCGAAATAGGACAATCTATATAAAGTAGGCAAGATATATTGTAAGGAGTGAGTAAAATTCTCTTTGCATACATATTGCTTCTATACAGTTATTGACTTAACCATCGGAATTGTTGGACCAAAATAATTTTTTGGTCGATTTTGAGCCAAAATTAAAGTAGGACCCAATTGTTATTTCGAATAAATTTTCATGGGTTCATATTCTACTCCGTGAGGAGTACAATACAGTATATTCACTTGCTCAAAATCAAGTAGGAAATGAATGAGAAAATAGGCTCCAAAGTGACCTTCTTGAAAAGGTGAAAATAAAGGAAGTGCAATATGGGATGTGACACAAATCTCACATTGGTTAAGGAAGAAGTTCAACATGGGCATATATAGTTCAAGTTTGCTCTATGGGTTGGGCCCCAAGGGGTACCACAGTTTTGTGAGCATAGCGAGCGCTTAAATGCTGTTGGTTTGACCACACCCGCCCGTCTCGCCACGACCCAACCCGGGTACGGGTACGAGCTTGCCCTATCTTTTTGGAGAAAATTCATTTAAATAAATGAATTAATTAAATAATTTTTGCTTCATTCCAAACCAAAAGGTTATGTCTGTTCATACAAGAATAGTTATGTGGATGGTGTCCATTGGCTGTTGCATTTTGTTTCTGGGTGTGTCTTTTTATGGTGACTGTC
>CM042201.1:5471526-5497876 GCA_023539305.1 Ilex asprella
TGGGTGTGTCTTTTTATGGTGACTGTCCGAAAAGTCATTAACGTCTTTAAATAAAAAAATACCCAGACATTCATTAATTATTCTGCACACAAGAAATTCGGTCAGGCATTAAGGTAGACATTTTGTGCAGACATTCGGCATTAAGTCAGTCACGTTTAGAGAGTACATAACATATTTTGGTTCGTTGGACGGGGAGATTGAAGTGCTACTTCTGCCCGTGTAAAGATCATTGTATCCTAAGAGACAGACGCTCGTGATTCCATAAGCACCAAGTGTGGGGGCGAAATCTGTCTTAAGAACACAATGTCAAACACTAGCCTTGATCTAATTGAAGTTCAATTACAGTTCCTGGTCTACAAACGGGTCAGTGTTTATTTATTTAGACAGAATAGTTACATGTAACTGTGTGCTGTAACTCTTTCGTGAAAGTTTGTCACTGTATCTCTTTACTGTAACTCTTTGTTGCTGCTGATTATCATACTGCTATAAACCGTGTAACTCTCTTGTCAAAAACAGTTTCTGTGTAACTGTTCTGTTTTACTTAAGTTACATAATATCAGAAATATCAATAGGTAATTTTACTATTTTGAAACACCATTTTTCCAATAGGAATATCTTTGATCGAAACACTTTGGTTTTTGATAGTTTATTCATTTTTGCAAAGATGACTTTGCAAAAGGAATACAATTTTTTTCATCAAACCTAGGAAGTATTGTAATTTGACCACCTACAGTTGGAATGATTACTGTCGTAGTAGAGTTGGGGGGGGGGGGTGGAGATAACAGCGAGGTGACGGTCATGGGATAAAGTGGTAGATGCATAAAAAGACATGTCTTTACAAAGTAGAAAGCTTTTATTATTTAAGTCGTAAATCCATTTCTAATCGTTCTAAGCAGTACGTTTTTGTTTCGCGTATTATAAATCACAAGTCCAAAAAGCACTTTTTCAAAAAGAAAAGAAGGTAGAATTAGTTGGCCATAGTGTGAAAAACTACCTAAAGAGCTCCACCGCTGTTTGACATCCTGGCAAAGTTGATAAAATTCTCTGTACTATGGTTAGAATGTATGGAAAGTTGTTCATCATAACATCTCTGTTAAACTGAAAAATGCATGTAAAACCGCTGCCACACAAAATTTAAAGAAATGCATTTCAACCACTAGGCGTTCGAGATATCGATACAAGGAGCAATACAAGAAAAATCACTACAGAAACAAGGCTTTAAGGACAAGATTCTGTTATTCACCAATTTCACATCACATAACAATACAACAATGGAAGAAGATAAGATCTCCTTCATCAAAAAGAACCAATCCTCTAACAAGTATCCTCTAAACCCTTGCACCAACCCCGAAGGAAGAACATTAGGTCACACAAGCAAGGAATGTGCTTTACCTCCTCTTCTTATAGAAGATCCTAAAGCAGCATTGTACCAAAAAAGAATTGTCTGTACCCCTATTCTTTCAAATCCTCACTCAACTGGTGGCCACCATCCATATTTCTAGCAGCTGCTTGTTTTTTATGTTTCTTACTCTTTGCTTTCTTGGCTTTCATCCTGCGTTTTTTCTCATTAGCGTCCACCCAAGCATAATCTGATGGTATGCGGAATGGGTCAATCTCATCCCTAAAGCTGCGACTTTCACTGTCACTAGATTGCTCGCCTCGGCTTCCTCTCATCCATGAAATCCATGATGTGGATCCCTCTGACTCCTTAGACTTAGCATCTTGAAAATGTACAGGACTGGAGGGAGGAGTTGAGAACTCTTCCAGTGGCAGAAGCTCCTCAAACTTTGTAAAAGTGACAAGGACCCGAATGGTCGGGACAATTGGGATGGCAACCTGCAATGTGGAAGCCAAGAAGGTTTTAACATTGTTCAAAACAAAAGTAGCACTCGTAGTTAATGAGGTTGTTTATGAGTATAGGGTAAAAAGGGAGGAGAGTATTGTGTTGAAGATTGATTTTGAGAGAGCAAATGACCATGTGGATTTGAGTTGTTTGGATTTTGTATTGGAAATAAAGGCCCTTGGGGTGAGGTGGAGAAATGGATAAATGGATGCTTGGAGTCAACGAAAGTCCTAATCATTTTGAATGGGAAACATAGGGATCCTAGACAGAGGGATCCTTTATCACCTTTTTCGTTCACTTTGACAGTGGATGAGTAGTAGATCGATGGAAATGGCAAAAAGATGTAATTTAGTTGAAAGTTTTGTGATAGGGAGAGAAAGCATTTCAGTATCTTATTTGCAATTTGTACATGATACTAATCATACTACATTCTTTTGGGGGATGAAGAGAAATTAAGAATCTAAAATTGATTGTTAACGTGCTTGGTGTAATCTTCAGCCTCGAGGTTAATATGGAAAATGGCATCATTGTGGGCATTAATTCTAGTCAAGAAAGAATTGATAGGTTGACTAAGAAGTTGGGGTGATCTGTGGGTGGCTGGTCATTGAAGTACAAAGGTCTTTCGTTAGGTAGTAATTCGATGTCTCGGACTTTTTGGGCTCCTATTATTGAGAAAGTTGAGAGAAAAATAGATGCGTGTGAGTAAAACCTTTTCTTTCTAGGGATAGATTAACGTTGATCTAATTTGTCTTGCCAACATTTCGATCTATTCCATGTCTCGTCTAGGTGAAAAGACAAGGGTGTCTTTCAATAGGGCATTTGGTGAATTGGAATGTAACTTTGGTTGAAAAATGGTTCTGGAGATTCCCTTTGGAGCAAGATTCATTGTGCATGTTGTTATTAGGAGAAAATATGAGTTACAAGCTGATGGGTGAAACACTAATGGGGTTGAAATAGCCATTTTTCGGAATTCATAAAAGTTCACTTCTTAGGGGTTATCTTGATTTTCTCAAAGAATCAAGTTCATTGTGGGAGATGGAATAAGAATGTGTTTTTGAGAGGATATTTGGGTTGTGGAGTCTTCTTTTTTTGGTCTATTTCCACATTTGTATTGTAGCTCTTGTTATCATCGTACCTGGGTTGCATCTATGGTTTGGTCATAATCTCATATGCTCTCATAGAATTGTAGTTTTCGTAGAAGTCTTAACGATGGGGAATGCTTGGAGTAGATGGTCCTTCTTTCTATGCTTAATGATGTTTACTTTGACTCAAAATTCGGCAGATTGGGGAAATGTTGAATTGGTAACCCAATGGGTGTTTTGCCAGGTAGATCATCCTTCAAGTCTCTAATTGGTGATTCTTTACTTCCATTATTTTATCCAATCAACAAGGATTTGGAAGCCTAAAGTTCCTTTAAAGGTGTAAATTTGTGAATGGATATTGCTCAAAATAAGATAATATAAATGATGTTCTTCAAAAGAGGAGATCTAATTATAAACCTCTACACCCCAATGGTGTGTTATGTACAGAGGTGATAATGAGAGCGTGGATAATTTATTTTAACGTTGTCCTTGGCACAATCATTATAAAATAAGTTATTCAACCATGGGGGCCTTTCTTAGGTAGCACCAAGATTTATGTCATCTACGTTATGTTTGGATGAAATGAGGCATGGTGGAAATAGAAAAAGAAAGACCATTTGGCTTTGTGCTTTCTTTGTGCTCCACGGACCAACGAATAGACAAAGTGCAAACTAGACATTGGGAAATATTTTGGAGAGCCTTTTCAAGGAATACCCAACACCAGGGTGTTAAACGAGCCGAGCTTGGCAAGCCTGGGTAGGTTCGACTCGTAATTTTTAAGGTCTACTCAAGCTTGGCTTTCTAGCTTAAAATTTTGTTCAGACTTGGCTCGTTAGAAAAACAAACCGTTTAGGCTCAACTCATCTAAGCTCGTTTAAAGAAGCTTTAATAGCTGTGCAAAAATTAAATAAAAAGCAAGCATAGTTTTGGTTTGGTAAGTGGGACCATTACATCAACCTTTAAAATATCAATACCATTATATATGGACCATTTAAAAGAAAAACAGGATTTTGAATTGATGTATGAACCATTAAAAACGAGAAAAGAGAGAAACTTGCAACAAAAATCAGCACAAATCTATCGTAACAGTGGATCGGTAAAGCTTGGGTTTTGATCTTGTAGTGGGGGCGCTAGTAATGTACCATTGGAGCTAGATTTTGGTCTCAATCGCAAGAAACGACAATAAAGTATGTTAGGGTTTGAGAGAGAGAGAGAGAGAGACACGAAGAGAGAAGGAGAAAGTTGGGTTTGAATTACTTTGGTTAGTCATGTGAGTGACGGTTGGGTTAGTTGTTGACAAACATGAGACAGTTGGAAGTGTTACATAAATTGAATAGGAAAATAGTGTCGAGCTTATATGATCCAATCAAATAGCTCAAACTCGGCTCGTATAACAAGCTTGAAATTTTGTTCATATTCGGCTCGTATTATAAAGTGAATGAACTTGAGTGAGCCAAAAATGATCTAAGCCAAAGCAGCTCATTTCATTTAACACCCTTATTTGTTACTATATGAGTTATTTGGATGGAAAAGAATGTGAGAATTTATAAGGATATATGGAATAAACTTTACCTTTTGACCTCTTTTTGAACCTCAAGGACTAAGGAGTATGGTTATCAAAATTATAATTTGGATCCCTAGGATCGTATGATCCTTGAATCTAGTTCTGGCAAATTGATCAAATACTCTTGCGAAATCCCTAATTCATAGGATCTTAATGGATTATGAGTCAGATCCTATAAAATTGTAGGATCTCAATCCGAATTGCAGATTTACTAATCCAAGTTATTAGGTTTGCTTGTTAGGTGCATTTAGTTATCAAATTGACCCAATTCAGATTTGTTGTTTGAATACTTAAAGGACTAAATCCCAAATGTGTTTGTATCATATACTTGTCACGTCCATTGGGAATTTCTGTGAATGAGAAAAGTTACAAAAAGTTCTCTTCATTCGTCCATCTCTATCGTTGAAAAGTTGAAAAAATCCGTTAGGTTTGATCTCTTCTCTCGGTACGTTATCATAGCAAGATAGTTTTTTATTTTTATTTTCTTCACCTTTTTGTTCTTTGGATGTTGAATAGCTAAAGTTGTTTATTCAATAGTCAATCAACTTTCCAGTCTCTCCTCTATATCTATCTGTCTTCGGAAATTAAGATCGATCAAAATACTTCATTCTCCTATTCTTTTTTGCAAAATTCTGCAAGTTTAATAACTTATCTTTGTTATTCAACCCTATTCAAGGCTCAAATTGTAGCTTATCAAATTTAAATCATCTCTCGAGTTATATATTTGTCATAACATTTCTATTTGGATATATACTAGGCTTGTTTAATTCTTGTTTTTACGAACTATATCTAGTTTCATGTGCTTTATGTCCCCTTTTTTTTTGTTCGTAGGTTCATAGGATTTTCAATCCGAACCTACAATCGCGATCTTTTAGTCACCCCATTGATCTAAGGTAAGATCCTGATTTTAGAAACCCTGCTAAGGAGTTGGAAGATATTCCTCTCATTTGCATCATTGCAAGCCGGAAAGCACATGTGGCTTCTAGTTTGGCTTTATTTTGTATGTTTCATGATGACCTATCATTGTGTTGGACGTCTTGTCCACCTTTGATTTGGTTATTACTCTAGTGATGCCTTTCTTCATTTATCAATAAATTTTTTATCTATTTTCAACAAAAAAAAAATATATCACAAAGGTAAACATGGCCAGAAAAAAGGAAGAGAATCATAAACAATATAGCTGATACAATAGTAGATGGAAGACTAAAGCAGACAAACTATAAACAACGATGACACAAAGTTCAGCCACTGTAAAAAGTGGCTAATTTTTGGGAGAATTATATGTTAATGAATGATTCTTGTCAGCCACATTTGGAGAAATTTTGATTTGACCAGGAAGCAAAGATGTTTACAGCATTCTTCCATCTTCATTCCTAATTTTATTGCCTGTTTTCGAGTGCAGAGAAAGGCATATGCGGCGCAGTAAACTTTGTCAAAAACAAGGAATTGCAGTATAGCTTAAAATAACCCCTGGAACAGACAATAAGAAAACTGCTCTCGCATAAACCTAAAGTATTCGATACACTTACCTATTCCCTACATCTTTTACACAGGAAAATGAAAGGATTACACCTGACATATAGAAGTGTAAAGTTTCTACAGTCTATCACCACATGCCTGCACATAATGTTGTTCATTGCTTTATATACAAGGTATAGACTAGTAAGACCGTCCCTATCGAGATAGAACAATCAGATCCGCAGAAAGTCATAAGCCAAAAACCCTGCATGTGCTACTAATAAAACACTGGCATAGAGGTTAATAATGGAGTGAAAACCATAATCACTGGATTAATTTTCTTAGTAACTGGGACTTGCTGAGGTGTCCAAATGGAAGATCAGCACTCACACACACATTGGTTAAATTTTCAAAAAAGGAAACTTGCTTCGACTTGATAAAAGTTGAAGATTAAGGGCTTATTCACCATCATGGTACAACAGAACAAAGAGACTGAGACTATAAATAACAATCGTGAAAAGTGGAGAAAAGGGTTCATATAGACTCAATTACATCTACATACCAAGAGCCCGATACTAGACAAAGGTTTGGTTATGTTTTGTATTAGAAGTTATTACAGGTCATATGTAATTGAAAAATACCTTAGAAGATGCACTTTAAGTGACAACTTATATACAAAAATGAAATATGTCTCAGATTTGATTGCCAATTCAAAGCATACTGTTTAAAGTAAGACGAAAGAATATTCGAAGATTTACAGACTGGAAGCAGTCAAATAAGTTTGAATATAAGTGATCAGTAAGCTTTGTATGAGGAAGAAAATTAAGCTCATCAGATTATCTAAAGATAAACGGCAGCAGGTACTTAAGCAATGGGTGGAGGAGGGAAATTATCAAATTAAACAGAAAAAAAATTAGGATCAAATAGAATTAAAGAATACCTTGGCAGGAAATGTGGCAGGAGGTAGTTTAGTAGTTAAGAGCTCCCTCAGCCTCCTAATAGCTTTTACCTTGTTGGCCAGGATGTCAAGTAAGGGTAAGAGCTCTTCTGTTTTCAGGGGAAAATCTGGTGTCAACCACAAAACAGGCCTTAAACCTTTCTTATACTCGCTCTCATGCTTAGGCTCACTTGTCGACCCTTTTTTCTTTTTCGTCTTGGTGCTTTTATCTTTGCTCTTTTTAAGATCTCCCATATCTTCCCTGGGAAATTCAGACGATGATCTTTGACAATCACCGCGTTGTTCATTGCTCCCTTTGGGAGCCAATTTTGAGAACTTCTGTGGAATCTTTGAATCCTCGAGATCATCACCTTCTTTCTTTGAACCTTTCTGGTTCCAACCAAACCAACTCTTCTTCTCCTTGATGACAACATTGGATTCACAAGTTTCAAACGAAACCCTATCCCCATTTTCATGGCAATCCTGAACCTGAGGTTCTTCGTCCTCACAAAAACCATCTGAATTCCCCATGCGAAGTGCAGAATCCAACTGCATTCTTTCCTCTGGCGTTAATATGTCGCCATCCTCGTTGTGTTCACCCCCATTAACAATCCTTTCATCATCATTCACTGAAAAGAGCTCTTCATCAGTCATAGCGCCAGGAACCCTCCTGGACTTCACGCTCACCATAACATTAAGCATATCATAGACCTTGGCCTTCCAGGTTCCAACCATCTCAGTCCTCTCTTGCCGCCTCCAATTCAAATGGGGAACAAGCTCAGCCTGAGTTACATCGATTCCCGGCCTATACATGTTAGTTCGAGACATCATGGCCACTTCATGGGCAACTTCAGCTTCCGATGGTTGAGCACCAGCTCCCTCCAAAGCATTGGTGATCTCTTTTTCCTTGTGAGCAAGCACAATCAAAGAACCAGGAGGTAAAGATATATTTCTATTTTCCACCGTGCATCCCTCTCCAAGAAAGAGAAAAGTTTGATCAGACCGCTGAATGCGGAAACCATCAAAACCTGCAAGGGTCATATCAGCACGGAGATTGGACCCACGTTTCCAAATCCGATATGTATCCGAGGGGGCAATCCGACCAATAAATGGAATCACTGAACTCTCAAAATTAAAAGTTATCTCCATGTAAAAGTCACGAATTCGAGCTGCAGAGGCAACAATTCGAGGAAGCCGACGACACCATTTTGCCCAAGCAAGGGGCTGGTAGTGCCGGGCAATGATCATAGCAATATTTTCCTCGCGAGTACAAACCGCCTCTTGGAGCGCACTCCATCCCTGCTCGTTCTGAAGACTCCAGTCCGCCCCTGCTGCCATCAAAATCTCAGCTGATATCGGATCACGGAGACGCACCGCGAGGTGCAGGGGGGTCTCGCGGCATGGAACATCCCGTCGATCAATTATTGCAGACACAGCATCAGCCTGCAGCTCAGCAGCCAGGGATTCCTTCTCCGTATTAACCTCACCAGCCTTGGCAAGTCGGGGAACGGTCGAAGTAATCTGTCTGAGGCCAGCATAGTCACGCCGTGCAACTGCCAAGTGCGCAGGACTATGGGCATATTTAGACCAATCTTCCATTAATTTGACCTTCTTTTCTTCCGTAACTTCAACCAAAGCTATAGTTCCTCCATTTTTCTACTGAAATTCAAGCTACAAAACTCATACATCAGAGAATTCATACAAATTGTCCAATGAACGTCGGACAATTGTTTTAGGGTTTTATACACAAGAAACCCCAGAAAGTCATCGGGCTTTTAGCTTGTCATTACTAAATTCCGCTTCAATATAAAGGAATATACTTCAACATTACCAAACTAAACACTTTAAATGGTCAAATAAAGGTAATCACACTTCAACAACCTGATCTCTACTCCAGTACAGCTGAGCTCAAATCTGTAAAAAAAAACAAAAAAAAAAACAAATATAGCATTAAATTATCAGTACAGATCCATATTCTGCTATGCTTTATCGTGCCATATATGCATAAAAAACTAAAAAAAAAAAACGACCAAGGAGGGGCAGAAAATACCCGAAAATTTTGAATCGATTAAGAGCATTTTGAGCAGCTGTTCTCATTCTCGAGAGAGAGAGAGTTGACTCCATCCCTTTAGTAGTGGTTGTATTAGATTGTCTTCTTCTTCTTCTTCAGTTCACAGTCTCAGCACGGATCTCTCTCTACTGTAGAAGTAGAAGTATCTATCTCTACAGCTACCTCATTCTCGTCTCATCCACCTGTGTTACGAGGGCTAGTTGCCTTGTATTTTGCAAATATTACAAATCTGCCCGCAGTTTTTGGATCCTCACAGTTTCAATTCTGTAAATTTTACTGAAATTCGGTCATCTCCATCAGATATTGAATCCCAGGGTCTCTGAATCTAAACGGGTCATACAACAGTCCACAAATAAAACTCATTAAATATCTCAAAAAAAAAAAAACTTAGTAAATTTAGAAATAAATTATCTAACTTGACTAATATTAATAAAGTTTGAAGTCCAAGAATTCGGAACACATGCATACTGCATACACCGGCCTAGATTCACAGTTAAATCCATTAAAAATTTAATCAGTTTTAACTAACTTCAACTACTGTCAAATTTAAGGAGACCCAGAAGATTTTCTCGAGTCTTGATATCTTTTGTGATCCTATAAACTTACCATCGATGATTTAATGTACGGGTTTCTGTGAGTTGGGCCGAGTTAGACCCGTAATTTTTTATTTGGCGGGATTTGAGTACTGTAGGTTCAAGTCTTTACCAAAGTAAGCTATCAGATGGGTCGGACCGGACTTCGGGTTACGGTAACCTACCTACAGTTCACTCGCGAGTCTATTGGGTGGGTTTTTTGGGCAGGCCTGCTTGCGGGTTTTTTATAGGAAAATTTGGAGGTCGGTCCCCTTATATGGACTTATTTGGATTTAAGTCCGACAAAGAAACTTATTTGTTATGAAGTCTATTTTTTGTCAATTTTACCGGATTATCTCTTCCTTTTAGAAATGAAGTAAAATTAAAAATTAAAAACTTCTAAATGCTAGGAGTTTGACTAACATTAAAAAATTTTCTCTCTTATATCTATCTATATCTATATATAAGATAGGACTATATCTCTCTCTTATATATGTGTGTGTATGTATATATATATATAGTAATATAAAAATTAAAATATAGTAACATTCAAATACCATTTAAACACAAAAAAATAACATTTAAACATAAAAAAATAGTAACATTCAATAATGATATTTTAAAAAATAACAATAGTAACATGTTCAACAAATATAGTAACTTATTCAACAAAAATAATAACATGCTTAACAAAAATAATAACATGCTCAATAAAAAAAATAGTAATATGGAACATTAAAAAAAATTGAAAATAAAAATAGTAGCATTCAAATAACTAGAGGAAGAAACCTTCAATTCTTCAACATTCAAAAAAGCAACACTAAAAAAGTTAAAAAAATAATAACTTGGTCAATTAAAAAAAGAGTAAAAAAAATTGAAGTTGTAAATAAGATAGTAACATAAGAGGTTTTTCTTTCCACAAATTGAATATATACAATGCATGATGACATTAAAATAGTCTAACCCCAAAATATTTAGTGAAAATGGTGTATGTAGCGTGTGAGGGAGAAAGAGAGAGAGAGTATAAATTTGAATTTCAATTTAGGAGTGATTTAAGGGATAGTAATTTCTAATTTAAGAAATTAATTTAAAGCTATTTTCAAGGTATTTAAAGTTTCTATAATTGAATATAATAGCACTGTTAAGGGTATTTTTGGGATTTAAAAAAATAGTGGACTTAAGTACTTATTAATAAGATAACAAACGAATTTATCACTAAATAAGATTTCTTGATGGACTTACGTCATTATAAGTCCATCCAGGAGGACCCAATCCCAATTTTCACTTGTTAATATACAACTTCATTTAAAAATAATAATATGTTTAATACATTTTATATACAACTATATTTTTGAATCAAAAATAGAGTCAAAATAGATAAAAATAAAATAATAAATAATTTTATTTTTGATTAGGGAATGGACTACATCTAATAGAATGAATGCATCCCAACTAGGTTGACACATACTCACTTATCTATCATTTTCATTACTTCACTATTTAAAACTTATATACTTAATACATGAAAAAGAAAATAATACATTATTTATAGTATCTAAAATTTTAAAACTTCAAATTCTGACATTGGGAGACTTATTTCAAAGTTTTAAATTTAATGGTCTAAAAGTATAATTTTTTTTCAAAGAAATGGTGAGCAGACTGGGTTTAACGAGTAGGCTCTTGGGTCGGGTTTTTTCAGGTATGCTATTGGGCGGGGCTTCGGGGTGGGTATTGAGTTTGGGGGCAAATCCAAACCCTCTTTTAAAGGATATTGGCTCGGGATCTGGCAGACCAACTATCAAGTCTATCGGGTTTCGGGCATAATTTTTTCAGACTAGGTAACGAGACCCATGGGTAACCCAGCTCATGGACACTCGTAATTCAATGAGTTTTCTTGATTTGGACGATTGAATAATTTATTATTATTATTATTATTTTGTACAGATATTCAAGTTTGTGTAGATTATTCTCTCGAGCTCTTAGTCGACCACCGTAACTTCAACTAATTTAAGGACATATTCCATGAGGAACAAGAGTGGTTGACCCTTAGTGGATATGAGAAGTATTGAATTTAAGACCTCTTGCTTGTAACTTATAAGATGACATACTTAACCACTGGATCACTCCTAAACGTTTTATGATTGAATAATTAAACTAAGCTAAAATGACAAAATTTGCAATGTCTCTCTCCCTAGAAATCTGCGAGGGACTTGACAGGAACATATGATTGGTTTGACCCACAACCCGCCAAATAAATTTTTAGCAGAAAGATAAGATTTGTTGACCCAAGCCCGGCTAGATCGTGGTGAGGCGAACGACGTGCTTGATAACCAAGTTTGTGTAAGTGATAAAATTGTGGTACCCCTTAGGGCCCAACCCAAGAAGTCAACTAGGAGTATATTAACTCACCAAGTTTTTGGTTTCTAGTCAACGTAGGACAACGTTTATTATACTACACCACATCATGCTTAGTTTCTTCCATCCATTCAAGTGGGTCACTTTGAAATATAATTTCTCATTCAATATTTAATTATGTTAAATAAGCAAATATACTACATTAATCTCTGTGTAGAGAAAAATATGTTTAAACATGGTCTCATCAATTTCGAGGTATGCGTCTTATTTTTATTTAAGCCCAAAGTTATTCCAATGTAGTGTATTTATGTTGCCCTAGTTGTTTAATTTTTTTTTAATACCTTTTAGGATTCCTTTGAGCTCCTTTTCCCTTTCTTTTTTCCATTTTTTTTGGGTGATCACATTGTTACTATTTATACCAAATATTCAATGCTTATTAGTGATTTTTTTTTTATACTTTATCAAATTATATCAAACATATATGTAAGCAAATTAATGAATTGTGGATATTTTTTGTCTTCTAATTTTATCTACTATAACATAAAATATGTTATTTTTGTAATTATTATATTATCTTTTAGCATATTTATTATTAATAATTATATGACCACTTGAACCAATGACCTATAACCCAGTCTATATTGTTAATCCATTTCAAAAGTGTTAATTATATAGAACTCCATTGAATTTAGGGTTAGTCGCATACTAACCCCCTAAGTTGGTACATATTGCACCTAAGCAACAAATTTTGTAACTCTCACAATGCTTTGGTTACATGCTCTAAATAAAGAATGTGAGATGTGAATAGGGAAATTATGTCCAAAATAAAACAATTTTATCCTTCATTAGATTCTAAAGAAGGAATGATTAAAAAAGGATTATAAAAGCCCAGAGCTTGTGTCATCTCAATAACTAAGCAACTCTACTGTGCCCCTTATCTCTCTTTTCACTTACCTCAATCATCGCTGCCTTTTCTCTTTTTTGGCCTTTGGTTAATTTCCTCATGAACATAAGCTAGAAGCCTTCTCACCTCACCTTTTGGGTGCCATGGATGAAAAAATTCTATAGAGAGGAAGTGGGTTGTAACTCCCCAATACCACCATAGACGACATTATATACTATCAACCATTTACATCATGAGAGCGCTAAATAAATCCATCAATAAGAAATTTTTCATTCTTCATATATAAAAGTAAACAAGATCATTCCAAAAGAATAAGCCAAGCCATGACCATAATATCAAAAAAATATGTCAAACTATGACATTTTACATCCCAAAGGAATTAAATTACACTTGGAGCGGAAATACAAAAGAAAACTAGACTTCTAAATTCTCAAATCTAGCACAAAAGAAGCTATGTCTCTACAGGTCCACTTCGTGGTCTAGATTCCCCTCGGGTGGTACCTCCCAATGTGCTGGCTCATCAACTCTAATATCCTCCTCTAGCACATAATCTGAAAATATGTAATTTGTAGGGGATGAGCACGAAGCTCTGTAGCAAAATCTTCCCAAACTCCAACAAGGTTTAGAAAAACATATAAAAGGACTGGTCTCATTTCACAAATAGCATATATAATCTTTGAAGTACAACATGGACATTTTACAATTGATCTCAAGTTTAAGTAGCAATAATAATAAAAATGAACAATACCAACCAAGTTCCAATAAACATCTATTTCCAAAGTGTAAACCATTTCCCTCACATGATATGATATTGTCCTTCAAGGCATGAGTATCCTTACAATGAACCTCTCACCCTCAAGGTTTGGGTTTCTCAAGCATCTTTACAAGGAACCTCTTGAGAAAACTTCATACTGTCCTCTTTTGGCATGAGCATCCTTACAAGGAACCTCTCACCCTCAAGATTTGGTTTCTCAAGCATCCTTATAAGGAACCTCTTGAGAAGATCACACATTGTCCTTTTTGGCATGAGCATCCTTACAAGAAGCCTCTCACCCTCAAGGTTTGGTTTTTCAAACATCCTTACAAGGAACCTCTTAAGAAGGTCAAACATTGTCCTATTTTGGCATGAGCATCCTTACAAGGAATCTCTCACCCTCAAGGCTTGGTTTCTCAAGCATCTTTACAAGGAACCTCTTGAGAATGAATGAGCATCCTTACAAGGAACCTCTCACTCATATTTGTCCATACAACCTTACAAGCAATACATTACCCACTATTTTCTCAAATACCCAACAATTCCACAAGTTCATGATTTAAAAGCAATTTCCAAAGTATTAGCAAAATACTCAAATTCATTATGTGACAATTCCAATAACCAAATATGAAAAGTACAAGAGATCACAACAACATCATTTTATTACTCACACCAAGTTCTATGGTTCCAACATCAATAATAAAGGAAGAATTTAAGAAAAAAATCCATCACTCTCCAAAATCTATGGTTTTGAAATACAAAAAGAGATTTCATGAGTATTCAACCCTAACTTTGTTAAAAATATGTAATCTTTGCTCAAAAGACTAAGAGAGGATGATTTCATATCATATATATAACATTTAGAGCAAAACATACATATATACATAAGCCCTAACCTCAATGTAAAAGAAAGAGAAAAAATTTTCTACATTGAATCAAGAATCTCAAGCAAGAACCCATACTTTGAAGACATTCTTTCTCCCTTTTATTTCTCTCTTTATCTTCTCCTAGGGTTCTAAGAGGTGTGTGGTGAGAATGGAATGGAAGAATGGGAAAAATGAGGCTTAGAGGGGTGTTTTAAAATACCAAAATCCCGTCTTCTTTTACTGTTCGGCAAGCCTCAGACAAATCGTATCGGTATACGAACCGATACGGTTTAGCTACTGGAGTTTGGTGTACTGGTATAGTTTGACTGACAGATTTTTACTTCAACTTCCAGTGCAATTTTGACCCATTTAGAGGTCGAATTGAAAAATTTTAATGAAATATATTTTTGTATCCCTAGATGTCTAATATCTACTGTCCAAATTTAAGATCAAATGGATATCAGGATACAAAGTTATGTCCAGAATACTAAGCAGTGTCCAAGATCTTTTCTACCCAAATTTTCTCTAAAGTTTGCTTTCGCTCTGGGATACTTCCTAACTTCTAATACACCCCATATTACCTTTCCTAATATTTTTCAACCTTTCAGATTCAATGGAGCCCTTAGTTTGACCTAAAAAATATTTCATTTTCTAATCAATCATAATATCCAAGTAAATGTTTACTAAAATTTTAAAATACGAGGGCTAAGTATATCTTCACTTGATTGGTCCGTTTGAGGTCCAACATACCACCATTGGTCCTTTATCATTGTCCATTTACAACAATCGAATGATGAAATTCCTAGCTCAAAAGCTTGACAAACAAGGGTTAAAATTTCAAGTTTTTACTAAGTGTACTGGTATGCGTACCGGTACGATTTACCTATTGGACCTTGGCGTACCGGTACGGTTTGCCCAGTTTTGCAAGTTTGGCCTATTTTTTATTTACAATTCATTCTAGAACCTTTCAAGGCCAACCTAAGCTTATATAACATACATTTGTACATTAATTACAGTTGGTACAAGTTCTATTACATGCGGGGGTTTACATGGGTAAAGCTAGAATTAGCCAACCCAACCCACTCTAACGTGAGGTTTGTGCTTGTTGATCTCAAAATCTGCTCACCATGACGGATAGCTGGAATAATGCACTGGGCAGTGATAGGAGATGTCCTACAAAATAAGTCAAATGTCAGAGGGACTATGGCTGTCAATCCTCTAATAGTAAAGTCAGAAAATGTGATGAGAAGAAGCTATATTTAACTGAGAATGGATTGGGCACTTGGATGATGCATGGCTTGGCATTTTTATAGGTTAAGGGATTTTATTGTTGGTAGATCTTCAACAATTATTTCAATGAAGCAACATTGGAAGTGGAACAGAAGCTGGCACCTCTTAGCGTAGATATCTCAGCTAGTTTGAATTAGTCAAGACAAGTTGAGCTGCTAAGCTGGAGCACTGGCGATCAAGGAGGTCCTTGCTGGAGCTAGCCTTACGAAGATGCAAAGCTCATGAGCTGAGCTCGTGGCCACTCACTCAGCCTGTGCCAATTTTACCATTATCATTTGCCCACTAATTCAGACCATTGGATGGCTCATGTCATTTAATACACATGTCCGTTAGGTTCTCAAAAAGAGGGAACATATGTTGTGCACATGCAACTGCCTAAAGAGTTGTTGTGGGTCTAGTGTATAAAATTTTCACCCTTTCGATGTGTAGTATGTCTCTGAGGGCCCTAAGAAGTCTAGTACTCCCTTGAAAAGCCCGAGAAAATTTGTTTTTTTATGAAAAAGGGTAAAACAATAATTAGTCGTTATGATATGTATTGCAAATTCAAAAATTTCTAGAACTCAATTGAAGAAATAGACCTTACCGTTAGATTTGTCTTGTAAAATCTAGTTACCTAGTCAATTTTCGTTGAATTTTGAGACAGTCATTTTTTTTTGCGTTTTACGATGCAATTGGGCGTGTGACTAAAATAAATGCAATTAGGTTTTAAATTTGAAATAAAAAATATTTTAAAGTTAGTTCAAATAAAATATATTGAACATAATACAAAATGAGATTTAATTGATTCGGAACAATATCAAATCAGGAAAAGACGGGATGTGTGGCGCAACAAGGACCAAGTATTAAAGAGTATAAATAGGGGACAAAATCAGATTTTCTCCCCATTTTATACCATATTTTTGGGAGAGAGAACGAAGAGAGGGAAATTAGGATTTCTTCAAGCTTCTCTCTACGATCTAGGACCAACCGTTCATTAGCATCTTTTAGGCCAAGAATAAAAGTTGTTTTACGCGACGAGAGCTAGACCTATGTATCAAAAAGCGCAGATTTTGATGAAGTCTTAAGAACATGATTTTTGGAAATCAAATTCTAAAGCTTGAGTTGGGTTTTCTTGGAGTTTCTTCCACTCGTATTACACTCAAGATATAGGGTTATTCTTATAGCTAGGTTTATTTTCAACATAGGGTTTCGTATGAAACGGGTAGCATGACTTGAAATGAAATCCCTTGTCTAAATGTATTTCTAGTGTAACTAGAGTATGAGAAATGGTATGAGAATGAATAAAATCAATTTTGCATGAATTAGAAGAATTGCTCATTGTGTGATTTCATGAGAATACGATAAATTGGGCATAATCAAGTGTTTACATGATTTTGTTTCTTTTGGGTGTTTGATAAAATGCCTAAAATTGATTAAGTATGTTATTTGAATAGAATTGATATAACATGATTTGTGATGATGATTGGAATGTAATAATATGCTTTATAATATAAGTTATATTGAGGATTTGGAATTGTTCATATTGTGCTCATGACATATTGAACATAATGTTGCAATTGTAATTGAAATCGGTTGCATAATGATATGAAAATAGAATTGAACATTACATTGCATATGCACGGGAAGAATCACACTTGTGGCATGTGACATGGGTGTGGATGTGTGTCTGATTTTGATCAAATACCATCCTTGATGGGTTGATACGTGGGCTCGAAAAAGTTGAGTCAAGGTTCGACTGAGCCGCACGGGTTTGCATTGAAAATAGGGTCGGGGATAGCAAGAAGGACTAGATTGTCAAGTGGGTGCAAGACCCGGTGATTTGGATATGCAGTCCATTAGTATTGAGTCCATAAAGTGTGTCAGCGTATGCGGAGCCGTCGGTGGAAGTCTATATATGCCGTGTTGGTTTGGTGCCCATTGGTGAAAGTGTATAAATACCCACCCTAAGAAAGACCCGAGATTTTATAAATGGTTATTGGGTGTGTAACATCAATGGCAGAGACTTGATATACCTAGATTCATGCTCATGGCATTGCATGTGTTGCGTGTGTGAGTTTCACCTCATAACATGACATAGCATTGTGACATTCATTCTTGAAGTTATATGTTCTTGGATGAATGATAGTTCGATTATTGAATTGCATATGAGTATTTCATATACATCTAGGTTGGGGAGTAGCCTCTTTAGGTGATACCCTATTGAGTGTGGCTCACCCTTTATGGGGACAACATTTTAGATGTGGGATAAGCGCCGATGGATGACTCTCACTTGGGCCCTCGTTGATTAACAAACCTGAGTCGTGCCTTTAAATTATATTTTTGGACATGTAATATTGTTTAAAGGGTTGTGTAATGAACCTGTATGGACTATATTTTGAGTATAATTTGATGTTATATGGTTTGGATGAATGTTGTATGAGATTGGATGAGTTAAAATTGAAAAATGATTGAATTGGGAGAAAACTTGGCTCATCTATTGGTAGCAAGTATTGAGCTACCAGTAGCACGATTCTAAAGGACTCAACTATCGGTATCACGTACACGAGCTACGGGTAGCACGTAGATGAGCTATGGGTAGCTCCTCCAAAATTTTTAAAAATTTAAAATAACTTTGCCAAACCTTCGAGTCTTGAATCTTTTTGTTCAAATGATGTAAATGGAGTAATATTAAGGACAAATTGATGTATATTGGACCTTGAAATGGTCAATTGATTAAAATATAAACATATTATGCGTTTGGGAGTGCCCGGTACAAGGGAGATTCTGCCCAAATTTTGTGTTGGTTGCGATCCCAGGGAAGGGGATGTTATGACATGGTGTCGAGTTATGCTACATTCATAGGTACTTTCGCAGGTTGATGAGTGATCAACGGGCTGTTAAAAGACCCTCGGTTTTAGAGGCGTCATAGCTTGGTATCAGAGCCTAAGTTTTTTATTTACCTAGGTCTTGGTTCTAGGTCATTCCATCTATTATGCGCTACATGTTATGTGCTCTACATGCTACATGTTATGTGTTATGTGAATAATATGCATGATAAAATGTATATGAAAATGAGACACTAGGGTTAGAGAACATAACCTTCGGGGTCGGAAAGAGAAGGAACAACACAGTTCATGGTATAGATGTCTATTAGTGGGTGGCACACGCCCTACTAGTGAGACAAGGAGAGAAATCTCAATGTTTTCACTTTGATTCCTACCTTGGGATACTAAGTTAGTACTCTATTGATATTTGACAAGTGTGTAGATGGTAAATAGAGGAAGAAGACATCAGAACGGTCGAGGAGGTGGGCAGAACAACAACCAACCACCATCGGCCTTTGACCAACAAGCCTTTATGGAGGCTATAGGAACAATGTCGACTACTTTTTCACAAGCTAGAGCCAACATGGGCCAAGGGACCTCGAGTAACCTCTAAAAGTTTAAGGCACACAAGCCACCGACTTTCATGGAAGGAGTGGATTTGATGGTGACCGACCATTGGTTCCAACAAGTTGATAAGATCCTAAAGGCTATGGAGATCATGTACAATGCCACTAAGATAAGGTTAGTTGCGTTCTAGCTTGAAGGAGTGGCCCATCTATGGTAGGATTAGGCAAAGGCCTTGAAGAACCTAGAGGCAATGACATGGGGAGAATTCATGGAGATCTTCATGGACAAGTACTTCCCGTCGACTATTCGACAAATAAAAGTCCATGAATTCTTGGATTTGAAGTAAGGGGCATTGACAGTGATGAAATACGTGGCTAAGTTCATCAAGTTAGCCCATTTTGCCAATGATTATATGGCCACATACTTGTCCAAAGTGAGGAGGTTCGAGGATGGGTTGAAGTTGTCATCTGGGGGAAGATTGTAGGTCACTGCCTACAATATTTGGACTCAATGGTTGAGACGACCATGACCATTGAGAGAGAGGTGGAAGATGCATGGGGCGTCTAGGAGGAGGGTGCTAACGACAAGAAGAAGGAGAGTCAATCCTCTTTTTTTAGTTTGGGGAAGAAGCAGAAGACTTCTACCCTACAAGGGTATCAAGGATAGGACTGCGGCTACCAAGGCCAAGGCCGGTCAATCCTCCCAAAGCAGGTGAAATTTTAGGACCACCTATTAGGCGGGCCAGGGGAGTTACTTCAATTGTCACCGTTCAGGCCATATGAAATGAGATTATCCTAAAAGCCAGGAATCCCAGAGCTATAAGGCATCTCAGTCCCAGTCATCAGTGGGACAACCATATATATTTTTCATTCCTCCCTATCCTACCATAGGCCAAGGAAGTTAGTTCCAGTTTCAGGGTGATGCACAGACCTTTACTACTTTAAGAGCGGGGACTTTGTAATCAAGCCAGATAAGCCAGGGCATGGGCCGAGGTTGTGGATAGGGCTTATAGATTGGGACTTTGAGAACCCAGGGGCGAGTCTACACCATCAGTACTCAGACTAAACCGGTGGATCAGTCAGTGATTAAGTGTACATTATTAAGGGCTAGCATATTGTTTGAGTCTGGTGCATCGTATTCATTTATTTCTAAATCATGTGTAAGGAATTTGGGTTTAGAGGTTGAGACCTTAGAAGAGCCATTGCATGTGAGTTCACCCCTAGGAGTTAGGGTATGCATTGATCAGATATGTTAGGAGTGTGAGCTATGGATGGTGGGGATTTTACTCACCGTAGACCTTAAGGTCATGGACATGTCGGAGTTTGATTTTATCCTCGGGATGGATTGGTTAGCAGCACACTGTGTCATCATTAATTGTGATTGAAAGATGGTAACTACATATACACCAGAGGGTGTTTGTTTCAAGTTTTAGGAGGGAAAAACACGACATTTTTCCCTAGTAATATATGATTCCCATTGGCATATGTAGTTGATGGGTTGACTTACGAGCCTTACCCTAGAGGATGAGGTGAGACAGTAATTGGGTCTACCTTGGGTGATTAGTGAGTATGCAGATATTTTTCCAGATATGTTACCATGATTACCTCCACATCGAGATGTAGACTTTTAGAGTTGCACCCCAATACATCTCCCATTTATATGAATCCGCATAGAATGACACCTACAGAGTTGCAAGAACTCAATGTCCAATTGCAAGAATTGTTAAACAAGGGTTTAATTAGACAATACCTCTCATTGGGGCACTCTGGTGCTATTTGCCAAGAAGATGGACAAAAACCCTTCGGCTATGTATAGATTACAAGTAATTAAATCGGGTTACCATCAAGAATATGTACTCTTTACAGCGGATTGATGATTTGTTGGATCAACTAAGAGGGGTGTCTACTATAAGATAGATCTGCCACGGGATACCATCAGTTGAGGATTATGGAGGCAAATATCCCTAAGATGGCGTTTATGACGCAATATGGGTATTTCGAATTTACAATGATGCCTTTTGGATTGACGAATGCCCTAACATTTATGCATCTCATACATAGGGTGTTCCAACTCTACCTAGATCAATTTGTCGTGGTCTTTGTTGATGATATCCTAATCTATTCCAAGTCTGAGGAGGAGCATAAAGGCAACTTAAGGATTGTTCTCCAGACCTTGAGAGTCCATCAGTTGTACACCAAGTTCAGCAAGTGCTAATTTTTTCTAATGGAGGAAAATTTTTTGGGACACGTAGTGTCGATTTCGAGTGTGTTAGTTGACCTGGAGAAGGTTGAGACAGTCATGAGTTGGGGGAGGTCGAAATTAGTATTCGAGATACATAGTTTCTTAGGATTGGTGGAGTATCACAGGAGGTTCATTGAGGACTGCTCTCGACTTGTGACACCTATGACTAGATTGACCAGGAAGGATGTCAAGTTTTAATAGGATGACTTGTGTGAGAGGGCATTCCAAGAGTTGAAGAAGAAGCTCACTTCAACTCCAATTTTAATAGTTTCGAAGAGGGGATAGAGTATACAGTGTATTGTGATTTCTCGAAGGACGAACTTGGGTGTGTTTTGATATAGTCCGAGAGGGTGGTAGCTTATGGTTCTGAACAGTTGAAGAGGCAGGAACAGAACTACCCCACACATGACATAGAGTTAGCGGTCGTTGTCTTTGCCTTGAAGGCCACTATCTATATGGAGATCAATTTGAGGTATTTTCGAACTATAAGAGTATGAAGTACATCTTCACTCAGCAGGACCTCAGCATGAAGCAACACAGATGGATGGAGTATTGGGAGGACTTTGATTTCACTTTGCATTACCATCATAGTAAGATAAATGTGGTGGCTGATGCACTCATCCAGAAGTCATGGGAAGTATTAGCTTGTTTAGCTTCCCAAGAGTAGTAGATGCTCGAGACTATGGGTAGTCGGGCTAAACTACAAGGGTCAGACTCAAGGCACTTTGGGAAGTTTGGTGGCTACAACTTCCCTACCGAGTAGGGTCATCGAGTCCCAGGGGCAAGACACGAAAATATTGTCCATCAGGGATCGAGTACAGTCAGGTACATGTGATGAGGGCTAGGCCATTCATGTAGATGGTAGCCTTTGGTTCAGGGGAAAAGTTATGGTTTCCCAGTCTGTGGATCTGATAGAAGAGATCCTTAGGGAGTTTCATGGCTCCTATTTTGCTGTGCATCTAGGTGGCATGAAGATGTACCATAATCTTTGTCGCCAGTATTATTGGAGTGGGATGAAGAGGCATATTGGAGACCTTGTTAGTAGAAGTCTCACGTGTCGGCAGGTCAAGGTCGAGCACTAGAGACCAGTAGAGTTGCTCTAGCCTTTGGAGGTGGCCGAGTGGAAGTAGGAGCACGTTATGATGGATTTTGTGACCCATTTTCCACAGACATCACGTGGGCACGATGCAGTGTGGGTGATGGTGGACTGTCTTTCGAAATTGTCACACTTTTTGGCAGTGCAGATTGATTAACCCTAATTAGTGTGTAAATTAAAATGATTAAGTAATCAATTTTGTAAGATAAACTAACTAAACATTATGAATTATAGTTTGTGCGTAGATTAAAATGTTTAATATTTTATGTTAAAAAGTTTAGGGTCAAATGCAGAAATACCAGAGAATACAAGAAAATTTTGCAAGGCTTGAAACTACGAAGGACTAAAGTGCGATAAAGAAACTTGGACCAATCAGGAGGTGACATGGACCAATGAAAACACAACACTTGGACCAATGAGGAGGCAACACTTGGCACACTCAGAGCAAGACACATGAAGAAAAAGACACTTGGCAAGCCTAGAATGCGACACCTAGAACCACTGCAAGACACCACAATTCCGGAATGGCGGTGAAGGGGTCCTAACCCCCTCCCTGGCCATGCACCTTCCCCCTCTATAAATAGGGGCGTTTGCTTCCTTTCTTCATTCATTCCACACCTACACATACACCTTCTTTCCAAGAGTTCTCCCCCCTCCAAAAACCAGCCGGCCCTCCAACCTTCAAACAGAAAAATCCTTTGATAAAGAAAGAGAGAAAAGAGAAAGAGAGAGCCGGTGTGTGTGATACCTTCTTTTGTATTTCTACATTTTTGTTGTAATCTTTCTATTCGGATAGTTGAACTACCACCACTTTTGTGTCTTGAATGATAATAAAAGTGGTTGTGTTTCAATTGTTCCTTGTGAAAGAAGTTTTACAGTTTACCGTTTAATTTCATTTGTAATGAATACAACCCACACTTCTTGCTTGTCTATAGCAATGGAGAGCGAGTAGTGATTTGTATTTTGAGAAATATGCAAGTAACAAGAGGGTTGATTAATCCATAGAGTTCATTCCAATGGGTAGGCCAAATTGACTCGTTTCATTCAACCAATGGTGTCTCGGTGTTTGATTGATTCGTAGAAAGTGAGGGAATAATATAGTTGTGTTGGGCAAAAGCATACCCATGACAACTCTACAGTGTATCAAAAACCCACAACTACGTTCGCACTCAATCTAGTCAAACTAAACACTTTACACTACGAGGAAGAATGAAAGAGAGTCGATTTCACATACGCAAGAGAAAATCCCTCTTGAATTAGGCAATTAAAGGTTTAGCTATGCATGGTAGTGAAATATAAACATGGTAGTGAAATCAAACATGAACTTGAATTAATGAAAAGAGAAGTTTAAACTACAAAAGAAATAGCATTCATACACAAAATGTAAAGCTTAAAGAGAAAAATACCTAAATACAAGCAATAGAACTAGTAAACCGTAGCTAAACACAATGCAACTTAAAATAAATGAGATTAATGTGCTAGGAAGAAAGATTACATGTAGATTGAGCTTACAAGAATGAATATGGTGAAGGAAAGCAAGAACCCTAGCTTTCTTTCTCTACACTACTTTTATGCTTAGGTAGCTTCCTTCTTTTTCTAAAAGCTTTATATATGCGTAGGAAGACTTATATTTTCGTCCATCCCTCTCTCTACCCTTGAGTGTGATGAGATAGGTTGCTTATGGGCAAAGGTTGTCCAAAAAAGCTTCCAAAGTCAGTCAAATGGCACAAACCTTTTCCTTTTCCAACCAGTCCCTCTCTCTTCCTTAGCTACCCACTCTCTTTTGCTTCAAATCTGAACATAATGGTTAGGAGATCATCATGGAGTGTTAAAAATGACAGGGTACAGTTTAGAGGACAAAAGGTGGGTCCCTGTGGTTGGTGCAGTTGTGTGGGGATGTGTTTGGGCTTTCTGGGCAAGTTCTACTGGTAGGTTGTTGGTAACCCACCAGTAGATATTTTCTCGTAGGGCCTTCTATTGGTAGGTCTTGCATGTCTTCTACCCGTTGGTATTTTCATAAATTTGACATAACTTTTAATCCTACTGCCCGATTGAGTTGAAATTTTGACACAAGACATAGAACATCCAGACCTACAACTTTCACGGTTTGCACTTTTTCAAATTCAAAGTGGATTATGGTAAAAAATAGGGAATACCAAGGTACCAATATCAAATGTTGTGGGTACTAGCACCTATGTTGCCAGGTACTGATATCTCCTAGATTTCTTTCATTTTTAAGCCTCAAAATCCTCATGTAATGTATTAATCTCTTCACCACTCATCCACACTTTATTGCAGCTTTTTGAAAACCATCAATTGCTCTATGACTACCTGCAATATAAAAAATTCCACATTATTCACAAATTTGACTAACTTAAAGTAATTAAATTTAAAGTTGAGTCAAAATGCATGTAATGAGGCCGATAGATATGCAATATTAAATGCTCATCACACCCCCCAACTTAAGCATTAGGGAAACAAAAATAAACCTATACTTTTCTGCTTGCATTTAGCACATGCAACAAGCCTTTATACCCTTAAATGATCCCTAGTTGATGAGTTTTGTCTCGTGAAGATTTCTAGTGAAGGTACCTACAAACCTCTTTTCCTCATATCCAACATTTGAAACATATTTCCTTATCCTAACTAGCCTTGGGGTGTCTAAAATAGTGTTTTCCAATGCACCCGAACTAATCACACATGAATCACATCATAACCTTAAATGCTATTCTAGAGTATCCACCTACACATTTCCTTTCAAAACTCGTGAGTGTGTGTAATGAATATGTAATTTAAACATTTAATCAACATAATCCACATTCACTTGGCTATCCAAATTCAGCTTTGATGCAAAACTCACCAAAGGTTTTCCTAAAAAAAATGAATAACTCTATGATTATCCTGGCATGCTCTACATGTATATATATGAGATAGAATCTTGTGCACAAACCAAAATACTCACATATAATCCAAAAATGATGTGCATGCATAACAATTGAAACGACCTTGGCATAACCTCATGAATGGAATGTTAGGGCACTAGATGACAAAACCAACTTTTCTTTTCATTTAAAGTGTGTTATCACCATGCTTTCTCTAGATCTTTTAGGGCTTTCATGAGTTATAATGAGGCCTTGTGAGTGATATTTGGGTTGAGTAAAATGAATGGTAGAGGGGGGACAAAAATGGTTATTCTGAGGACATGAAATTTATTATCAAAAATTTCTTTTTGTGGAATTTTCTGCATTACACCTTCGCTTCACTTTTTGTTTCTTTTTCTTCTTCTTTCCTAAAATTTTTTCTTCTCTTTTTCTTTTCTTTTCCTTCTTTTCTTTTTCAGCCCCCTTATCTCCTTTTCTTTGGATTTCTTCTCTTTTCATTCAAAATTTGACTTCAACACCATTTGATTTTGCACTGGCTTGATAAAACATGTGGCATGGAAAAAAATTTTCAATTAAGGCTCAATCATGGCACAAGGGATAAATTTTTCACAAGAAAAGTTAAGGCTCAATTCAATTCAAAGATGGCCTAAGATCATCTCTAGATAAGCATGAGGAGACATATTTCATTTTAAAACAAAGTCAGTCAACTGTCTACTTGCACTCTAACCAAAACAACCATAATGAGATTATTGAACAAATTTTTGAATTTGAAAAATTATTCCTTTGAGTAAATGTAAGTTCTCTCCAACAATGTTAAAAAACGGTAAACCTGGATTGCAAAGATTGGTTGTCAAGACTAATTGATGCACTCTAGGCATATTGTACCGCTTTTAAAACCATTTTGGGCATGTCTCCTTATCGATTAGTCTATGGTAAGCCATGTCACCTACCTATGGAATTGGAACATAGGGCATACTGTGCCATTAAAGCAAAACTTTGACCTAGACAAGACTGGGCTGTTGAGAAAACTTCAAATAAACGAATTGGATGAATTGAGAAATGAA
>CM042201.1:5502876-5555265 GCA_023539305.1 Ilex asprella
GAGTTTGCCTTGAAAAATCGAGAGACAAGAGTTGTACAAAAGTACTTTTTGGCCGGGCTCAAATGACTTCCTCACAATGCATATGTCATGAAAAATCTTAGCCATTTTCTTTGAAATTTTGGAGCTTTCATACTCATCTCTTCTAATCTCTTCCAACTCATCAAGTTCTAACTTCATATGCTCTCCGACCATTCTCAAGTTGAAATTCAAAGTCTTAATGGCCCAATAGGCTTTGTGTTGCATCTCAACTGGTAGATGGAAAGCCTTTTCATAGACAAGTCGATAGGGAGACATGCCTAAGACAGTCTTATAGGCGGTGCGATAAGCCCATAGGGCATCAATCAGTCTGTCTGACCAATATTTCCTATTTGGCTTAACCGTTTTCTCTAAGATATTCTTGATTTCCCTATTGGCCAACTCAGTTGATCATTGATTTGTGGGTGGTATGCGGTGGATATCATATGTGTGACACCGTATTTAAGCATTAAAGATGTAAATGACCTATTGCAGAAATGTGATCCACCATCACTTATCATTGCACGAGGCATCCCAAACCTTGAAAAAATATTCTCCTTGAGAAATTTGACCACAATCTGGTGGTCATTGGTCTTGGTTGGGATAGCCTCCACCCATTTGGACACATAGGGAAGGGACCCATGAAATCGATGCCCCAACAATCAAATATTTCTATAACAAGTACAAGGGAAAGGGGCATCATATTCCTTCGGGTTACACTACCCAAACGTTGACATCTATCACATTCCTTACAAAATGAAAAAACAATCTTTTATAAGAGAGGGCCAGTAAAAACCTCACTGTAGGATCTTTGTCAAAGTTTTCTTCACTGAGAAGTGGCCACCGCATGCTTCTGAATGGAAAAATGAAAGGACATCGCGTTGTTTATTCTCTAGTACGCATCTCTTCATGACTTGGTCAAGGCAATACTTGAACTGGTACGAGTTGTCGAAGTAAAAATACTTCACATCCGCCATGAATCTCCTTCGATCCTCTAGGCTCCAATGCGGTGGTATTTGTCCTGTTGCAAGATAGTTACAAATGTCAGCATACCATGGACAAGTAGAATGAATTGAAAGCAATTGTTCATCAGGAAAAAAATCTGGGATAGAAATGTGCTCATCGGTCTCTTGCACCTCCAGTCGAGATAAATGGTTTGCCACCACATTCTCCACACCCTTCTTATCTTTGATTGTTAGTAGAACTCTTGGAGTAGGAGGATCCACCTAATAAGTCTCGGTTTAGCATCCTACTTAGACAACAAATAAGTAGAGTGATCAGTATAGATTAGTATCAGTGAACCAATGATGTAGGAATGAAATTTATCTAATGCAAATACTACTACTAGTAGCTCCTTTTCTGTGGTAATGTAATTCATTTGGGCTTCATTGAGCGTTTTGCTAGTGTAGTATATTACATAAGGTCTATTATCCTCCCTTTGATCGAGCATTGTGCTGACCACGTAATCACTCGCGTTGCACATAAGCAAAAAACATAGATCCCACTAGGGTGGTCGCATAATCAGAGGTATGACAAGCATGCTTTGTAGTTTTGTAAAAGATGTCTCACAATCATCCGACCACTCGAATGCGATATCCTTATATAATAAATTGCTCAAAAGTTGGGCCAATGCACTAATTTTTTTTATGAAACGACGGTAAAAATCCACATATCCCAGAAATGACCTGATATCCTTGACGACTTTTGGCATAGAGAGGTTAGAGATGGCCTCCACCTTTGATTTGTCAACTTTGATACCCTTCGCCGAAACTGTATGCTTGAGAACAATTCCTTGTGTAACCATGAAGTGACACTTCTCCCAATTCAAGACTAAACTCTTCTCTTCACATCTCTCCAAAACTTTTTCCAAAATTTTCAAGCACCCATTGAAAGAATCCCCAACGACCGAGAAGTCATCCATAACCACCTCAACTATCTTCTCCACCTTATCACTAAAGATCCCCATCATGCAACATTGAAAGGTCCCAGGGGCATTACATAGCCCAAAAGGCATGCGACGGTAAGCAAATGTATCGTAGGGACAAGTGAAGGTGGTTTTCTCTTGGTCTTCCAATGCAATTTCGATTTGATTGTAATTGGAGTACCCATCTAAGAAGCAATAGAATAGATGCCCTGCTACTCGTTCCAACACTTGGTCAAGGAATGACATTAGGAAGTGGTCTTTCGTGTGCACAGGTTGAGCTCCCGATAATAAATACAAACTCTCCAACCTGTGATCTCCCTTGTTGGAATAAGCTCATTCTCCTCATTCTCCACCACCGTGACACCAGACTTCTTAGGTACTACTTGTGTGGGATTAATCACTTGCTACCGGCAGTAGAAAAAATGATGCCCACATTGAGTACTTTCAACACCTTTTCTCTCACTATATCTTTCATGATTGGATTCAACCTTCTTTGTGGCTGTCGAGGCAGTTTGGCGTCCTACTCAAGATAGATCCGATGAGTGCAAATGAGGGGGCTTATCCCTTTGATGTCGGCAATTGTCCAACCATTTGCCCCTTTATGCCTCCTCGACACCTCCAAGAGCTCTTCTTCTTGCTTTGCATCCAACGTTGAGCTAATTACCACTGAAAATGTCTCATCTTCCCCAAGATATGCATACTTCATATGGGAAGGTAAGGGCTTCAATTCCAAGTTGGGCTTTTGCTCACTTGACGGGAAAATCTTTTTGTCTTGGTGTGGGAGCTTTTCAAATGTAGGGATCCATTTTTCCACTCCTTTCACACTCTCTAATTCCTCAACTCCTTCTAGATCAACATTCACCTCTTCTTTGAATTAACATCCTCACAAATTCCAAGTGTTCTTCCACCAAGGTGTTAACCCTATTGACTTCATGCACCTCCTCATCATCTTCCGGTTGCTTGCACAAGTTGAACACATCGAGCTCCATAGTCATGTTCCCAAATACTAGCTTCATAAGACCGTTCTTGTAATTAATCACAGCCCTAGATGTGGCAAGAAATGGTCTTCTAAGTACCACAGGAATTTGGTAACAAAGATTTCCAACCGAATGAGTGTCAAGCACAATAAAATCAACAAGAAAGTAAAATTTATCAACTTGCACTAAAACATCCTCAACTACTCCTGATGAGTCCCAAGCTAGAGATCCTTTGCATGTACCCGGGGGTCCAATTACTAGAGCTCGGGCTAAGAAGATCAAAATGGCAATGCAAGGCTTTATTCAAGCAAGCATGGTTGAATACTCTACGGACTCAAGTAACTCCACCTTATCAAAGATGGGCTTAGAAGAAGTGGAAGCATATGAAGTATACTTGCTACAAGCTAGGAACGAAGAGGAGCTTGAAGTTGGACCATATCCTAATGGGCTGGATCACAAGGCCCATTGGGCCGAACCTCTTGAGCCAAATTTGGGCCCAAGTATGGCCTAGAATTGTCAAGCATTATGGGCTGTCAAAGAGTCTAGAATTATTCCTCAAATCTTGTGCTATTATCTCTCCAAATCTTGTGATGATTATGGGAAGATCTTAGGGATATCTTTCCAAATCTTGTGAAGATTATGTGAAGATCTTGGGGATATGCTTGGAGAAGGGTTAAAAACTGGGAGATTCTTATCACAATTATAGAAGTAATTTGAAGACCAAATACTACTATTCAAGGAAGGATTATCTTCTAGAATAATCTACATTAGTTATTTTATTTTCTTTATTTTAATTTTTGGAGTTACTGTTTATGCCTTCCTTAGAGGCTAAGATTAATTTACAATAATTATGTTATTTTCTATATTTTAGATTTTAGGAATTATTGTTCATGCCTTCCTTGGAGGCCAAGTTTTGTAGCCTATAAAAAGGCCATTGAGTCCAATGAATAAAACAACAATTATTTTGAGAGCAATTAGCTTTGTGAGTTGAGGGTTTTCTCCTGTTGTTCTTTTGTGAGCACTCGGCTTATCAAAGGCTTGCAACCTTTGTGGCGCCTCTTTGCAACCAAGGTTTCTCGAGGCAGGTTCTCGTTGGGTCTTGGGATTCGAACCAAGGTTTTCTTGAGACAAGTTCTCATTGGGTCTTGGGAAGTTTTTCCTTTTTCACTTGAATTTCGGCTTTCTTGGGTTTGAATCAATTTGTTCGTGGGTTCAAGGAGCTTATCTCCACGTGTTCACATCAACTCCCCTTAGTGTTTGGATGCTATGGTCTGCCGATTGATTGAAGTGTGATTGGAGTAGGCTTTAATTCTTCGAGGTGTAGTTGTTGGTACACCGAGTACGGAAGAAGATTCACAGGAGCACCCAAATCAAGCAATACTTTCTCCACCCGACAATTCCCAATTGTTATGGCAATGGTGGGGCAGCCAAGGTCTTTAAACTTAGGTGGAGTGTTCGTCCTCAAGATTGAGCTCACTTGCTCGATGAGGAATGCCTTCTTGTGCACATTTAGTCTCCGCTTCACGGTGCATAAATCCTTCAAGATCTTAGCACAAGATGAAATTTAATTAATGGCATCAAGGAGTGGAATGTTGATCTTTACCTACTTAAACATCTCAAGTATATTAGCATAATTAGCCACCTTGGCAGGTGGCTTCAAACGATTAGAAACAGGAGCAGGAAAAGGGGAAACATGCACACTTTCATCAATCATTTTTTCTTCCTCAACCGCCTCACATTCATTCTTCTCACTCACCTCACCCTCGTTGGTGTCACCCATGGTGTCTTTTTCTTTTAGCAATGTGTCCTTGAGTGAGACCTTGGGCATGATGGTTTTATCAATTTGCTTGCCATTACGAAGGGTAGTAATCGCCTTGAGTTTCTCAACTCGTGTTAAAGGGTTCGGAAGACTCAATGTAATGTTGACCTTTAGGATTTTCTTGGGGTTGAGCGGGAAATTTCCCCTTCTCTTGTTATGATGCCCCCATGGAGTTTGTCAACTTTGTGAGTAGAGCTCGAATGTCTTTAAAAGCTATGGCATTTTGATTGTTGATGGCGGTTTGATTTTGATTAAAGTAGTTTGGCTTTGAATGAAAGCATGAACCATATCCTCCAAGTTCCTTTGTGAGGAGGTTGGTATGTGGATGGATTGGATGGTCCTTGGTAAAAGCTTTGTGGAGGTGGACTTGATGAAAAATTCTGTGGTGGTGGGTTTTGATGAATACCCTTGCGGAGTGGTCCTAAGTATTGAGAGATAAGGTTGATGGAAATTGATGGTTTTTGTTTAGAGCCAAAAAAGAAACAACCAATTTTTTGATAAACTATGGTAATTCTCCCATAAATAACAAAATACAACAATTTCACTTGTGAGGTTGACTACTACCCGGAGACGTCCTAGGTACTTCATTGGGATCCCTAATGTCCCAAAATTGTGCATTATGGGCCAATGTACTAAAGTAGTCGAGGGCCTTATCGGGGTCTTTGTTTAAGAACTGGTCATTACACATCAGGTCAATGAATTGTTTTTGGCTCGGTGTGATTCCTTCATAGAAGAAACTTACCAATTGCCACGATTCAAAACCATGATGTGGAATAGATTGTAGTAATTCCTTGTACCGATCCCAACATTGATAGAATTGCTCATTGGTCTTCTCTGAAAAGTTTTGAATTTTTATTTTTAAAGCAGTGGTTCTATGAACTAGAAAAAATTTATTCAAAAACTCTAAAAGCATTTGAGTCCAAGAGGTAATGGATCGAGGTCGCAAGGAATACAACCATGATTTGGCTTTATCTCTGAGGGAGAAGGTAAACAATTTTAAACGTGCTATGTCCTCCATAGCATAATTAGCATTGAATGTTGAAACTATATCCTCGAATTCCTTTATGTGCAAGTAAGGGTTTTCTTTTTTGATTCCGTGGAATGTAGGAAGTAGTTGCAACATCCCGGGCTTAACTTGGAAGAACTACCGGTAAGAGGATGCATGAGGGTGTGGTGCTACGAGTTGGTTGAAGAAATTCTCGCATTGACCTCGCTGGAGGATCAATTTGGATATTGTTCCCTTCATTTCTAGGAGGGGGAATTGAATTCGTGGATTGGGTAATCTAGGTTCTTGTCCTCCCCCACCCCTTTGCATGTTTGGGTTAGCATCCACATTCTCAAAATTATCACCTGCATCCTCGAGTAGGTCTTGGTCAATGTTCATGTGGGGGGCCAAAGGTTGTCTAACTAGTCGGTTTAGTTCCTCCTGTCCCCACATGTAACAAAACTATCTACAATTGAAAATGAAAACAAAAAAAAAAGTATGTACAAGGATCAACGTACCTCAGCCCATGATGAAAATCATGGTACTTACCTACGTTGTTCAAAAATCACCTTCTTAATTCAACGCTTGCCTTCCCTAGCAACAGCGCCGAAAATGCTTGAATTTTTTTCCTTGTCATTCCTAACCTCATGACATCATCCCTCAATGTGTGTATAATGTACGTGTGAAGGGGAGTGTCACTCTCCCTTAGGAAGATGTCAAAAGAAAGGGCAAGGGAATGATGGGAAATAAAATGTGTGTGTGGGCAAAAATGCTTCACAAGCACAAGAAGACTTCTGCGTATCGTGTTTTACTTGGAGGTATTCTAATGTCGTATCCTCGGGGAAGGATGTGAATCGTGTTGAAGGTGATTTTTGGTAAAACAAAGTGTAAAATCTTTTGTTGTTGAAGTTTGGTTTGTGAATTGTATTCAAATAAAAAAATGAAATGGGAAACAGGTGTTGGCTAATCCAAAGGTTTCATTCCAATGGGAATGCCAAGTCAACTCGAGACCTTCCTCCAATGATCCATAAATGAACGATTGATTCATGGTAAGCTCGGGACAAGAGGGAAGTGAGGATCCAAGCATAACTCGTGACCAGACCTATGGGTTATCAAGGACTCACAACCAGGTCCACACTCAACCCAGTCAAACCGAACCATCGTACACCAAGGGGAGGAAAGAAGATGAGTTGAAATGACATACCCAAGAGGAGGTCTCCCTTGGATTAGCCAACTTAAAAACTTAGATACTCATGCTTGAAAAAAAAACAACAATGAAATGTAAAAACATTATAAAGAAATGAAGATTGTGGCTAAGTTAATGTAAGAAAACATAAACTAAACAAGAGTGCATTGAATACCCATATTAAAACTAAGAAATGAAGAACTTCAATGCATTAATGGTGAAAGATTGAATGGAAGATTATACTTAAAAGAAACTTAAAATAAATGACATTCAAGACTTCAAATAAAGCTTAGAAGATTCTTACATGAAATTACAAGGCAATGTAAGGAAAGAAAATGGAAAAACATTAATTTCTCTCTCTAGCGCTATTCATCTACTACCTTGACTCTCTCTCTATCTATTACAATGTATCTCCTACAATGGTGCATGAGATAGAAAAAATGTTCATGGCTGTCCTCCCAAGCCTGAGTGATGTCCTTCCAATCATAGGGGAGGCTTCTAGACATGCAAGGGATATCAGAGGATCTGTTGGAGAAGTGTAAGTGGGATCCCCAAATGACAGAGCTTGAGATGCAGGCTGTCTGGGCAAAACCTTCTAGAAGGTCGACGTAAAACCTTCTGGAAGGTTTGTGCAAGAACAGTTAAATGAAGAAGTCAACAGGCAAAACCTTCCGGAAGGTTCATTCTAGTAGACCAAACCTTCCAGAAGGTTTCACTCCAGTAGGAAAAACCTTATAGAAGGTTTCACTCCACTAGGCAAAACCTTCAAAAGGTTTCACTCTAGTAGACAAAACCTTCCAAAAGGTTCTGGCAGTGAAAAAGAAATTCAAGGAAAAACATTCCGGAAGGTTTTTTATCCAATCCTTCTAGAAGGTTTTCAACCAATTTGAATTTTCTTGGCTTCTTCTCCTTCCAAACCTTCCTAGCTACTACCCCTTCCCCTTGTTTGATCTCAAACACTACAATGGGGGTTTAACTTAACTTATTTGCATCATTTTACCTGCATCCACATGAAACTCCATCAAAACAAAAGTTAAGCACATTTCTCCCCTAAATGCACCACCAAAGCACGTATAAAAAGGTATATTAGCATGCAAAAACATGTCATGTTTTTGTGCTAATCAGACACATATGTAAATGAAAAGGGCATTCCTAATTCATTCAAATATCAAAAACTTGAGTAAAATTCCCCTATTCTACAAGCATGGAGCTCTTTAACACATTGTTCAGAAGGCCGAACTAAGCACACATGAGCAATACTATAGCCTCAAATACTATTCTAGAGTATGCACCTACACATTCATTTTCAAACTCGTGTGTGTGTGTGTGTGAATTGGACAAGTAATTTGAGTATTTACACAACAGAATTCACATTCAAATGGCTAGCCAACTTCAACTTCAATGCAAAACTCATCAAAGGTCACTCTTGACAATGAAACACACTCTAGTTATCCTAGCATGCACTCCATGTGTACACGTGAGATTGAATTTTGTGTGTGAAACAAATTGTGCTCATATGTTGATGAGCCCAAAATCAATTGAGTCAGGCCTAATAAACCAAGGGGAGCCCAAGTCACCAACGCCCAAAAGGGATCCAGGTCAATAGCGCCCAAGGGGACGCCACCCAAGGGGGTCGACCAGGCTCTTGACACCACCCATGGGGACCCATGGCTCTCCTTTGTTCCATGCTCTTTTTTCCTCAGCACCGCCTCAGTGGTATTCCTCCCCACTTTTCCATTCCAACCCAGTCCGACCCAACTCAAGATCCAAGAAGCCCGAAGGAATAGGAGCATGTGGGAGAGAATATCGGGATATGCATCATGGAGATCTAATCCTACCATAACTGTACTTTCCAAAAAGTAGTGACCGCCTCACCTCACCGCCTCACCGTACCTATATAATGTAAGCCCTCACCACACATAGGGCATGACCTTAACATTTCACACGCCTCTCTACACCTTCCTAGTTTCTCTCTCCCAAAGCATTGTAATTCTCCTAGAATGTTGATTTTTACCTACTTTAACATCTCAATTATATCAGAATAGTTGACCACCTTGACGGGTAGTTTCAAAGGATTAGGAAAAGGAGAAGGAATAGGGGAAACATGCACACTTTCACCAACTAATTTTTCTTTCTCACTCACCTCATGCCTTGGGTGTCACCCATAGTCTCTTCCTCTATTGGCAATGTGACATTGGGTGAGACCTTTGGCACAATGGTTATATCAATTTGTTTTCCACTTCAAAGGGTGGTGAGCGCCTTGAGTTGCTCACAACTCTCTTTGGTGGGCTCGGACGACTCAATCACGTGTTGGCCTTTAGGGTTCTTTTGGGGTTGAGCAAGGAATTTCCCTTTCTCTTGTTGTGATAACCCTATGTGATTGGTAATTTTTGTGAGTTGAGATGAAAAGTTGTTGTTAAAGGTGGTTTTGCTTTGGATGAAATTGTAAAGCACATCCTCCAAGTTCCTTTTATGGGGAGATTGGTAGGTGGGAGGATTGGATTGTCCTTGTTGGGAAAAACTCTGGAGAGGTGGACTTTGGGAGACATTTTATAGGGGTGGATTTGCTGAATACCCTTACGGATTGGACCGGGGGTATTGGGAGCTAGAAGCTTGCCCTTGACCTTGGTAGTAATTTTGCTTAGGAGGCATGGGAGGTGAATATGCATTTGAACCATGAGGAGTGGGATTCTCATTTCTCCAACTAAAATTCGGGTGATTTCTCCAACCCAGATTATAAATGTTTGAGTGTGGAGAGAATGATTACCTTGTTTGGTTAAAGGCATTGGCTTGCTCGTGATACACTTCCTTAAATGGCAGAATGTTAGGGCACTCCGATATAGAATGATCTACACTCTCACAAATTGGGCAGCCCTCCTTAGTCTTTGAAATAGTGGACACCTCATGTCTCCTATTGACCTCAAGACTCTCAACTTTCCTAGATAATTTGGTAATTTTGGAAAACAAGTCTTCCTGGTCTTTCAAATCATACATCCCTATCCCTTGTGGTTGATTACTACCCGGGGACAACCTAGGTACATCGGTGGGATTCGTAATGTTCCATGATTATGCATTTTGGGCCAATGTACTAAAGTAGTCTAGGGCCTCATTGGGGTTCTTGTTTAAGAACTCAACATTACACATCATGTCAATGAATTATCTATGGCCCAGTGTGATTTCTTCATAGAAGAAACTTACCAATTGCCAAGACTCAAAACCATGATGTGGCACGGATTGGAGTAATTCCTTGTAGCGATCCCAATAATGATAGAATTGCTCATTGGACATTTCTGAAAAGTTTTGAATTTTCTTTTTTAAAGTGGTGGTTCTATGCACCAGAAAATTTTTATTTCAAAACTCAATAAGCATTTCAGCCCGTATGGTGATGGATCGAGGCCGCAAGGAATTCAACCATGTTTTGGCTTTGTCCTTGAGGGAAAGGGAAATAATTTTAAGAGAGCTATGTCTTCCACAACATAGTTAGCATTGAAGGTTGCAACTATATCCCCAAATTCTTTGATGTGCAAATAAGGCTTCTCCTTTTTAATTTTGTGGAATGTAGGAAGTAGTTACAACATCCCCAGCTTAACTAGGAAGAGTTGAGCTTGGACTCGTAAGAGGATGCATGAGGGTGTGGTGCTACGGGTTAGTTGAAGGAAATCCCTCATTGACCTCGCTGGAGGATCAATTTGGATGTTGTTGCCTTCATTCATAGGAGGGGGAGTTGCACTCGTAGGCTAGGCATTCTAGGTTTTTGCACTCCCCCACCCCTTTGCATGTTTGGATTGACACCTACATTCTCAAAATTATAACACGCATCCTCGGGTGGGTCTTAGTCAATGTTCATGTTGGGGCCTAAGGGTTATCTAACCAATCAGTTTTGTTCATCGTATCCCCACATACAACAAACTATCTACAAATAAAAATATAAACAAACAAAAGTATATACAGGGAGCAATGTACCTCAGCCCATGATGAACATCACGAGACTTACCTCCGTTGTCCAAAAATCACCTTCTCAATTCAACAATTGTCTTCTCCGGCAATGGCACAAAAAATGCTTGATTATTTTCGTTGTTGTCCCTAATCTCTGAACATCATCCCTCAATATGTGTATGACTTATTGGGATAAAGGAATGTCACTCTCCCTCAGAATAATGCAAGAAATGGGGAAACGCAATAGTGGAAATGAAATGTGTGTATGTGAACAAATGTCCTCCCCAAGCACAAACAGACTTTCGAATGTGGTGTTTTACTTGAAAAAATATTCTAAGGTCATCTCCTCATGGAAGGAGGTCAATTTGTGTAAAGGTATTATTGTGAAAAAGGAAAAAGGTCATTCCAATGGGAATGCCAAGTCAACTCAAGACCTTCCTCCAATGGTGTCTAAACGTTCGATTGATTTATAGGAAGCGCGGGACCCAAATGGAGGTGAGGATTCAAGTATACCCCATGACAATGTCTGTGGTGTATCAAGAACTCACAACCACGTCCACACTCAACCTAGTCAAACCGAATCAATATATACTACGAAGAGGAAAGAAAATGAGTTGAAGTAGCATACCCAAGAGGAGTTCTCCCTTGGATTAGCCAACTATAAGCTTAGCTACTCATGATTAAAGCAATAGCAGAAATGAAATGAAGAGACATTGAATAGAAATAAAGCTTGGAACTTAAACTAATGCAAGAAAACACAAAACTATAGGAAAAATGCCTTTAATACCCATTTAAAGCTTGGAATGTAGAAAACTCAAATACATTAATGGTACAAGTTAAGATACTCAACTAAACTTGAAATGTACTGGAAATAAATGACATTAAAGGCAATAAAGGAAGCTTACAAAGTCTTATAATAGCTTACAAGAGAAATGGATGAAAGAAATGTAAAAATCTAAGCTTTCTCTCTCTAACTATGTCTTCTACCTAGAGCTTCTCTCTCTACCCTGCAATATGAACTCTATATCATGTAATGAATGCTACATATTTGTCCATGGAGAGCTTCTTAAGCATGTGATAGGTTTCCAATCAAGAGGGGGCTGATTGGATGGAATCTTGCAGGCTAGGCCTTACTCTCTTGTATTGCCTCTTCTCTTTTCTCCTCATAAATGCCATGGCCTTCAAAGTCCAAGTAGAGGTGAGGTGGGGCTTATAGATGTGTAAGGGATGTCAGGGGTCTTGTTGGTGAAGTGTCAGTGAGAAGGGAGAGAGAAAAGAGAAAAACTAAAGTTCGTCAAGCTTCTTTCTGTGATCTAGAGCCAATCGTTCGTCCGACACTTCGAGTCAAGAATTAAAGTTGATCTACACAACGAGAGCTACGTCTACGTACCAAAAATCAGGGATTTTGCTAAAGTCTGAACGATGAAATTTTTGAAAATCAAGAGTTGAAGCTTGATTTGGGTTTCTTGGAGTTCCTACTACATGTATTACGCTTCAAGAGTCAGGGTTCTTCTCCTAGCTAGGTTAATTTAAAACCTAGGGTTTCATATAAAATGGGCAACATGACTTGAGATGAAATCTCTTATTTAAATGTAATTCTAGTGTGACTAGAGTATGAGAAATGATATAGAAATGTGCTAAAACCAATTTTTTCATGAATTAAGTTTTGGGTGAAGTTGCTTGTTTTGGTAATTTCATGAGAAATGTGTTGATTGGACATGTTATGTGTTTACATTTATGTCTTGAAGGTGTTTGATAAAATGCCTATGTTGATTTAGCATGTTGATTTCACTGAAAATGTTATAACATGCTTTTTGGAAATTATGGAATGTAATTATATGCTCATGATATAATTGACATTGTGAAAATGGTGTATGTCATGCTACACTCATGATATGATGAATATGACATTGGAACTGTAATTGTGCATCACATTACATAAGCACAGGAATCATCACACTTGTGGGAATGTGACATGGGTGTGGGTGTGTGCATGGATTAATAAAACACCATTCTTGGTGGATGATGCGTGGGCTTGGGAAAGTTGGACCAAGGTTCAACTGAGTCTCATGGGCTGGTTTGAAATTAAGGTTGGAGTTAGCAAGAAGGGCTAGATTGTCCCTCGGGTGTAAGACCTGGTTATTTGGATATGCACTTTATTGGTATTGAGTTTATAAAGTGTGTCGGCGTATGCGGAGCCATTGGTGGAGGTCTGTAAATGTCATGCTGGTTGGGTACCCATTGGTAGAAGTCCATAAATACCCACCCCAAGAAAGACCTGGGATGTATAAATGAATCACTAGAAGTGAAACATCAATAGTGGGGGCTTAGAATGTCTGGATTCATATGCATGGCATTGCATGCGTTATAGGAGCGAGTGAAGGCTCGGGTTGCGTTGCATGTGTGAGCCTCACCTCATAACATGGCATGGCATTATGACATTCATTCTTGAAGTTGTATGTTCTTGGATGAATGTTTGTTTGATTGTTGAATTGCATGTGAGAATTTCATATGCATCTAAGTTGGGGGAGTAGCCTCTTTAGGAGATACCCTATTAAGTGTGGCTCACCTTTTGTGGAAAGCCAAGTTGTAGCTTTAAATTACATTTTTGTGAAACTATGTTTGTAAAATGAACACATATGAACTATGTTTTGTGTAAAATTGGATGTTATATGAGTTGTATGGATGTTGTATAAGATTTGTAGAGTTGGAATTGAAAAATGATTGAATTTGGGACAAACTAGGCTCTTCTACCGGTAGAAAATTGAATTATCTATCGGTAGAAAATTTCTAGAGAGTTCTTCTAATGGTAGAACGTTGATTATCTACCAATAGAAGAATTCTAGAGAGCTCTTCTACCAGTAGAACATTGGTTTTTTACTGGTAGAAATATTCCAGTGAGCTCTTCTACTAGTGGAACATTGATCTTCTACCGGTAGGTCCACTTTAATTTTCAAAAAATTAAAATGATCTTGTCAAGCCTTCGGACCTTGACTCATTTTTTCAAAGGATGTAAATGGATTAATATTGAGGAAAAATTTATGTATATTGGACCTTGGAATGGTCAAGTGATAGAAATGTACATAGGTTATGCGTTTGGGAGTGCCCAGTACAAGGGAGACTCTACCCAAACTCTGTGATGTTTATGACCCTAGTGAAGAGGATATTGTGTCGTGGTGTCGGATTTTGTGGAATTCACGTGTACTTCCATGGATTGATGGGTGATCAATGGGTTGAAAAAGACCCTGGTTTTAGGAATTTCAAAGCTTGGTATTAGAGCCTAGGTTCTCGATTTGCCTAGGGCTTTCGGGGCAAGGGTTTAGACCATTGCATCCATTGTGCATTACATATTATGATCTCTAAATGCCACATGTTATGTGTTATATGAAACAATATGCATGATTAAATGCATATGGAAAAGAGACACCAGGGTTAGAGATCATAACATTGGGGGTCGGAAAGAGAAGTAATGGGACGTTCATGGTGTAGATGTCTAATAGTGGTGGCACACGGGATACTAAGTTAGTGCTCAATTACTATTTGGCGTGTATGTAGATGGCAAATATAGGGAAAGGACACCGGAACAGTCAAGGAGGTAGGCGGAACAACAACTAACCACCACTAGCCTTCGACCAACAAGCCTTCATGGAGGCTATATGCACAATGGTGGCTACCTTTGCCCAAGCTAGTGCCAATGTGGGCCAAGGAGGCTCAAATAACCTATAAAATTTTAAGGCACACAAGCCACTGAATTTCATGGTGGGATTGGGCACTAAGATAAGGCTAGCTGCATTCTAGCTTGAAGGAGAGACCCATCTATGGTGAGATTGGGCAAAGGCTTCAAAAAATCTAGAGGCAATGACATAGAGAGAGTTCCAGGAACTCTTCATGGGCAAGTACTTCCCCTCAGCTGTTCGATAAGCAAAATTCTGGGAATTCTTGGATTTGAAACAAGGGAGTATGACATTGATGGAATACATGGCTAAGTTCACCGAGTTAGCCCATTTTGCCAATGATTATGTGGCCATACACTTGGCCAAAGTGAGCAAGTTCAAGGATGGTTTGAAGTTGTCCATCCGGGGGAAGACTGTGGGCCACCGCTTATAATATTTGGACTTGATGGTCAACACAACTATGACCATTGAGAGAGAGATGGAAGACGCAAGGGGTATCCAGGAGGTAGGTGCAAAGGATAAGAAAAAGGAGCGCAAATCCTCTTCTTCTAGTTCGAGGAAGAAGCAAAAGACTTCTAACCCACAAGGGTTTCAAGGACAGGGCCATGGTTATCAAGGCTAAGACCAAGGTCAATCCTCCCATGGCAGGAAAAACTTCAGGACTTCCTACTAGGCAGGCCAGAGGACATGTTTCATATGCCACCAGCAGGGCCATATGAAACGGAATTGTCCTCAAAGGTAGGGATCCCAGAATTATGGTGCATCTCAGTCCCAATAATTGGTGGGGCACCCACAGACTTATTTTATTCCTCTCTACCCCACTATGGGCCAAGAAAACTAGTTTCTATAGTATTAAATCGGTATCCTAGATTCATGCCCCATTTTTGGGAGAGTTTCCAGTGGACCATAGGGACATCATTGATGATGAGCATAACTTTTCAACCCAAAATGAACATTCAGTCAGGGAGGACCATCCAGACATTAGAGGACATGCTATAAACATGCGTTCTTGATCTCAAGGGTAGCTGGGAAGAGCACTTACTCTTAGTGGAGTTTGCCTACAACAATAGTTATTAGACAAATATACAGATGGCACCGTATAAGGCACTTTATGGGAGGTCATGCCATTATCTGGTTTGTTGGATGGAGGTTAGAGACAAACCCTCTATGAGTCCAGATTTGGTTAGAGACACCTCGAAGAAGATAGACTTGATAGAGAAACGTCTTCTTATGGCTCAAAGTTGGTAGAAGAGCTATGCAAATAGACGATAACGACCTCTGGAGTTTGAGGTTGGTGATCATGTCTTCTTGAAGGTGATGCCCAAAAGAAGAGTGATGATCACAAAATATTACATATTTAACGACCTCATTACATGCATTTTAACACAACTTTTGCTTATAAGTACTTAGAGTTAGCCAAAATTATGAATAATGTTGAATTTTCCATGTTGCATGTAATTATAGCTTAAATGATTGATTTTATAACCTTGAAACTATGTATGGATGTGTGGTGCAAGCATAGACACATTACATGAAGATTTTGAGGCTTAAAAGTGAAGAAATCAAGGAGGTATTAGTGTTGGGTAACAAAGACACCAGCGCCCACACCATCTGGTAGTAGAGCCTCGATTTTCCTCCATTTTGACCATGATCCACTTTGAATATGAAAAAGTTCAAAACATGAAAGTTGTAGATCTGGATGTCTTCTGTATTTTTTAAAATTTCAGCTCACTTGGACAGTTGGATCACAAGTTATGACAATTGTACGAAAACTAGTCCGCAGTAGAAAGTGTACCGGTACGCTTACCGGTACGCTTAGGCTATTCAAGTTCGACGTACCGGTACGCTTGCCTAGACGTTCCAATAACGATTATTTTTCATGCTCCACTTGCTTAGGGGTCCCACCTACACTTCTCCCACTTGCCCCCTAACATTTTCTGCACATCTTCATACCTCCTACACCCTTGATGAAGATTTTGGAGGCTTGGCATTCAATGTGGAGAGAGAGAAAGGGGTAAGCCCTGGGTGTGCAAGCTAAGCCTATGCTAGCCTGTCAAGGGCCATCAACTCAGCCTTCTATGGATGGGAGGCTTTTCACACAGACCTGGGGACCACCATGGACGAAATTGAAAGCTCTCACACTTCATGAAGAAGATGATGAATAGTAGATAGAAAACTTAGATTTTTGCATTTTCTTCATCCATTTTCCCTTGTAATCTTCTTGAATACTCTTGTAAGCTTCATTATTTACTTTTAATGTCATTTATTTCAAGTGCTTTGTAAGTTTAGTTGAGTATTCTAGATTTCACCATTGTTGTTTAAGTTTTCTTTATTTCAAGTTTTTAAATTGGGTATTAAATATTTTTCTTCTTAGTTTAAGTTTTCTTGCTTTAAGTTATGTTCTTAGTTTCATATCTTCATTTTGTATCTTTATATTATGCATTTCTTTATTGCTTTTATGAGCAGCTAAATTTTTAGTTGGCTAATTCAAGGGAAACCTCCTCTTGGGTTTTCCATTTCAACTCGTTTTCTTTCCTTCTCTCGGTGTACGGTGGTTCGATTTGACTGGGTAGAGAGTGGATAAGATCGTGAGTCTTTGATATTCAGTAGGCCTGATCATGGTTTTTGTTTGGATCCTCACCATTTCATCCCTAGCTTCCCACAAATCAATTGTTCATCTATGCACCAAGGAGGATAGTTTTGAGTTGAGTTGGGATTCTCATTGGAATGAGCTCTTTGGATTAGTCAACACTTGTTTTCTTTACATTTTTAGCACAAACAACAAATCACCAAAACACAAACAAAAGATTTTACACTTTCTCTTTTCGACAAAATCACATTCACACATTTGAACTTTCCTTCCCTGAGGAGAAAACCTTGGAATACTTTCCAAGTAAAACACAACAATCAAAAGACTCCTTGTGCTTGGGGAGCACTTTTGTTCACACATTTTTCATTTTGTATATTTTATTTTCCCCCATCTCCTTGCCCTCCCTTTTGACACTATCTCAAGGGACAGTGACACTCCCCTTCATCCATATACTACACATTTTAAGGGATGATTTTTAGAGGTTAAGAAACAACAAGGTTTTTCACCAAGCAAAGAGTTGTCAAGTTCGGCAAGCAAAAAAAGTTATTGCTGAGGTATATCGGGCCCTTCGAGGCACTCGTAAGAGTTGGTACAGTCGTTTACTAGTTGACATTACCACCAAATCTATCTATTCTTCATGCGGTATTCCATGCCTCCATGCTCTAAAAGTGCACTCTAGATCCTACGCATGTGGTTGATTAGGCTGAGTTGGTTGTTGATGCAGATGAGACCTTCGAGGAGGGACCGGTGTGTATCATAGATGGCCGACAGTCGATTTTGTGAGGCAAGACCATGAGGCTAGTGAATGTGTTGTAATAACACAGTGGTGTGAAGGAGACAACATAGGAGTGTGAGGACACTATACATGTCAGTTATCCGTTCTTATTTGAGAATGGAGGTACATTCTTCAAGTCATAAGTGTTATATGATTGTTGCATATGCATGTGTGTGAGAGTTTTAGGGACGAAATTCCTTTTAAGGGGGGAAGAATGTAAAACCTAGGAAATTTGGAATTTTTGTGAAAAATTGCAAAACCATAATTAGTCACAACGATACAAGCTAAAAATCCAAAATTTTCTAGAATTCGGATGACGAAACGGACCTCATCGTTGGATTCATCTCGCAAAATTTAGTACCTAGTAAATTTTCATTGAATTCCAAGACAGTCAATTTTTTTATGTTTTACAATGCGATTGGGTGTTGCGTGGCCAAAATAAGCGCGATTGGGAATTAATTGAAAAATGTGAAAAATAATTTAAATTTAGTTCAAATAAAAATATATTGAACTTAAAACGGGACAAGATTTAATTCATTTGAGATGAAATCGGACTCGAAAAATGCATACGTGTGGTGCAACGGGGCCTAAGTATCTAAGGGGTATAAATAGGGGAGAAAAATCAGATTTTCCTCCCCAATACCCAGCTAATTTTTGAAAAAGAGAAAAGGGAGAGAGGAAAGAGAAAAACCAAAATTCGTCAAGCTTCTCTCTACGATCTAGGGCCAACCGTTCATTGAAATGTTTTGGGCTAAGAATGAAAGTTGATCTACGCAACGAGAGCTACGTCTACATACCAAAAATCGGAAATTTTTCCAAAGTCTCAAAGATAGGATTTTTGAACTTCAAGAGTTGAAGCTTGATTTGGGTTTCTTGGAGTTCCTACTACATGTATTACGCTTCAAGAGGTTGCGTTCTTCTCCTAGCTAGGTTTATTTTCAACCTAGGGTTTTGTATGAAATAGGAAGCATCACTTAAGATGAAATATCTTGTTTAAATATAATTCTAGTGTAACTAGAGTATGAGAAATGATATAGAAATGTGCTAAAACTAATTTTTGCTTGCATTGGGTTTTGAGTGAAGTTGCTTGTTTTTGTAATTTCATGAGAAATGTGTTGATTGGGCATGCTATGTGATTACATTTATATCTTGAAGATGTTTGATAAAATGCCTATGTTGATTTAGCATGTTGGTTTCATTGAAAATATTATAACATGATTAGGGGAAATTGTGGAATGTAATTATATGCTTATGATATAATTGACATTGTGAAAATGGTGTATGTCATACTACACTCATGATATGATGAACATGACATTGGAATTGCAATTGTACATTACATTGCATAAGCTCTAGAAGCATCACACTCGTGGACATGTGACATTGGTGTGAGCGTGGACATGGTTTGGTCAAACATCATTCTTGGTGGATGATGCATAGGCTCAGGAAAGTTGGACCAAGGTTCAACTGAGTGGCACTGGTTGCATTGAAATTAGGGTCGGGGTCAACAAGAAGGGCTAGATTGTCCCTCGAGTGCAAGACCTGATGATTTGGATACGCACTTTATTGGTATTGAGTGTAGAAAGTGTGTCAGCGTATGCAGAGTCGTTGGTGGAAGTCCATAAATGTTGTATTGGTTGGGTGCCCGTTGGTGGAAGTCCATAAATACCCACCCCAAGAAAGACCAAGGATTTTAATAAAATATTCGTTAGATGTCCAATATCCATGGCAGGGGCTTGGAATTCAAGGATGCATGCGCATGACATTAGTTACCCTTAGTGGAATTCACCTACAACAATAGTTATTAAGCGAACATACTGATGGCACCCTATGAGGAACTTTACTGGACTCTACTATTTGAATTGATTTTTATGATGTATGTGATTTTGCTATGGGAGCTGTGTTGGGTCAAAGAAATGATAAGAAAGCCTATGTGATTTACTATGCAAACAAAACTTTAAATGATGCTCAAATGAATTATTCCACACCTAAAAAAGAATTGTTTGCTATAGTTTTTGCTCTGGAGAAATTTCGTTCTTACCTTGTTGCTTCATCTGTTATTGTATTCACTGACCATGCAGAATTAAAATTCTTGCTCACAAAGAAAGATGCCAAGTCACAACTGTTAAGATGGATACTCTTATTTCAAGAGTTTGATTTGATCATTAAGGACAAGAAAGGTGTTTAGAATGTGGTGGTATGTCATCTATCTAGGTTGACGAATGAATTTCATGAGGATGGGTTGCCAATTAATGAAAATTTCTCTAATGAACAACTGTTCACAATCGTAGAAACGCTATGGTACGCTGATATTGCTAACTTCCTTGCTACTGGTGAGTTTCCTCATACAAATACAATGATGGATAAGAAGAAATTTCTGAAGAAGGTTCATAATTTCTTTTGGGAGAATCCATACGTCTTTAAGTATGGTAAGGATCAAATCATAAGGCATTGTATCCCCAATCATGAGAGCAGACAGGTAATGTCTTTTTGTCATTCTAAAGCATGTGGTGGCCATTTTTCATCTAACAAAATCGCTGTGAAAAATCTTGCAGTGTGGATTTTATTGGCCCGCACTTTTTAAAGATGTATATGCCTTCTGTATAACCTATGCTAGATGCCAAAGGTTAGAAAACATTTCTAAAAGAAACATGATGCCCTTCCTTTGGCTATCTAGTAACTAAAAATTTTGATTGTTGGGGCATCACTTTTATGGGACCATTTCTCCTTTCCTTTGGCTATCTATATATTTTAGTGGCTGTTGATTATGTGTCTAAATAGGTTGAAGTAATTCCATATCGAAATAATGATCACCAAAGAGTGATCAAATTTTTAAAAGAAAATATTTTATTCAGATTTGGAATTCCTAAATCCATTTTAAGTGATGGGGTACTCATTTTTGCAATTATCATTTTTGGAATTTGATAAAAAAAGTACTTAATTTCTCATAAAATTATAACCTCTTATCATCCACAGACTAGTGGACATACTAAATTAGCTAATCGAGAGATTAAATTGATTTTAGAAAAAAACAGTAAATTTGGACTGCAAAGATTAGTTGTGAAGACTAACTGATACACTCTAGGCATATCGCACTGCTTTTAAAATAATTTTGGGCATGTTTCCTTATCAATTAGTTTATGGCGAGTTGTGTCACCTACCTGTGTAATTGGAACACATATCATATTGGGCCATTAAAACTATGAACTTTGACCTACACAAGGTTGGAATCTCAAGAAAATTTCGGATCAATGAGTTGGAAGAGTTTAGAAATGAGGCATATGACAATGCTAAAATTGCAAATGATAGGATGAAAGCTTTTCATGACAAAAACATAGTGAGAAAATCATTTGCCCCTTCACAAAAAGTCCTCTTATTCAATTCAAGGATCCGTCTATTTCCTCGAAAGTTGCAATCTAGATGGACTAGGCCTTACATTATCAAACAAGTGTTTTGAAGTAGAGTAGTGGAAGTGGAGAATCCGTCAAATGGTAATATTTTTACTATCAATGGTCAACATTTGAAACCATTTTTCGAAGAATTTGTTAAAAATGTGGAAACTATTTTTTTTATGGATCTAGAATATTCCTATGAGATTTGTGTTTGTCAACACAAAAAGGGTTGGGTCAGGAAAAATCCAACCCAACTCGACCGGAATAGGCGCCTTTATAAGGCCTCCAAACCCTAAATCCCCTTTTCCCAATCCATCATTATTATTATTCTTCCCTTCGCTTCAACGATCCACTGTCTTCAACTCTATGGCCACACACTCCACAGACACGATCCTTTGTTTCATACTTTGCATTTTAATTATGTATTTGCTTGTGGCTATCCTTTTTCTATCTGCACTTACACACAAGGGTTTCCATCCTAATCGAAACCTTGATTTTTCTAAAGATGATTAAATTGTGCATTTTGTTTATAGGTGTTGGCAGACGAATAGATCTCTACTTTCAACCCTAATTACACTTTGCGTATACTGGTAAATTTGAAACATTGAAGACAATGTTGAGTTTAGGTTGGGGGTGAGAACTATAGTTTATAATTTATGCTTTTAAAATTTATTTTTGATCATATTGTGTATTCTGTATTGTATTTCGTACTTATACAGTCTTTATAGTATATATAAAAAAAATGATGATCATGTCCTTAAAGCATCTTCAATCATCTTTGTGACTGGCAAACATTAAAGAACAAGATAGAGTGTCTTAGGCTTAGCAAGCATGGATAGTAAGATTTTTTGGTTCAGTTTAGGTATTTTACGCACTTTTTCATCTGATGTGCATTCTGTGATAATGAGAAAAGCAAGATTGGTAAGAAAAATTGAAATCCGATAAGAGCAAGCGAAACCACTGTGTGACAAAAAATGCCTCCAAGAATGAAGATGCCTGCTAGGTGCAAGGCGGGCAACTAAGAGCCCAACATTGTGGAAGAAATGATCAAGCAAAGGGAAGGAAGGTCGCCTTTTGTTTGAAGGTACAATAGAACTTGCTTCCCTGGTGCTCTAAAGGCCGATAGGTACGATAATTTCTTTCGAAACCAAGAAATTGTTTGTGAAAGTTCCATTGAGTTGTTGGATTTTGCGGAGTTGGGGCTTTATGCAAATATGGAGGCAAGAGGTTGGATGATGTATTTGAGAAATGGTGGAAAGGTGGTGAAGGAGTTGGTGAGGGAGTTTTGCTCCAACATCGAGATTGTGAATGGGGTGATTAAGACCTATATTAGGGGGGCTCACATCAATGTTGATAAGGACTATACTGTAGAGATGAGGACCGTACCACGATTACCGAGGCTGAGCTACCCCCCAGAGGATGAATGTGGAGATGGATGTGGTCGGTGTTGAGTTGACGGGCTTGTCAACAGTAGCTTGGGGAGGAAGGGGATTCTTTAGGCTAGGGGAGTTGACAGATAAATGAAAAATGCTTAAATTTATTGCCATCTCGAACCTTGCCCCCATTAGTCGCAAGAACAAGATGCTCCTAGAGATGACCCGATTGTTATAAGCAATAGGTAAGGGCCAAAGCATAGATCTCTCATCCTTGATATTGATGGAGATGATGAAGGGGTGTGATGTAAAGAGAAATTCACTCCCCTTTGGCACAATGGTGATGGAGATGTGCTTGGATTGGGGAGTGAAGGTGAGGCTGGAGATGGGAGTGCTCAAGCCAATGAGACCATTGAATAAGGCGAAAGGAGCCAAGGCCATAATGGAGGCCCAGCAGAGAGGCAGGATATGCCACCAGCCCAAGGCACTGATGAAGTGCAGGATGCCTTGGACGCTGAGAATGGGAGAGAAGCTGAGGAGGCCCATGAGCAAGCACAGGCAGAGACTCAGGCAAGCACCAGCACCAACACTCAACTGATACTACGAGACGTCATGCTTGGCATTGAGGCCAAGCAAGATGAGATTCTCCAACAGCAGAAGGAGATTCTCAGACTTTTGAGGGGTGGAGCTGGAGGACCTTCAGGCTCCGAAGAGGCGAGAGAGTGAGACAAATTTATGTACTTGGAGTTGATGATTGTGTGTTGTTTTTGGATGATCTAAATCTTTTTTGTGTTGAACTATGATATTTTGTGAAATGAATGAATTAGTTTTATTATATTTATCTTCTTAAAAACATGTGTTAGATTTAGCATTACATTGTTAATTGTTAATGATTGATGGAACATATGTAAATATTGAGATTGTTTGCTAAAGTGACGAAGTACATGATTGGTTTGACACCTCACCTAACAATCCAGACTTAAAACCACATTTCTTTGAAAAATGGAATTTTCTCTATACTTAAATGTCAAATGTCAAATGTACATTAGTATTTGTTATTCTTGTGGTACAGAATGACCACACTTGAAAATGGAATTGATATATAACCAACGCTCTTTGAAAACCTGACATAAGCAGTGGAGATAACGAAGAATGCCATGGTAAGTTTTCTAGCCTTGCAATGCTTTTGAGAGAAAATCAACATTTACTCAAGTAAAGTTTTTCACTTTCTATCCTTGAATAGTCTTATTAAAATTGTTATTGATTGATGCAAATAGAGCAGTCTATTGATGTATCCCACAAAGAATATGTTCATACGACAAATACATGTGCACATGCTCGAGAAAGGATTTTAGGCCATTTGTTGAAATTTTTGAGCTTTATCTATTTCTTTTTGATACATAATCCCTTCTTAGCCATAATTGAGCCTCCAAATGATAATTCTTTTTGGTAAAACCATGATTTTGACCAAGCCAAAAGATTTTTGAATCCCTACCTAGGTTATCTAATTTTACTACACATGTTCAATAAAACGAGTTTCCTGGGTATGAAAAGAGAAGAAAAGGGCAACCAAAATGGCAGAGTGCAATGAGCAAAGAAAGAGAAAGAATAAAAGAAGTCAATCTAGAAAAAAAATTGTGATTTGAAAGAAAAATGGAATGATATGAAAAGAGAACAAAGAAAGGAGCACGAGTGATTTTTCCAAAGACAAGAATGAGGGAATGTGAAAAACTATAACCAAATTGGATAACCCATTTTGAACTCTTCTTATCCGTCATTTCATTAACCACTTACCCATGGCCACATTACAACCTGGAAAAAACCCTAATTGATCTCAAGTCTAATGCATGTGTAGGTCGTCAACCAAAAGTCTGGAGTGTGTTAATAGTATTACTTTATTTGTATCAATATTCTTCCATGAGATTATGCCAAAAATGATTAGTTTGTTTTCCTTAGATTTCACTCCCGTAAATAGTTGTGCATGTGAATTTACAATTAACCTTCTTTAAATCACATGCCCTTTGAGAGAAAAGTCACTATAATCAGAGGGAATTTTTGCTGAGAGCATTCTTAGAGAGGTTTGTGAAATCAAATCGATCTATGAAAGGTTGTAAAGAGGAGTTTTTATTATATAATAATTCTTGTCCTTAGAATGATTATTCCAACTACATAGGGAATTTCAAATACCAATATGACAAATGCTTATTTTTGTATAGAGTACGTACCTATGAAAGAGAAGTGTTTAGGAGACAAGTCAAAATTGAGAGTTGGGTGTCTCAATGACCATGGTGCTAACTCACTCCAACAAGAAATCTCATATACACACATTTGTTCGACTGAAGTTTGTGGGTAGCTGCTTGATTAATTTCCTTGTCTTTCCTAACCTCCCGACATCATCCCTCAATGTGTATCAATTATGAGTGGAGGGGAGTGTCACTCTCCCTTGGAAAGATGTCAAAAGAAAGGGCAAGGAGAAAATATAATGTGAATGAACAAAAATGCTTCCCAAGCATAGGAAGACTTTTGCGTGTTGTGTTTTACTTGGAGGTATTCGAAGGTCATTTCCTTAGGGAATGATGCAAATCGTGTTGAAGATGATTTTGGTAAAACAAAGAAAAGTGTAAAATATTTTGTTGTTGAAGTTTGGTTTGTGAATTGTATTGAGATAAAAATGAAATGGGAAATAAGTGTTGGCTAATCCAAAGGTTTCACTTCGATGGGAATGTCAAGTCAACTTGAAACCTTCCTCCAATGGTGCATAAATGAACGATTGATTCATGAGAAGCTCGGGACAAGAGGGAAGTGAGGATCCAAGCATAAACTGTGACCAAGCCTATGGGCTATCAAGGACTGGCTATCATGTCCACACTCAACCCAGTCAAATCGAAGCATCATACATTGAGGGGAGGAAAGAAGATGAGTTAAAATGGCATACCCAAGAAGAGGTCTCCCTTGGATTAGTCAACTTAAAGATTTAGCTACTCATGCTTGAAAGAAAAACAACAATGAAATGTAAAGACATTATAAAGAAATGAAGATTATGGCTAAGTTAATGCAAGAAAACATAAACTAAATAAGAGTACATTGAATATCCATATTTAAAACTAAGAAATGAAGAACTTGAATGAATTAATGGTGAAAGCTTGATTGGAAGATTAAACTTAAAAGCAACTTAAAATAAATGGCATTCAACACTTCAAATAAAGCATAGAAGATTCCTACATGAAATTACAAGGCAATGTATAGAAAGAAAATAGAAAAACATTAACTTCTCTCTTTAGCACTATTCATCTTCTACCTTAGACTCTCTCTCTCTACATTACCATCTATCTCTTTATAATGGTATCTATGCTAGCAAAAACATCCATGGCTATCCTCCCAAGCTTGAGTGATGTCCTTCCAATCATAAGGGGCTGCAAGGGCTGACATGGTGCAGGCTAGGACAAGTCTAGCCTTTCTCTCTTGCCATTCCTCTTTTCTCTACTCCTCATTAATGCAAAAAGCCATCCAAGTCCAAGTAGAGGTGAGGGGATGCTCCTAGACGTGCAGGGGATGTCAGAGGATCTGTTGGAGTAGTGTAAGTGGGACACCCAAATGGCAGAGTTTGAGATGCAGGCTGTCTGGGTAATCTAAGTAAAACCTTCTGAAAGGTCGACAGAAAACCTTCTGTAAGGTTTGTGTAGGAATAGTTAAATGAAGAAATCAACAGGAAAAACCTTCCGGAAGGTTCATTCCAATAGACAAAACCATCTGGAAGGTTTCACTCCAGTAGGCAAAACCTTCCAGAAGGTTTCCAACCAATTTGAATTTCCTTGGCTTCTTCTCCCTCCAAACCTTCCTAACAGCTACCTCTTCCTCTTCTTTGATCTCAAACACTATAATGGGGGTTTAACTCAACGTATTTGCATCATTTTACCTGCATTCACACAAAACTCCATCAAAATGAAAGTTAATGACATTTCTCCCCTAAATGCACAACCAAAGTATGAAAGGGTATATTAGCATACAAAACATGTCATGTTTTTGTGCTAATCAATAGCTTCACTAAAAACCCTAACAAGACAATACTCATCTACTTGGGGAAACCTAGGGGTTTAACGGCTTGTTGCATATGCAAAATGCAACCGGATGACCTATGAAATGGCATTGTAAATAGTTTTTTATTAAATTGTTGGTGTATTACTAGGGACCAGTAATTTTAGGTTGGGGTGTGATTAGTAGTTAAAATTAGCATCTTACTACGCTTTTATAAGACTAATCATGCTTTGATAGAGTTTCAATGATGACATTTCACGAAAAAAGATTGTACAAGGGCCTAAAGTCAATAAACATCGAATTTTCATGCAACACCCACATGTTCTAAAAGAAAATTGGAGAAGTTAGGAGCAAGGCATCAACGTTCGAACGCTAATTAATCTTCAAACGCCTATCTTGAAATAATTGAGGGCCTCTAGAAGACAACTAGGGTGGTGGCATATGCGTGTTGCACAGAAAAAAAAGCTACTTGAGTACAACGTTCGAACGTCAATCCACGTTTGAACTCCATCTTGAATTATTTAAGGACCTACAAAAGACTACCAGGGTGATGAGACATGGTTGGTTAACTTTTATCTACTATGGATGACAAAAGCCACATGAGTTTCACGTTCAAACTCCATTAAGCGTTCGAACACCCATCACAAAAGACAGGATTCAACATTAAACATCATGCCACGTTCGAACGTACTCCCCAGACAGATTGTACAATGATTTATTTTCCATGTTGATCTTGGGGCATTCACTTGGACTTTGAACTATTCTTTTACTCTTTATTACCCCCTCCTACTTTCCTATAAATATCTCCTCTTTGGAGAGATATAGATATATACGCATATAGATAGTTAGATAGACATGCTTAGAGAGAGATTGAGGGAGATAAATCATCTTTTGGTTGAGGAGGAAACCCTCCAAAAGTAACTAGCTTTCTTCTACTTTCATTATTAGTTTCATTAGCTTCCATTGTTAGAGCTTCTTTGTTCCTTTAGATGAGTGAAACTCTTCTACTTTTCTAGCTTTACCAAATCCATGAAGGATGGAAAGTGATTCACTCATTCTTCGTCGAAGATAGGCTCATTGTGTAGTGTAGTTTCTTTTGTAACTTCCTAAACTTGGAGGGATGAAAATCACTCACTTTCTAGCTTTCTCAAAGCTATGAAGAGTAATTAGTTTCTCATTCACTCTTTAGTAAGAGGTGATGGACATATATAAATCATTCGGATGTTATTTTTGTGAATTCATTTATGCTTAATGCTTTATCTGTTGATTACTTATTGAATGATTGAATGTATCTAGCAAAGCTAAGGTACTTTGTACAACCATGAGTCTTTTCTAAGACAAGAAGACTCTTGGCATAGGAGGATTCATTAGTTCTTTACAAGTACTCCAGCTAGATCTTCATGACTATATTTCAATCATCACCATAGAAGTACTTGCTTGTTTGTAGATGGGTTGAGTCTCGACACAGACAATTCTTGTAAATCTCTATAAAGGCATCATATGCTCTTAATTCTTACAGTCCATCTTTATCCTCCAATTAACTTGTTGTTGACACAGGGGTTAATTGAGTACTCAAGCACAAAAATAACAACCGAATGTTTGACTACATGTTCAGATCCTCAAGCTAAAGGATGACTTTTACATTTGAGAGAATATTATATTGTGTCTAGAAAAACCCTTTTGAAAGAATCTTATATTATATCCAAGAAATTTCATTAACATCATAACTTCAAATCTCAAGGGTGATTAGCACAAACTATTGCACATTATGTATGCTTTTTATACCCTTTTATACTTGCTTTTGTTGTGAAATTGGGGAGAAATGCAATTAAGCAATCAATTAATGATGTTGCTTTGTGATTGTAGGTAAAGAGTTGATTATGGCTTGAGTTAAACCCCATCATAGTGCTTAAAGTTAATGGAGAATTTGGGGTGGCTTAACAGGAGGCTTGGAAGATGAAGAAAACAAGAAAAAAGCAAGTCAAGAGAAAACCTTCTGGAAGGTTTAGCCCATTGGAGAAGGTTTTGCCTATTGGAATAAACCTTCTGGAAGGTTTGCATTGACCTTCCAGAAAGTTTGAGACACTGGACAGCTTATTCCCCTGCCTCTGTGAAAACCTTATAGAAGGTTTACAAAGACTTTCTGGAAGGTTTGAGACATTGGACAACTTGTTTGCTTACCTCTGGAGAAACCTTCCGACAGGTTTGCAATGACCTTCCGGAAGGTTTTGCCTAGAAATACCAAACAACTTGTAACTCAAGCTCTGTCACTTAGGGATCCCACCTATGATCCTCTCACTTGTCCCCTGACATATTCTACATACATTCATGCCTCCCTACACCCTAATGAGGCAAGGTGGGTGTAGGCTAGGCATGTCTTAGCTTGTCCAAGCCATCAGCTCAGCCCCCCATTGATGGAAAACCTCTCACATAGGCTATAGGACCTCCATGAATAAAAATGAAAAGACTCATGACATTTTTACAGGGATTATTCAGTATTTAGAGGGGGAAGCTAAAGGAGGAAGACATAGTTTTAGAAAGAGAAGTATTTTTGTGCATTTCTTTTACCCATTTCACTTGTTGTAAGCTAGAATACTCTTGCAATCTTCATTTATCGCACTTTAATCTCATTAATTGCTAGTGTATTTCATGTTTAGTTGCATATTCTAGTTTCTACCATTTTTGTATTTGGTTTTTCACTTCAAGCTTTTCAAATGGGTATTAAATGCACTTATTTGTAGTTTAATTTTTATTGCATTAATACAAGTTTCAATCTTCATCTCTTCACAATGTCTCTTTATGTTATGTATGTCTTTGCATTTAATATGAGTAGCTAAATTTTATGTTGTTTAATCCAAGGGAGATTTCCTCTTGGGTATGCTAAATCAACTCTCCTCCATTCTCCCTCGTAGTGTAAAGTGTTTGGTTTGATTAGGTTGAGTGCAGACGTAGTTGTGAGCTTTTGATACACCGTAGACTTGTCACGTCGTATGCTTGAGCCCACACCATATTAGTCCATCACTTCCTATGAATAAATCGAACACCTAAGCACCATTGAAAGAATGTTTTGAGTTGATTAGGCCTTCCCACTGGAATGACCTCTTTGAATTAGCCAACCTTTTTCCATTGCATTGTCTATCACAATTTTCACTCACCAAAACACAAACTCACAAGATTTTTACACTTTTCCATTTTTTACACAATCACCTTCACTTGATTCAACCTTTCTTCCTTGAGGAGACGACCTTGGAATACACATTCCAAGTAAAACATGACACTCTAAAGTATCTCTTCGCTTGGAGAGGACTTTTGCACATACACACATTTTATTCATCCACATACATTTCTTGCATGATATCCAAGGGAGAGTGACACTCACCTAACCGTATAAGCCACATACACATTACCGAAATCGTATTTGGAGATTAGGGTGAACGTAATCAAGCATTTTTTGTGTCGTTGCTAGGGAAGGCAAAGTGTTGAATTCGAAGGTGATTTTTGGTCAATGGAGGTATGTCCCGTGATTCTCATCATGGGCCAAGGTACGTTGCTTCTCTATACATATTTGTTGTGTTGTCTGTTCTTTAACTGTATATAGCACTTTTGTATGTGGGGATGGGACGACCAAAATAGACTGGTTAGACGACCCCTAGAACATAACATGAATCTTGACCAAGACTCCCGAGGATGCCGGTGATAATTTTGAGGATGTTAGTGCCAATGTCCCAAGAAGCGGGGGAGTGTAAGACCCTTGAATGCCAAACGCTAGAATGAATTTTCCCTCTCCTAGGAATGAGAAAAACCATATCCCAACTGATCCTCCAAAGAGTTCAATGCGGGATTATCTCCAACCCACTCGTAGCACCACTCCCTCATGCATTCTTTTACCGGTCGAAGCTCATGCCTTCATAGTTAAACCAGGAATGTTACAACTACTTCCTCAATTCCATGGAATTGAAAGAGAGAATCATTATTTGCACATTGAGAAATTTGAGGAAATAGTTGCAACCTTCCTCACTAATCATTCTATAGAAGACATAGCTCACCTGAAATTGTTTCCCTTTTCCCTTAAAGACTAAGCCAAAACATGGTTGAATTCCTTGAAGCCTCAATCAATAATCTCTTGGGCACAAATATTTTCCGAGTTTTTGAACAAATTCTTTTCGATGCCCAAGACCACTGCTCTTAAAAAGCAAATCCAATTTTTTTTAGAAAATCCCAATGAGCAATTTTATCAATATTGGGATCGCTACAAGGAATTGCTACAATAAATTGGTGAGTTTCTTCTAGAAAGGGATTACACTGGCCATCGACAATTGATAGACATGATGTGCAATGAGGATTTTTTAAACAAGGATCCTCATGAGTCTCTAGATTACTTTAGTACATTGGCACAAAATACACTATCTTGGGATATCACGGATCCCACCGATGTACCGAGGTCTTCTCCAGGTAGTAATCAACCAAGTGGGGGAGGGATGTACGATTTAAGGGCTAGGGAAGACTTGCTTTTCAAAATCACCAAATTGTCTCAGAAAGTGGAAAGTCTTGAGGTCAATAGGAGACATGAGGTGTCCAACATTTCCAAGACCGAGGAGTTTTTCTCTACTCTATGTTGAGCATTCCATCTCGGAATACCCCAACATTCTGGCACTTAAAGAAATTTACCATCAGCAAGTCAATGATTTCAATCAAAGTAGACAATCATTCTCTCCACACTCTAATACATATAATCTTGGTTGGAGTAATCACCCAAACTTCAATTGGAAGAATGATAATCCCACTCCTCACGGGTCTAGTTCATATTCACCTCCCATGCCTCATACGCAAAACCAATACCACGGCCAAGGTCCGTCGTCTAGCTCCCAATACTCCCAGTCCAATTCACAAGGGTCTTCACAAAACCCTCCTCCATAAAGTTTTGGTCAACAAGGACCTTCCACCCCACCCACCTTCCAACCTCCCCATAAAAGAAATTTTGAGGATGTAGTGCACCAATTCATCCAAAGCCAACTACCATCAACAATTAAACCACCACCACTTTCAATAACATTCGGACTCAAATCAAAAAATTTACCAATGTCATAGGGTCATCCCAACAAGAGAATGGAAAATTTCTTGCTCAACCTTAAGAAAATCCTAGGGGTCAACACATGATAGAGTCATCCGAGCCTACCAAAGAGAGTTGTGAGCAACTCAAGGCGGTCACCACCCTAAGGAGTGGCAAACAAATTGAAAAGACCGTTTTGCCAAAAGTATCACCCAAGGCCACATTGACAAAAGAGAAAGAGACAACGGTGACTCCAAGGCGGGTGAGGCGAGTGAAAAAAGAAAAACTGGTTGATGTAAATGTGCATGTATGTCCCATTCTGGCCCCTTTTCCTAATCGTTTGAAGCCACCCGTGAAGGTGGCTAATTATTCTGACATTATTGAGATGTTCAAGCAGGTAAAGCTCAACATCCCACTCCTTGATGCCATAAAGCAATTCCTCTCATGTGCTAAGATTTTGAAGGATTTGTGCACCATAAAAAGAAAGTTGAATGTGCACAAGAAGGCATGCATCACTGAGCAAGTAAGCTCAATCTAGAGGACAAACACATCACCAAATTTTATAGACCCCGGATGCCCTACCTTTGCCATCACAATAGGAAATTTTCGAGTGGAGCAAGCGCTTCTTGATTTGGGGGCAAGTGTCAACCTCCTACCTTATTCGGTGTATCAACAACTCCAACTTGAAGAGTTAAAGCCAACTCCAGTCACTCTTCAATTGGTGGATTGAAGCATTCGAACACCGAGAGGAGTAGTTGAGGATGTCTTAGTTTAAGTTGATAATTTTTATTTCCCTTTTGATTTTATAGTATGATTAGCACAAAATATTGCATATCATGTGTGCATTTACACCCCTTTTATATCTCTTCTATGGTAAAAATGAGGGGAATTGCAATATTTTGAACTTATATTAAGGTTTGGTGTGTTTGCAGGTAAAAGAACTTAAATGGTGCATGTTAGGCCCTCATGCATGGTGCTTAAGGTCAATAAAGTTGAGCAGGAGGCCTGATAAGGGCTTTGGGAGGTCCAAGAGCCAAGATTTAAGCAAACAAGTTAAAACCTTTCTGGTAGGTTTGTCATAAAACTATTGATAGGTTTTGGTTACTAGAGTGTTTTCTATCGAAAAAATACCGGTAGGTTTTACAGAAAACGCCAGATTCTGTAACTCAAGCACTGCCACATGGGCGTCCCACCTATGGGTCTCTCACTTGTTCCCTGACACTCCTTACACACAAACATGCCTTCTCAATCCTAGACTTGGACTTTGAAGGCTAAAGCATTAATGAGGAGGAAAAGGAAGAGAGGAAGCATGAGAGTTGCTGGGTAGGCTGTCCTAGCCTATCCAATCCCATCCAGTCAGCCTCCTATGGATGGGATGTCTATCACACACATAGGGGGACCTCCATGGACAAATTTTCAAGCTCCATTCAGCATTATTGAGATTCTATTGCATTATAGAGAGAGAAGCTCCTAGGAAGAAGACAGTTTTGAGGGAGAAAGCTTAGATTTTTTACATTTCTTCCATCCATTTCACTTGTAATCTTCTGTAAGACATTTGTAAGCTTCATTTATTGTCTTTAATATCATTTATTACAAGTGCATTACAATTTTAGTTGAGTATCCTAGAATCTACCATTGTTGTATTTAAGTTTTTCATATTAAGCTCTTCAAATGGTATTAAATGCACTATTTTGTAGTTTATGTTGTCTTGCATTAAACTAAGTTCCAACTTTCATTTCTTCATAATGCCTCTCTATTTCATTTATGTTCTTGCATTGAATATGAGTAGCTAAGCTTTAAGTTGGCTAATCCAAGGGAGAATTCCTATTGGATGTGCTAATTCAATTCATTTTCATTCCTCCTCATAGTGTACGATGATTTGGCTTGACAAGGTTGAGTGTGGACATGGGTGTGAGTTCTTGATACGCCGTAGACTTGCCATGGGGTATGATTGAATCCTCACCTCCATTTTAGTCTTGTGCCTCCTACAAATCAGTCAAACATCTAGGCACCATTGGACGAAGATCTTAAGTTGATTTGGCTTTCCAATTGGAATGACCTATTTGGATTAGCAACACTTTTTTCCATTTCATTTTCATCAAGAACACAAATCGCCAAAATCAAACATCAAAGATTTTTACACTTTTCCTTTTTCATCAAAATCACCTTCAAAATAATTTACCTCCTTCCTTGAGGAGACGACCTTGGAATACGAATTCCAAGTAAAACACGATATTCAAAAGTCTCTCTGTGCTTGGAGAGTACTTTTGTTCACACACACACACACACACATTTTATTCACACACCCATTTTCCCATGTCTTGCATCAAACCCGAGTGAGAGTGACACTCACCCACACACATAAGCCATATACACATTAAGGGTTCATGTTTGAAAATTAGGGTCGACGGAATAAGTCAAGCATTTTTGATTAATCCATTGCAAGGAAATCATCTGAGTTAGGATAAAAAGTTCTCTTATACAACTCTTGTCTCTCGATCTTTCAAGGGAAACTCCAATCCCATTGGGATGGCCCCAATCTTGCCAAGGTGGCCTACCCCAATGAAGCTATGAAAGTCACAAACTCCAAAGGTGACAAGACATTCAAGGTTAATGGGCAAAGACTTAAGTCATTCATTGAGGGGTTTGAAGGTCAAGGGATGGAGGAAGAATTGGTGGATCCAGTTTACTCGAACTTGTTGGAGGAGTAACTATTCTTATGCTTTTTAGTGTACATAAGTTTTTATTTACTTTAATTGTTCATGTTACTTACTTTATCTTTTCGTATAGTGTTATTTTTCTTAATTGCAGATATTGGTGTTTTTGTCAAAACTCAAGTGTGAGGTGTTCTCTAACCCTACTCATCTTTTTACAGTCCTTCATTGCATATCATATCTTTTTTGTTACATTGAGGACAATGCATGAATCAAGGTGGGGGTGAGGTCCACCATTTGTATGATACACCAATGTTTGTGGAAGTTTTTATTGATAATAACTATTTTGTGGTGAAAATTCACCTTTCAAATATCATACAAATTTTTGCTCACAATAGTTGCAAATTATGTGAAAATTTTGAGAATTTTTGTGAAAATATCTGAATGTTGACTATATTATCATAATAAGAGTGTTATGGGTTTGTTGATACGTTGATCTTTGTTATGAATTTTGAATAATTGATCACATTATAGAAGTTCATCCTATGCTTGAGTATCACTTATGCGTTGCTTTTGAACTCACTAGTATGTTGAATGTGTAATTTTGTCAATTTACTGATCGAGTTCGCATTTTAGTGCTTGATATGAATAGTGGAGATGAGTAAGAATCCATGTGAGCTTTAGTGCAAATCCTTGTTGGAGGGAACATACATTTACTCAAGGAACAATTTTTCAAATTCCTAATTTGTTCAATAATCTCATTATGCTTGTTTTGGCTAAATGCATTTGGGTAGTGGATTGACTTTGTCTTGAAATGCATTGTGCTCCCCCATGCCCATCTAGAAAGGATCTTAGGCCTTCTTTGATTTATTTTGAGCCTTAGCCTTGTTTTGTGAAAGTTTATCCCTAGTTTCGTGATTGAGCCTTAATTGTAAATTCATTTTCATACCACACATTTAACCAAGACAATACAAAATGATAAAAGTTTACCTCACCTTGGTTGTTCCTAAATCTGAATATGAGTGATCATAAAATAGAAGGAAGTATGGTGTAAAAACTCAAATAAAAGGGATGAAACTCAAAGAGTTGAATGGAAAAAAAAAAAAGAAAATCCAAGAAAAGGAGAAAAGGGGAGTGAAAAGAAGAAAAGAATGACAAAAAAAAAAGAAAAATGTTAAGAAAAATAAAGAAAAGAAACAAAGAGTGTTGTGATGGTGCTGGACTAAAAATCCCATGAAAAGGGAGATATTTTTGAAACAAAAGGCATCCACTCGGAACAAACCTCTTTGTTATCCTAAATCCTTCATTTCATTTACCTCAATATCACCCCAAGGCCCCATTATAACCCTTAAAAGTCCTCAATGATCTAGAAAAGCATGGGAGATGCATACTTTTAAAGAAAAAGAGAAGTTGATTTTGCTATCTAGTGCCCTAGCATTCCTTTCATGAGATTATGCCAAGGTTGTTTCACTTTCATGCATGAACTTCATTTTTAGATTATATGTGAGCATACTTTGTTTTGTGAACAAGTTTTCATCTCACATATACACATGGAGAGCATACCAAGATAACTAGAGTGTGATTCATTATTGAGAGACACCCTTGGTGAGGTTGCATCAAAGCTTAATTTGGATAGCAAAAGCGAATGTGAATTTCGTTGTGTAAATGCTTAAATTATATGTCCACTTCACACACACACAATTTTAAAAATGAATGTGTAGGTGCATAATCTAGACTAGCATTTAAAGCCATGGTGATGCTCATGTGTGCTTGGTTCGGGTATTTGAACGATGTGTTAGGTAGCCCTATGCTTACGTGTAGGGGAATATTGCTCAAATGTTGATATTTTGTAGGAATTATGAATATCCTTGCTATTTGAATATGTGTTTTTTCATTTTGGTTGTTAAATGTAGAAATCTATACCTTGTGTTTTGAAAGCATCAAAATTTTAAATCATATTTCAATTTTGGTAATGCCTTGGGGCAATATGGTTCAAATTGTGGTTTACAAATGTAGCGCATATTTTGGTGGAGTAGAGGTCAATATTAGAGTGCTAGAATGTGTAGGAATTGAAATGAAATGGAGAGGAAGTGATTTGGATGACACAGGTTTTTTGTAAATAAGTGAAAACCTACCGGTAGGTTTGTGCAAAAAACTGCTGGTAGGTTTTGCACACTGGTCTTGAACGTATCTGAAAATTACCATTAGTTTTTTCTCTTTGGAGTAAAACCTACTGTAGGTTTGGTATTGACCTACCGGTAGGTTTTGCCTAGAATTGCAAAATTAAGGGTTTTAATCATCCTTTTTCGGGAGAACTATTCATCGTCTCCCTAAGTTACAAACTCTAAGACATTTCTCTCGCCCTCCAAACATTCTTAAACTTCAAAACTTCTTACCCATCACCTTAATCTCTAATCTCTCACTAATAAGGTTTTTGATTTAGTGGTTTTCATTGAAGAATTGTGGTTTTCATAACCTAAACCCTAAGTTTGCCGAATTTTACCCCAAACCCTAACTTCTTTAAATTTTCTCAAAAGTTCCAACATCTTTGCAATGGCTTACATAGGGAGGATCATCCTTGACGCTGTGGACCCGATTGAGGGGTTGTTCATGGTTTTCTTGTCATTCTTGGTGTGTGGGGTACTGTTCCTTTGCATGCCAGCACCAAGCTCACCATGCCAAATCCCCTAAGACCAGCAAGGGCTAGCGCCGACAAAAAGAGCAGGGAGGGATCGAGAAGAGATCAGAGAAGGCTCAGAATGATGCTTGCTATCAAAGCATCAAGGAGAAGAACCTAACTTGCGAGTAGTATGTCGATCGGATATCCCTTGGCCCAAAAAATGAGGTTGTGAGGATAATTGAGGTGCATGAGATTAAGATTTGGTTTGAGCTCATCAGTGGGTTCAACTTGGCTCTATGTCAAGATTTTTACCAAAAATTGAAAGTAGTGGACAAGGATGCATGTGTCTTGAGAACCAATGTGAAGGGGAAAATGTTTAATGTGACCCCTGCTGTGATTGCTACATTGATGAAGTACGAGAGACCACCTCCTTCCATCCCAGCCTATCCCCACAATATCCCTGGGTCAAAACCATCCCGAAGTACATGGGGTCGATGTACGAGGACCCGACTCAATTTAGGGGAACGATCCAAGTCGGGGGCCTCAAACATGCTTATGGGATGATGAATAAAGTATTGCATTACAATTTGCTTCCCAGGGGGGCTGAGAAGAGTCCAAAAGTGGAAAAGCTAGCTCTCTGGGATACGGTGATAACTGGGAAGGCCTTGGACATAGCTCTCTTGATATGGGTGGTTATGAAAGAATTTGCTCAGGCTAAAAAGCCAAAAGCAAATCTCCCTTTATAGTCACCCCGATGTGTGACCATTTCAACATCAAGGGATATGTCTCTGATGTGATTACTCCCCAGGAGACTAGAGCCATTGGGAAGGCAAGTAGTAGCAACAGGACGACAATGAACCGAGGTGAGCGATCCAGACCTTTGAGGCATGAGTCATCAGCTGCGGGACCATCCTCTACGAGACCGTCTGCTCCTAGGCCGTCCACTTCTGCTCCTATGCGCACAGTACCTCAACTCCTGGACTCATTGGAGGAGATGGTTCATGGGATATCAGCATGATGTTTCGGCTCTTCCAGCATACGTTCCCTGCTGAGTCGATCCCCGATGGACCACAACCTCCGGTTGCTACACCTTTTGTTTTTGCCCCCTCAACTTCCACTATTGTTGAGGTGGGAGACTCAGATGAGGATGATGATGACAAAGAAAAGGAGGGGATTGAGAACGACACTAGGGAGGACGATGCTGGGGAGGACGATGACGGAGACAAGGGAGATAGAGATTATGAGTAGGGTGCTATTGTTTTTTATCCTTTTTTATTTGGGTTGTACATAGTTAGGAGTGGAGTTATTGGCCTAGTAGAAGAGTCTTTAGGAATTGTAGGCCATTTTTTTCTATTTTTGAAATCTAACTCCATGTACCCAACTTTTAAAAGTAATTAATGAAATGCCACAGTTGTTGTTCCATCTTGCCCAAGTTCAGATCTTTAATTGAATCATGATTTTTGAATTTTGAATGTTTGATGAATTACTTGTGTAAATGGATTGTTGTAGTTTCATACTCGTTGGTTTGAAAATAAATTTTGCTAGGGACTAGCAAAACTTAAATTGAGGGGTGTGATTAGCACAAAAATATTGCATATCATGTGTGCATTTACACCCCTTTTATACTCTCTTCTGTTGTGAAAATGAGGGAAATTGCAATGTTTCGAGCTTTTAATGAGGTTTTGGTGTGTTTGCAGGTAAAAGAGCTTAAATGGTGCGTGTTAGGCCCCCATTCATGGTGCTTAAGGTCAATGGAGTTGAGGAGTAGGCTTGATGAGGGCTTGGAGGTGAAAGAACCAAGATTTAAGCAAAACAAGTTAAAATCTATCGGTAGGTTTGTCATAAAAATACCAGTAGGTTTTGGCTACTGGAGTGATTTCTATCGAAAAAATACTGGTAGGTTTTTGCTACTGATGTAAAACCTACCAGTAGGTTTTGCCATCGACTTACCAGTAGATTTTACTTAAAAATGCCAAATTCTGTAACTCAAGCTTTGCCACATGGGGATCCCACCTATGGGTCTCCCACTTATTCCATGACACTCCTTACACACAAACATGCCTCCTCAACCCTAGCCTTGGACTTTGAAGGCTAAAGCATTAATGAGGAGGAAAGATAAGAGAGGAAGCCTGGGAGTTGCTGGGTAGGTTGTCTTAGCCTACCCAATGCCATCCAATCAGCCTCCTATGGATGGGAGGTCTGTCACACTGCTAGGGGGACCTCCATGTACAAATTTACAAGCTCCATTCAACATTATTCAGATTTTATTGCATTATAGAGAGAGAAGCTCCTAGGAAGAAGACATAGTTTAGAAAGAGAAAACTTAGATTTTACATTTCTTCCATCCATTTCACTTGTAATCTTCTATAAGATGTTTGTAAGCTTCATTTTTTGTCTTTAATGTCATTTTTTACAAGTGCATTGCAAGTTTAGTTGAGTATCCTAGAGTCTACCATTTTTGTATTTAAGTTTTTCATATTAACCTCTTCAAATGGGTATCAAATGCACTATTTTGTAGTTTATGTTTTCTTGCATTAAACTAAGTTTCAACCTTCATTTCTTCATAATGCCTCTCTATTTCATTTATGTTCTTGCATTAAATATGAGCAGCTAAGCTTTAAGTTGGCTAACCCATAAGAGAATTCCTCTTGGGTGTGCTAATTCAACTTATTTTCTTGCCTCCTCGTACTGTACAATGATTTGGTTTGACTAGGTTGAGTGTGGACATGGGTGTGAGTTCTTGATACACCGTAGACTTGTACGGGGTTTGCTTGAATCCTCACCTCCATTTTAGTCTCACATTTCCTATGAATCAATTAAACATCTAGGCACCATTGGAGGAAGGTCTTGAGTTGATTTGGTATTCCCATTGGAATGTCCTCTTCGGATTAGCCAACACTTGTTTCCATTTCATTTTCATCAAGAACACAAATCTCCAAACTCAAACATCAAAGATTTTTACACTTTTCTTTTTTCACCAAAATCAACTTCAAAACGATTCATCTCCTTCCTTGAGGAGACGGCCTTGAAATACGAATTCTAAGTAAAACCCGAAATTTGAAAGTCTCTCTGCCCTTGGGGAGCACTTTTGTTCAGACACACACACATTTTATTCACGCCCGTTTTCCCATTTCTTGCATCAAACCCGAGTGAGAGTGACACTCATCCACACATATAAGTCATATACACATTGAGGATCCATGTTCAGAAATTAGGATCGACAGAATAAGTCAAGCATTTTACTTGAAATTCATCCGGTTGTTAACCCTAGCTCACAAATTCCTGTTATACTAGGTAGGTCGTTCCTTGCTACTTCTAATGCCGTGATTAATTGCAGGAATAGACTTACGAAGCTTACTTTTAGGAATATGAAAATGGACCTCAATGTTTTTAATTTATGCAAACAACCGAGGGATGATGAGGAAGTTCATGTAGTCAATAGGATTGATGCCTTGGCGGAGGATCACCTAGAACTATTAAGCAATTTGGAGTTAGGGGAGGAGGAGATCGTTGATCAAGAGGAGCCTTAAATTTTACAAGGGGTAGAAAAATGGACCCCAACATTTGAGAGACTTCCTTTGTAAGAGAAAAATATATTTCCATCAAATGTGCAAAATCCCATCCTGCAGTTGAAGTCATTACCATCCAACATCAAATATGCAATCTTGGGGTAGCATGAGACCTTCCCGATGGTAATAAGTTCAACTTTGGATGCAAAGCAAGAAGAAGATTTAGTGAAAGTGTTGAGGAGGTGTAAGGAAGGAAATGGTTGGATAATTGTCGACATCAAGGGGATAAGTCCCCTTATTTGCACACACTGCATCTACCTAAAAGATGACTCCAAGCTGTCCCAACAACCACAAAGAAGGCTAAATCCGATCATGAAGGATGTGGTGAGGTATGAGGCTCAAACTACTGGATGTGGAAATTATGTTTTTGATTGTCGAAGGTAAATGGGTGAGTCCCAATCAAGTAGTGCCCAAGAAATTGGGAGTCACCGTGGTTGCAAATAAGGACAATGAGTTGATTCTAACAAGTGTAGTCACTAGATGGAGAGTGTGTATTGACAATCGGAAGCTCAACTCTTGCACAACAAAGGACCATTTCCCTTTGTTATTCCTCAACCAAGTATTAGAGAGAGTAGTCGAACACTTGTTCTATTATTTCTTGGATGGATACTCCGGCTACAATCAAATTGAGATCGCATTGGAGGACCAAGAAAAGACCACCTTCACTTGCCCCTTCAATACCTTTGCCTACCGACGCATGCCATTTGGGTTGTGTAATGCTCCTGGGAGTTTTCAAAGATGCGTGATAGAAATTTTCAGTGACATGGTGGAGAAAATTATATAAGACTTCACGGATGAATTTTTCATATTTGGGGACTCTTTTGAGGGTTGTTTGGAGAACCTGGAGAAATTACTTAAGAGATGTGAGGAGAAGAGTTTGGTCCTCAACTGGAAGAAATGTCACTTCATGTTGACATAAGGGATAGTGCTCAAGCACATTGTTTCGGCAAAGGAGATTGAAGTCGATAAATCCAAGGTTGATGCAATTTCCAACCTCCCCCACACCGAAAGTCATCAAAGAAATCAGGTCGTTTCTTGGTCATGTGCTTAATTATTTCCGTTGTATTCCTTAATCTCCAGACATCACCCTCAAATGTGTATATAGCTTATGTGTGAAAGGGAGTGTCACTCTCCCTCGAAATGATGTGAGAAATAAAGCAACGAAATGGTGGAATGGATGAATGAAATGTGTGAGTGTACAAAAGTGCTCCCCAAGCGCAGGGAGACTTTCGAATGTCGTGTTTTACTTGGAATGAGTATTCCAATGTCGTCTCCTTAGGGAAAGAATGGAATTATGTGAAGGTGATTTTGGTGGGGAAAAAAAAGAAAAAGTTTAAAAATCTTTGATGTTTGAGTTTGGTGATTTGTGTTCTTGATGAAAATAAAATGGAAATAAGTGTTGGCTAATCCAAAGAGGTCATTCTAATGGGAATGCCAAATCTACTCAAGACTTTCCTCCAATGTTGTCTAGATGTTCGATTGATTCGTGAAAAGCGAGGAACTAGAATAGAGGTGAGGATCCAAGCATATCCCGTGACAATGTCTACGGTGTATCAAAGAGTCACAACCACGTCCACACTCAACCTAGTCAAACCGAATCAACCTACACTACGAGGAAGAAAGAAAATGAGTTGAAATGGCATACCCAAGAGGAGTTCTCCCTTGGATTTCCTAACTTAAATTTATCTACTCATGAAAGCAAGAAAGAAATGCTTAATGTAAAGAGACATAATCAAGAAATGAAGATTAGAACTTAGGGTGATGCAAGAAATCTTAAACTATGAAGAAAAATATTCAATACCCATTTTAAAAGCTTGAAATGTAAAACTTGAAATCAACAATGGTAGATTGAAGAACATGTAACTAAACTTGAAATATATTTGAAATAGCTAAGATTAAAGTGCAATAATTAAGGATTACAAATAGATTTAAAGTTTACTACAACTAAAATGGAGAAGAAAATACAAAAACATAAGCTTTCTATTTCTATTATTCATCTTCTTCCTCAGAGCATTCTAAGTTTAGAAACTCATGGAATGTTGAAAATATGGTGTGTGAATGATGCATTTTCGTCCCTGAGGCTCCCCTAGCCTGTGAGAGCAAACCTCCCATCAATGGGAGTTGATTTGATGCATTGGACAGGCTAGGAAGACCTTAGCCTAAAACTCCCCAGGCAACCCCCTCATTAATGTCATTGCCTCCAAAGTCCAAGCATGGGTGATGGAGAATGCATGTAGATGTGTAAGAGATGTCAGGGCACAAATGGGAGAATCAATGGTGGACCCCCAAGAAAGTAGAGCATGAATTCCAGGCGTTGCCGGCATTGTAGACAAAATCTACCGGTAGTTTTTCATCGTTCTATCTCTAGGTTTTGGCTATTGGAGTAAAAACTACCGGTAGATCTTTCCAGTAGGTTGCCTGCTCCGGACCAGCTTTCGTAAAATTGTCATAACTTTTGATCCAAACATCTGATAGAGCTGAAATTTTGACACAATATAGAGGACATCCAGATCTACAACTTTTATGCTTTGCAATTTTCATATTCAAAGTGGCTCATGGTCAAAAAGGAGGAAAATTGAGGTACTGCAACCAAATGGTGCGGGTGCTAGTGCCTATGTTACCAAGCACTGATACCTCCTTGATTTCTTTCACTTTTAAGCCTTCAAATCCTCATGTAATGTGTCCATGTCTTCACCACTCATGCATACTTAGTTGCAAGGTTCTAAAATACATGATTTACATTATAATTACCTGCAACATCGAAATTTTAACATTATTGATAAAATCAGCTAACTTTAAGTACTTAAATACAAAGTTGAGTTAAAATGCATGTAATGAGGCCATTAAATATGAAATATTATGTACTCATTGCCATGCTGGCTTGTAGCATCGATTCATAAAAGACTTTAATGCATTGGCACGACCCTTGACCAATTTTCTTTCCAAAGATGTCCCATTTGTGTGGTTGGATAATTGTGAGGCATCATTTAAAAAACTCAAAAGCATGCTCACTACACCTCCAATTATGCCACCACCCAAGTGGGACTTACCATTTGAGCTCATGTGCAATGTGAGTGATTATGCGGTCGACGTTGTGCTCAGTCAAAGTGAAGACAAGAGATCTTATGTAATATACTATACTCGTAAAACTCTTAATGAAGCACAAATGAATTACACAACCACTAAAAAAGAGCTACTAACTGTAGTATTTGAATTGGATAAATTTTGGTCTTATATCATTGGTTCACCTATAGTAGTCTATACCAATCACTCTGCTTTGAAGTATCTCTTATCTAAGCAAGATGCAAAATCAAGACTCATCAGGTGGATCATCCTACTCCAAGAGTTCAACTTGACAATCAAAGACAAAAAGGGAGTGGAGAACGTGGTGGTGGACCATTTATACCTACTTGTGGTTCAAGATGCCGATGAGCACATTCCTATTACTGACTCTTTCCCATGCCGATGAGCACATTCCTATTCCTGACTCTTTCCCTGATGAGCATTTATTCTCCATTCATTTTATTTGTCCTTGGTATGCTGAAATTTATAATTACCTTGCTACAGGACAAATTCTATCGCACTGGAGCATGAAGGATAAACGAAGATTTATGGTGGATGTAAAGTACTTTTACTTCGATAACCTGTACTTGTTCAAGTATTGCCTTGACAAACTCATGAGGAGATGAGTACCTGAGAATGAACAACGGGATATCCTTGCATTTTCCATTTGGAAGCTTGCAGTGGACACTTTTCTTCCAAAAAGACTTCGGTTAAGGTTTTACAATCAGGTTTTTATTGGCCTTCATTAATCAACGATTGTTTCTTTTTCTAAAGAATGCGATAGGTGCCAATATTTGGGTAGTGTGACTCAGAGGAACATGATGCCCATCTCCCTTGTACTTGTTATCGAGATATTTGACAGTTGGGGCATCAACTTTATGGGTCACTTTCCCATGTCTTTTGGTTACCTATATATTCTGCTGGCAGTGGACTACGTGTCCAAGTGGGTGGAGGCTATCCAAACTAAGACCAATGACCACCGAGTCATGGTCAAGTTCTTAAAAGATAATATCTTTTCGAGGTTCAGGATGCCTCGTGCAATGATAAGCAACAGTAGTTTGCATTTCTGTAATAGGTCATTTGCATCTTTAATCATAAGTATGGCATCACATACAAGGTGTCCACCGCTTATCACCCACAAACCAATGGCCAAGCTGAGTTGACCAATAGGGAGATCAAGAACATCCTAGAGAAAATGATGAACCCTAATAGGAAGGATTTGTCGCTTAGGTTGACTGATGCCTTATGGGCTTACTCCACTACTCACAAGACCATTCTAAGCATGTCACCCTATAGGCTCGTCTATGGCAAGGCTTGCCATTTGTCGGTTGAAATAGAGCACAAGGCTTATTGGGGCATCAAAACCTTAAACTTCAACTTGAGAATGGCCAGAGAGAATAGAAAGTTAGAGATCAATGAATTAGAGGAGATCCGTAAAGATGCGTATGAGAGCTCAAATTTTTCAAAATAGAGGGCTAAGATTTTTCATGACAAATCCATTTTAAGAAATACATTCGAGCCCGGATAGAAAGTGCTCATGTACATTTTCTCAACTCTCTATCTTTCAAGGAAAACTCTGATACTGTTGGGATGGCCCCGATCTTGTCAAGCTGGCCTACCACAATGGAGCCATGGAAATCACCAACCCCGAGGATGGCAAGACATTCAAGGCCAATGGCCAAAGACTTAAGCCATTCTTCAAGGGTTTTGAGGGTCAAAGGGTGGAGGAAGAGTTGGTGGATCAGGTCTACCTAAATCTTTTGGAGGCTTAATTGTTCAAAGTAGTTTTAGTGTACAGTGCTTTCCTTTATTCATTTTAATTGCAAGTTCATTTATTACTTACTTTATCCTTGCATATAATGTCTACCTTCTTAGTGCAGATATTGGTGTTTTTGTCAGAGCTTAAGTGCGAGGTGTTTTCTAACCTTTCTCATCTTTCTACAGTCTTTCATTGCATATCATATCTTTTTGTTGCATTGAGGACAATACATGAATCAAGTTAGGGGGTGAGGTGCACCATCCAATTGTATGATACACCAATTTTTTGTGAAAATTTTTGTTAATGATGCCAATTTTTGTGGTGAAATTCACCTTTCACATGTTTCACAGATTTTTGTTTAAGAATAGTTGAGAAATATGTGAAAATTTTGAAAATATTTGTAAACAATATCTGAATGTTGACCTATATTCCCCTATTTAGAGTGTTGTGGGTTTACGGATAGTTTTGATCTTTTCTTTGAAGTGTGAATACATGAGCACATTGAATAGGTTTATCCTATCCTAAGAGTATCACATACTTGTTTTCTTTTGAACTCAACTATAAGTGAACCATGAACTTGTAATTTTTGCAATTTACGAATTGAATTTATATTTTAGGGTTTGACATGAATAATGGAGATGAGTATGAACCCATGAGAGCTTTAGTGCCAACCCTTGTCTGGGGGAACTTACATTTACTCAAGGAACAACTTTTAAAATTTCAAATTTGTTCAACAATCTTATTATGCTTGTTTTGGTTAGGTGCATTTTGGTAGTTGATTGACTTTGTCTTGATATGTACAATGTTCCCCTATGCCTATCTAGAAATGATCTTAGGTCATCCTTGATTTATTTTGAGCCTTAGCCTTGTTCTTGTGAAATCATCCCTAGTGTCATGTTTGAGCCTTGTTGAAAATTCGTTTCCATGCCACACATTTAACGAAGCCGGTGCAAAATGATAAAAAGTTACCACACCTTGGTTGTTCCAAGAACTGATTATGATTGAACATGGAAGAGAAGGAATGGTGATGTGGAAACTCAATAAAGGGATGAATAATGGGAAATTCAAATGTTGAATGAAAAAGAATGAGAAATCCAAGAAGAATGAAAGAGAAAGGGGTGAAAGAAGAAAGAATGATCAAAGAAAAAAGAAAAATGTTAAGGAAAAGAAGAAAAAGAAATAAAGAGTGAAGTGATGGTGCAGACTGAAAATCCCATAAAAATGAGATCTTTTTTGAAATAAATGTCATGCACTCAAAACAACCCTCTTTGTTATCCTATATCCTTCATTTCATTTGCCTTAATATCACCCCAAGGCCCCATTACAACCCTTGAATGTCCTAAATGATATAGAGACAGCATGGGGATAGCATACTTTTAAAGAAAAAGAAAGGTTGATTTTGCTATCTAATGCCCTAGCATTCCTTCCATGAGATTATGCCAAAGTTGTTTCTTTTTTATGCATACTTCATTTTTGGACTATATGTGAGTATACTTCATTTTGTGCACAAAATTCTATCTCACATATATACATGGAGAGCATACCAAGATAACCATAGTGTAATTCATTGTTGAGAGACACCCTTGGTGAGAGTTGCATCGAAGCTGAATTTGGATAGTCGAGTGAATGTGAATTCAGTTTTGTCAATGTTTAAATTACATAGCCATTCCACACACACACGAGTTTGAAAATGAATGTGTAGGTGCATACTCTAGAATAGAATTTAAATCCATGGTGATGCTCATGTGTAGTTATTTTGGGCATTTGAACAATGTGTTATGTAGTCCTACGCTTAAAGGATGGGGGAATATCGCTCAAGTTTCTGATAATTGATAGATTTCGGAATGCCCTTGTCATTTGAATCTATGTATTACATTTTGGGTATTCATTGTGGTAGTTAAACTTAGAAACCCATGTCTTGTATTTTGAAAGCATCAAAATTTTAAATCATATTACAATTTCGAAAATGACTTTGGGCATGATCACTCAATTGTGGTTCAAGTTTTTGGTACATAAAATGTCATAGATAGGTTTTTAGAAATGTCTAGTAGTTGGGATAAGTTGGTTTGGAAGTGAGATTTGGAGCACATGAATGGTTTTGCAATAAAGGCAAAACCTTCCAGAAGGTTTGGTCATACACCTTCTTGAAGGATTTTGCCAGTGTGCAAAACCTTCCGGAAGGTTAACTTCGACCTTTCGGAAAGTTTTCACTACTAGACAGCTTTTGCCTCCACAGTGTGCAAAACCTTTTGGAATGTTTGCATCGACCTTCCGAAAGGCCTGGCCCAAAATGCTAAAAACGAGGGTTTTAAGTTCAAACTTTTCAAAAAACACTTCACATTTCCCTCAAATCCGAACCTCCCAAACCCTCTTCTCTCCCTCTACTCTCTTCCAGACCTCAAAATACTCCATCCAAACCATCAAATCCCACATTCCCCTTGTCTAGGGTTGGTTATTGAGTGGATTTTGCTGAAAATTTGTGAACATTCTCATAAACCCTAGGTTTCCAATTTCCCCTAAAATTACAAGTTCTCTTAGGGTTTCTTTAAAACCTTGAAATCTTTTGCAATGGCTCGCATGGGTAGGATCTCCCTCAATGCTTTTGAGCCTGTGGAGCAACTCTTGCTATGGGTTTTGTCAATTTTGGTCATTTGGGCACTGTTGATACTCATAGCCCTCAAACCTGGGGTCCCCTCAACCCGCGGGCACTAACTCCGGCAAGAGCAGTGTGGAGGGCCCAAGTAGTGGAGATAGGGATGAGAAAAGAACAAAAACGAGACATGATGTTCTCAAGCAAAGGATAAATGAGAAAAACAAAGCATGTGGGCGGTTTGTAGATAAAATCACTATTGGGCCGAACAATGAAGTGGTGAGGGTCATAGAGGGGCATGGATTGGGGATTTGGTTTGAGTCGATAAGCGGCTATAACTTGGGGTTGTGTAAGGATTTTTATAGGAAATTAATGGTGTTGAGCGGGGATGGTTCGATTCTTAGGACAAATGTGAGGGGAAAGACGTTTGACGTGACCATGCCACATTGATGAACTACCAGAGGCCTCCTTCTAATACCCCCGTTTACCCACACAACATCGAAGGAAGTAAAACACTTTCCTAGTATGCCCAAGTCACTTACAAGGTATTGACCATATTCAAAGGGACAACTCTAGTCAGAGGCCTCAAGCATTCCTACGGGGTCATGAACAAGGTCTTACACTACAATTTGATTACCAGGAGTGCTGAGAAGAACCCGAATGTGGAGAAGCTCGCCCTCCTACATACGTTTATGATGAAGAAGGTGATGGGTGTGGTCCTTTTGATCTGGGATGAGATGAAGGAGTTTGCTCAGGCTACAAAGTCGAAGGCAAATCAATCTTGTCACCAAGATGTGTGGTCATTGCAAGGTCAAATCCTATGCATATGATGTGTTGTTGCCTCCTGAGACGTACTACACTTTACTTCCTAGTGTCATTAGGAAGTAAAGTGTAGTAAGAGGGCAACAAGGACTAGGGATGAGAGAGCTAGTGACTCGAAGCCAGAGCCATCCTCAGTTGGGCCATCATCCTCTGCATTTTCTACCTCTGCCCCAGCTCGTACCTTGTCACATCGTATAGATGCCTTGAAGAGTACGATGTATAGGTTATCATTGATGGTGACCTGGATCTTCCAGCACACTTTGCCAGGCCAACCCATCCCTAGTGGACCTCTGCTGCCTCCGATTGCCTAACCTTTTACCTCCACTCCCATGACTTCTATAGTCGTTGAGGTAGGAGGCTCCGATGATGATGACAACGACAACGAGGAGCAGAATGGTGATGGGAGCGACGATGGAGATGATGCTAGAGATGATGATGGAGATGAGGATAACGAGTAGTTGTGTCGTCATTTTTTTTGTTTCTTTTGGTTTTAGGTTGTACCATTAGGGTTAGTTTTGTCGGCCTAGTAGAAGTGCCTATAGGAAGTTGGGTCGTTTTGTTTTTGAACTCTAACTCATTGTACTAAACTTTTGAAAATGATTAATGAAAAGCACCACAGTTGTTTCATTTTATCTTGCCCAAGTTCACTTCTTTAATTGCATTGTGATTTTTGCATTTTGAATGTTTGATGATTTAGCTGTATGAATAGGTTATTGTAGTTTTATACCTTATGGTTTGGAAATAAAGTTTGCTAGGGACTAGCAAAAGTCAAGTTGGGGGGTGTGATTAGCACAAAATATTGCACATTATGTATGCTTTTTATACCCTTTTAAACTTGTTTTGTTGTCAAATTGGGGAGAAATGCAATTGAGCAACCAATTAATGATGTTGTTGTGTGATTATACGTAAATAGTTGATTATAACTTGAGTAAAGCCCCCATCATAGTGCTTAAAGTCAATGGAGATAAGGAGGTGGCTTAGCGGGAAGATTGGAAGGTGAAGAAATAAAAATTAAAAATTGAAAAAGCAAGTCATGAGAAAACCTTCTAGATGGTTTGGTCAAAACCTTCTGGAAGGTTTAGTTCATAGGAGCAGCTTCTGTCTACCAAAACCTTCCGAAAGATTTTGCCTACTAGAAGGTTTGAGACACTGGACATCTTGTTCACCTGCCTCTGCAGAAACCTTCCAGAAGGTTTGCATCGAACTTTTGAAAGGTTTGAGACACTGGACAGCTTGTTCCCCTGCCTCTGCAAAAACTTTCAGGAAGGTTTGCATCGACCTTCCGGAAGGTTTTGCCTAGAAATGTCAAACATTCTGCAACTCAAGCTCTGTCACTTGGAGGTCCCACCTATGATCATCCCACTTGTCCCCTAACATATTCTACATACATACATGCCTCCCTAAACCCTAAAGTCAGCATTGGAAGATGGAGGATGGAAAAGGAGGAGAAAGACAAAAGGAGGCAAGATGGGTGCAGGCTAGGTTTGTCCCAGCCTATCCAAACCATCAACTCAGTGCCCCATTGATGGGAAGCCTCTCACACAGGTTATAAGACCTCTATGAACAAAAAATGAAAGGACTCTTGACATTTTTACAAGAATTATTAAGCATTTAGAGGGGGAAGCTAAAGGAGGAAGACATAGTTTTAGAGAAAGAAGTTGTATTTTTTTTAATTTTTTTTTTTTTGCATTTCTTTTACCCATTTCACTTGTGGTAAGCTAGAATACTCTTGTAATCTTCATTTATTGCACTTCAATCTCATTTATTGCAAGTATATTTCTAGTTTATTTACATATTCTAGTTTCTACCATTGTTGTATTTGGTTTTTCATTTCAAGCTTTTCAAATAGGTATTAAATGCACTGCTTTGTAGTTTAACTTTTCTTGTATTAATACAAGTTTCAATCTTTATCTCTTCACAAAGTCTCTTTATATTATGTATGTGTTTGCATTTGATATGATTAGCTAAGTTTTATGTTGGTTAATCCAAGGGAGATTTCCTCTTGGGCGTGCTAAATCAATTCCCTTCCTCTCTCCCTCGTAGTGTCAAGTGTTCAGTTTGTCTAGGTTGAGTGCGGACGTGATTGTGAGCTCTTGATACACCATAAACTTGTCACGAGTTATGCTTGACCCTACACCACATTGGTCCCTAACTTCCTACGAATCAATCGAACACCTAGGCACCATTGGAAGAATGTTTTGAGTAGATTTGACATTCCCATTGGAATGACCTCTTCAAATGAGCCAAACCTCTTTCCCTTGTATTGTCTATCACAAACTTCACTCACCAAAACACAAACTCACAAGATTTTTACACTTTTCCATTTTTAACAAAATCATCTTCACACGATTTAACCTTTCCTTGAGGAAATGACCTTGAAATACCCATTCCAAGTAAAACATGACACTGAAAAATCTCTCTTCACTTGGAGAGCACTTTTACGCACACACACACACATTTTGTTCATCCACAAACGTTTTCACCATTTCTTGCATGATATCTGAGGGATAGTGACACTCATTTAACCCTATAAGCCACATACACATTACCAAAATCGTGTTTGGAGATTAGAGTGAACGCAATCAAGCAAAGGGTTTCAATCACTTTGGTCTCAATCACTATTTACCCCGAAACACTAACATTAGTTCCTTGTGGATTCAACTCCAAACTTAACCGAATTATAACTACAACTTGACCATCTACATTTGGGTGTACACATTTCAAATCAAGTTAATGCACACACTAATGGGTTTGTTCATCAACAAGCTCTTTTACTCCAAGTTGTGAGGATGGAAAGAATCACTAGTGGTAGCCTGTGGATTCTTAGGGATCTAGGTTATGGTGGAAGCTCTCAAGGTTGAAAGATAGATTTCTTCTTAAAAATCTCTCTAAAGGCTTTCTCAAGGCTTGACCTAGATGTGGGAAAGGCACTCCCCTATTTATAGGTTTGGAATAAGGATAGTTTGAGTAAATAAGATAACTCAGATTCGCAAACGACCACTCAATCGATGGGAGGGCAGTCATAGGGTAGTTGTCGCTGGAGTGAAAACTATGTTTCAAACACGATTAAGGAAAGCACCACTCAAGCAACCAAGGAGACCACTCGAGCAAGCCCTATGCTGCCTTCCATGGCCTTTTTCTCTTTTCTCTTAAGTCATCTAGAGACCGCTCAAGTGAAGGCTAACGAGTATAGAGTGGTCCCAATAGGTTTTTTAAGCCTAAAACCATGCAAAAACTAATCCACTTGAGCATTAAAAGGTGTTGCTCAAAGAGGGGTCCGATTGTGACCCAAACAATATTTTCAAAATACAAAACTAGTTTAGAAAAAATTTTATTTAAAAATCCCTAGGGTTCATAATCGGATCGCTTATTTTTTATCCTAATCATCTTAAGTTAAAAAATAACTAAAGGGTCATCTTAGGTGTCTAGGTGATTACCTTTCTCCTAAGCATGAAGGTGCATACGAAAGTTGAATGATGTAGCTTGGACGCTTGATCTCCTCCCTTCAATGTAGCTTTAGTATCTTAAACTTGATAGCATCATAACTAGGGAACTGATTCAGATTTTACAATTAACTCCAC
>CM042201.1:5568291-5589931 GCA_023539305.1 Ilex asprella
AAAAAAAAAAAGAATCATTACCAAAAAAACTGTTAACCTCGGCAAATTACCTTCTCCGTACCCAAGAAAATAGCCCTCGACTCTTGAGTAGGAAAAAAACAACAGAACGTCGTCAAACATTTGAATTGAATACAGTGGATGCAGACAATTTAATCATTACACAAATAATATTCGCAACCAATGAAGTCAAAAAACACCAAAAATAAAACCAAAAGACAGCAGCGAGTTTTCATCACTTCTACACATTGAGAAAAAGATGCATCAAAACAGGCACTAGCCACAAGCTCTAGAACAAATAATCGCTAACAATGATTCTTTCCAACAAGAAAGAAAAGGCGCTAAAAAGCTGTGTAATTACCATAAACTGATTTCACTAATCACCTGTCATCTAGTAGCCATCTGTCGACAAGTCCTTTAATACTCTAGTTAGAAACTTCGCACTTACGACGAACCTATCGCTTGGCTGGCATGCTATGTGCAGATCCAATGAAATTTCACTGTCAAACTCGTAACATATCTCTGGCGAGGTTGAACTGGTCTGATGATCCCGTATAATCACTTCTCCAGCCAAATTACAGCTCAGTTGTTGGGTAGCTGGCATGAATAATTCTCGATAAACCCCTGCAGTTTAAGACCTTCAAAAGCTTAGAGAAACTGGCAGAGGGGTTTCTAAAAAATTATATACATGCAATAAAATTACGAAGGAGTAATGGATGGCAACCAGAATACCATCCTTAACCACTATAAATGCACATATGGCTTATACATATATCCAGGACGCACCGTAAGATAGAGTCACTTATTTAGATTTAAGCTATAATCTACATTGCTAAATTCATCTGCTTTGCAGATCATTCACTTATTGTCAAAATTTGCAACACCAAAATAACAAGGGAAATTGGTTTCACTTATTTTTTTTAGCACACTTATTTGTTGGGATGGAACAATTTCTTATGAGCCCAATTCTCAGCTGCAGGCCATAAGCATGCCATGCTTAAGGAAACACGATGATGGAGTTCAGTTCCCAAGAAAACAGAAAAGCAAGTTCACATGACTTGTACTCAATAAAATGGAACCATCGATCCACCAAATAAATTTTGCTTTGACAGCGCTTCTATCAAAACCTCGGTGCAGAAGCTTACCAACTACAACTCAAAAAGGAGCCTCAAGTGATTCATCCCATACGTCAGCACTTCCATTGGAGGCATCTTCAGCATCTTCCTCCATTGAAAGCCTAATATATTCACGGTGTGCAAAGCGATCCCACTCTGTCAATGTTGGGTTCTCGCGCTCCTGTTCAAAATATATCATTGTTGTTGTTTTCAACAGTGATCACCCGTATGTGTTTAGAGCATCTCCTAAGGCATGATCAAGCAATTGTTATGAACAAATGAAACAATTCTTGTACCTGACGAATCAGAAATGGGTCTCGTGTTTCAAAGGCCATGAATTTATTGAGGTTAAAAAGAATATTGAAAACACTGCCTGAAAGTCTGCTACCCTTCAAGTCACGCAATGTAAAATAGCTTTCGTTCTGCAAGTAAGGAAACCATAGTGTTACACATCATTATTGTTATCTAGATGATGCCAGCTACGAAGAAGGCAAGGCCTATTCATTGTAACACCACATGAATCGGCTCAAATCTCTTGAAACTTTCATCACCATCTTCCCACGTGTATCTCAAATGTATTCAAATCTCAAACTAAAGGATTTTTTCAGACCATTTTTTTATACATTAGAGAGAATACTAATAGAGATATGAGAGAAAAGAAATACAGATGGAGGACAAGTTATCCTCTAAAGAGAGAAAGAACAAACTAAAATACAGGAAACAGGAAATGGAACAAGAAATGCAAAATTAAAATAAAACCAGGTCCCAGTCTCATGGAAAATCCGACAAAGCAACAAATCCAGTGGAAGAGAAACAACCATGAAAATTTCTTGAATTCCCCTATAACCAAATAACCGCCATCAACAAACAATTCCAAAGAACCTTAGCTTCTTTACTCTTCCAACAACCCCATACCTTAATCAAGGACAGACTCAAGCCTCTCCAGCCACATTAACATGTTATTCCACAAACCCCCAACAAAAAAACAGTGAATGAACAGATGGATGGCTCTCCAATTTGCATACACGTTAAACAAATATCAGACTCGAAGCTTTGTAAAACCTTCTAATCACAACCAAATTCACTAAATACTACATGCAACGATGCTTTAATCATGAGCCTAAAGAAGTAACTAATTATAAGAAAAATGCAACCCAGCAGCATCTACGAATGTCAAAGGATTCAAACACAGAATGTCTTTTACTCGATTTCTCTTCCCAGGTAGATGTGTTAGTAAGGTTTCTGCTATAATATATTACATTCTTTAGATGGAGGACTGGAATTTTTTTTATTAGAAGATTGAACAAAAATTTCCAATCCAATTTTTGGACAAAAACATTCTATGCCTAATGTGGCACAACGTTGCTGCTTACTGTAAGAATTGGTTTGCATTTATTGGTAAATGAAAAAGGAAAAAGACACTCCAAAAAAACAATGTAAATTTGCAATCAATTATAGTGGCCATTAGAACAGAATTAAAAAGCACCGACAGACTCAGGACACATGCATAACACGATATGAACACAGACACTGAAAATCCTCAAAAACAGAGTGAGTAACAGACACTTCCACGAAACGAATAGCAAAATTCCATATTAGCATATAATGTTATTTAGTTTGTATGTATGTGCGTATACTGTATAGTGGAACATATATGAAAATCTTATATCTATTGCGTAGCAACTTAAGAAGCACCATATTCAAATTTCAACATTTAAAACATCTCCCATGCCGCCACTCCTTTAAACTTAATACTAATTATATATGAGCCTTAATTAAATAACTTCATTAATTTGCTTTTCATGCTAATAAGAAATCATCCCATCTTTCTGAGTCCTAATGTTCAAGAAATGTCAAACACAAGTCCGAAGGTCTCAATGTTTTACTATGGGCACAACTACAGACATGTCGGACACGTGTTTGAGTGTGTCCCAAAAGTGCCTGTGTCTACCACACTTAAAAGTGTATGCCTCTCAGGAGATCATCCTTAAAATTACTTTGAAATACACCATGTGCACAAGAAATGATTGAACAATCAAATCACAAGAATCAAGGAATAACAAAAACTTTGAAGAATTTTAATAGAACAAAGGTAACCTCTGGTCCAATCATGTCAACTATCTGACACAAAATGTCCTCAAAAAGTACAGGCTCTTGAGCCATACACTCCATTCTATGCAACTGCTCCTCATAAAAGAATTGCAATTCATTCCTTGTAAGAACTCCATTTCCATCTAAATCTATGCACTTGAACCTGATCAAGAATATTCAGTGTCACATGAAAATATCATTGAAAACATAATAACTTTCAATATTCAAATATGGAAAAGTTGCAAGAATGATGTCAACACTTAGATCATCAATCTTCCAAAGATTCTCCCAAGTTGAAAAGATACTAAATTAATTGAAATAATCTAAATTAAATATCTTTACATGCTGAGTTTATGTTTTGAAATCCCAAGTGGAATGGCCAGATGATCAACTAGTCCCACTACTGAAAACATAATTCCTTTTAAAGCCACGTGATTAACTTTGTGCTGTGTGCAAAAGGGCAAACATAGCTGACTAACTTTGTAAGTGTAAACATGAAACTTGACGAATCGAGAGAGTACATTAATTTTTTTTTATCAACAACAGAAAAACTTCATTAAGAATAAAAATATTACCACAAGGACAACTAGTCCATCAAAGTATTACAAAACAACAAAGATAAGCAAACAAAAAACAGATGCAATTTGCATATATATTTCCTATCTGCTATAATAAAAATTTAAGGGATTCCTGTAACAATGACGTGACCCCAAGCACAAAAGGATGCCAAAACAAAATCAATCCCACAAACAAATCTCTATTTACACATCTTCAAATATTCTTGCATTTCTTTCTAACCAGAATACCCAACAGGTTGCCATTACCAGATTTCCATAGAACCTGAGTTTTTTTACTTCTCCCAAGGCCCCTAGATCAATCTCAGACTCAAACACGGCAGTACTCAACAAAGGCGGAACCTAACCATCTCAACATATTTCAAAGTCTATTCCACAATGCAAAAGCAATCGGACAATGGAGAAAGAGGTGATTAACATTCTCCTCACTATTCTTTTTGTTTTTGATAAGAAACATTGAATTCATTAATGAAAAGTCAAAATTATAAAGGACATATCAAAGTTGTATAAGACATCCAAATCAAAGATCTGAAAACATAAGACGACAGAAACAACGCTAAGCAAGAGCAAACACTACATTCCACAAGATGCAAACCAACTCAAAATGATGCAAGAGAGAGGGAAATTTTTAATTTCTTCAGTCACGGAGGCCCAAAAGAAAGCCAAAAGGTAAAGTCGTTCTCAAAGTTCTTCAACCTCCTCACATTTATCATCGAAAATCCCAACATTCCTTTCAAACTTCCAAAAAATAGCATTACAAGCACAACACCAAAGGTTTTCCACTTCCTATTCCCAACCCTACTCAAAACATCCAAACATTATCGAAAACATGCTTCTTGGTGCCACCCAACAATGATCAATAAACCTAAACAACTAGTACCAGAGTAAAAATGCAACACGGTAGTGAAGAAAGAGATGATCAATACTCTTCTCATGACCTTTGCACATACAGCATTGCAGTGGAAGACAAATCTTAGATCTTCTTTTTTGAAGCACGTCATAAGTATTAAGCTTACCATGAGCAATTATCTATACCCTAATTTGCACCTTAAGAGGCACTCTATATTCCTAAATCACCCTCGAAGGGAAAACAACGGAAGAGATGGAACATCCATTAAAGATTCAAAAAATGATTTACAAGAAAAATACCATAAGAATCAATAGTCCAAACTCTTTGATCCAAAGAACCTTGAATCAAAGAAACATTATTAGGCGAAGAGAGAATTTCAACCACCTCTGTACATTCCCAATCATCAAACTTCTCCGAAATCCAAAATCCAAAATCCAAAATCCAAAATCCAAAATCCAAAATCTAAAATCCAAAATCCAAAATCCCAAGACAAGAAAGAAGAGTCATGATGACTTAATGACACAATTTTATAGCCATGGAAGAAAGAAATTAGATTAAGACGAGGAAAAAGATCTCACATAAAGGAGCCTCACAAACCCATAAATCTTTCTAAAAACGAATCATAATTCCATCACCCACAATGAGCTTAAGATTTTGAGAGAGTTCGTAATCCTTAAGCAATAATCTTCTATGGACTTTAGAACCTACTTCTATCAAACTCATTAGCATCCCAACCATTAGGTTGTAAGTCATATTTGCTTCTAATAACGGAACACCACAATGATCCTTGTTCCTAAGGGAATCTCTAAAGCTATTTCCCTACCAAAGTCTTGTTCCTTTTTAATAAATTTCCAATTGAAAGACCACCTTTAACCCCATGCCTAAAAACGATCTCCCATAAAATAAATAGGAACACTAGTCAAAACAAACTGGACCAAAGTTAACCTACCTCCCCCAGAAATAATGGCTTTCTTCCATTCGTCAAGCCTTTTCTCAACCTTCTCAATAATCGAATCTCAGAAAGATCTAGACATCATATTACCCCCCAAAGGAAACCCAAGATACTTGAAGGGCCAGCCACCCAAAAAACAACCCAAGTCAAAAGCCAATCTATGCATCTTATCATGAATAATGTTAATTCCTATAACAACACTCTTCACCATATTAACTTTAAGACGTAATATAAGTCCAAAAACCTTAACAACATTTTTCAAATTTTGGATTTTCTCTTCATCCTCTGAGAAAAAAATAGTATCATCAGCAAATTGCAAATGAGAAACCACAGCTCTATCCCTCCCAACCATAAAACCCTCAACCAAATTGCATCTTTTCGCCTTGTCCGTTATTCTACTCAAACCATCCACCACCAATGTAATTAAGAAAAGGGGATAAAGGATTTCCTAGTCTACCTTAAATTCACAACTCTATCTCTACCAACCATAAAACCCTCAACCAAATTGCATATTTCTGCCTTATCCATTATTCTACTTAAACCATCCACCACCAATGTAAATAGGAAAAGGGATAAAGGATTTCTCTGTCTCAACCCCTTAGATACATTAAATTTTTCCCTTGGTCTCTTATTTAACATGATTGAAAAATTCATAGACTCCACACAACCCCTAATCCAACTTCTCAACCTTTCTCCAAACCCCTTTGCCTCCAAAACAAAGTCAAGAAAATCTCAATTCACATGATCAAAAGCTTTCCAAAATCAATTTTCAGCACAATCCCCTCCTTACCTCTAACTCTATAATCCTCTACAATTTCATTCGTCACCAAAACAACATCTAAACTTTATGCACCCCTTACAAAAGCCCCTTGGGATGAGCAACTTGTCTCACTTAAATATTACCTTAAAATGATTGAAAGAAATTTAGCAATGATTTTATACAAATTAGTAATCAAACTAACAAGCCTGAAATCCTTCAATCTCAAAGAGTCAACTTTTTTATGGATAAGACAAATAAATAGCATTTGTGACTGTATTCATCTCTCCATTATGAAAAAATTCTCAAAACACTCTCATCAAGTCATCCTTGACAACATCTCAATAAACTTAAAAAATGGTTATAGTGAAACCATCCAGGCCAAGAGCTTTCTTCTTACTACATTCAAAGTAGGTCCCACACTCTCGTCGGCAATATAAAGCTTTTAAAAAAATGGGCCATCTCACTCTCAATCATATTCTCATCATCAAAAATCAACCCATTCTCCCTGTTCAACTTATGAATGACTTTCCTCAACCTATTACCATTAGCAACCTTATGAAAAAAAATTGAATTATTATTACCCTCTTTAACCCACTTAACCATAGACGTTTGTCTTTGACTAATTTCCTCTTTATGCACCACTTCTCAAATTTATTCCTAAGCTCCCGCTTTTTCATTCTTATACCCTCCTTCAATCCACCTTCTTCCTCTATCCTATCAATATCCCCAATCTTCTTCGCAATGACCATTTTTGCTTCATGAGCATCCTCAAATCCCTCCCTATTCAAAATTTTCAATTTCTACTTAACATACTTAAGTTTATTCATAAAGTTAAAACTTTTTCATCCTACAACCTCACCTTCAAACCACCACTCTCCAATCCTCTTTTTAAAGTCAACATGATCCACCCACATTCTCAAACCTAAACAAGCAAGGTCCCCACCTATACTTAGCATCATGAAGCATAATACAACAATGATCCAAAAGAACTCTAGTCATTCTCCTCACTGTCCTTGTACATAACACACCCCTATGGGAGCAAAGAGAGATGAGGTTGTCTCCTTTGAAACAAATCATTAGTAGTCCAAGATAAAACTTGAACTTTAGGGGAAACCTTTGCTTTCCAAATCTTCTTAGAAGGGCCAATCAACACAACAAAGAAGAATTTACAATTAAAAACCCCGAAAGGAAGGAGAGACCACACTCTCCTATTAGAAATTGGCTGGCTTAGAATAACACCTTCTAACAACGATAAAAGAGACGACAGCTCACCAATCTCTCAATCACTGAGGTGTTAACATTGATCACAATATAAAGAGCTATGAAGAGAAGAAGGAAGTTTATTAAAGAGAAGATTATATTAGTCTCCAAAGGAAAATACATAAAACATAAAAAAGCCTTTTTATATTAGGGCAAAAGAAAAAAAAAACTACACTAAACTACCCTGCACTAACATACTAAGCTGTCAACACCGATATACGCCAACACCCCCATCCTAAAATTTAAATTTCAACTAATAGGAAGAGACAAAGATAAAAGCAAGTGGCATACTATGATAATGGGGCAAACACTATAAACAAGCAAACAGCAATGACGGAGGTCTATCACCCCTCGTATCCTCCAAAAATCAAATTAGCTCACCATTCCCCACAATGAAATTTAGAAACTAAGATAAATAAGTCCAACCCTAAGATATAGATTTCCATCGATTTCGAGCTATCCCCAATCCACCACATGAGAATCCCAACTATTATCTTGTAAATCATATTTACTTCTAATCACATTATGCCACAAAGAATCGCACTCAATAAGGAATCTACACAACCACTTCACCATCAAAGCAATGTTTCTAGCCCTAATATTGCCAACACTTAAGAGTTAAGTCCTATTTACCCCCAAGGGCAAGATACAATTTCCTACATCACCTAATCATTCCTCCCTTAAAACTACCATCCCATATCTCTCATCATCCTTTCAATTCCATTGCCATTGACAACACTTGATGGAATCTTAAAAAGGGACAAGTAGCAAATGGGAAAGCTTCACAAACACCGAGGGTACTAACCTCCCATCTTTTGATGGCATAGCTTTTTTTTCATCCATATAGTCTTTTCCTAATTTTCCTAAGCACAAGAACCCAAAAACTCTCAGACCTAAGATTCCAAGCCAAAGAAAGGCTAAGAGATGTCAATGGACACTGATCAATAGAACAACTCAAAATTTCAATCAACGTATCAAGCTTATTCTACAGACATGCGATACAATGATATACCAACCAAATAACCTTTAACCATGTTTACCCTCAATACCAGAATTAATTCAAAAATTTCGACTACCAAGTGCAAATTGACCACATCACCTAATACAAAGAAGATAGTATCACTTACAAATTGTAAATGATCAATGCCCACCCCATTTCTTTTGATCACAAATCCTTCATACCTCCTCAGCGCTCATCACCAACCTACTCAAGACATCACCCACCCGTGTAAACAAAAAAAGAGAAAGTGTATCACCTTGTTTTAAGCATCTAAAAGCATTGAAACATCTCCCTAGTTTCCCATTTACAATCACTAGCAACTTAGTTGAAGACAAAACATCCAAGAATTCATATCATCCGCCTATACCCAAACCCTTTTTCCTCTAAAACCATATCCAAAAACTCGTTGTCCATAGGGTCATATCTCTTCTAAAAATCTATCTTGAAAATCACTCTTTCCTTCTAGTTATCTATAGTCTCATTTGTAACTAACACCATACCTAGAATATGAACTCAAAATTTGACCAACCAATTGAAAAGCGGACGTTGTCATCTAAAACATTGTGCCAAGTCATAGTTCCCAGAGTTATTTTTTCGGGACTATTCCTGATGAAAGTTTCCACCATCTTTCATGCTCTCTCTCTCTCTCTCTCTCTCTCAACACAGTCAAAAGACCAACATTATATTTACGGATACCAATAAAAAAGACAAATACGAATATGACACGATACAAACACATAGACACAACATTTCTAAAAAAAGTAGGACATACGCATGTCAAGGACAAGCCACACATAATTGTGTTCCATATATCAAGTTATATAACCTATCCCTATATAAAGATATAATTATAATATTGCACCACACAGTTAAATCAGTACTTTATGAGAAGCAATTCTTATGTGTAATGCTCTAATGTGAATTTTTCGACAAATCGATTGTAGTAATAAATAGTCCTTGATTTTTCCAAAGACAAAATTTAGCAGGCATACATTATTCTCAAATTGTCTTCATTAGTACACCATTTATCCATGCTTCTCATTTATTAGTAAAGTTTATGTAAATCTTTAAAATCGCATGTAAAATTTGACACCCGTGTATAAAACCAAACTAGCCCGGGGATAATCATCTTACCAAAAATTAGCAAACACTCTTCAAATCCAATTTAATCACTCCCAACAATCCAGAAACATTATTGCAGAAAACCATCTAGCCCTAGAGACTTATCACAGTTGCACTAAAAACTGGTCCTTTAATTTTCTCAACTTCAAACGGTGTCTCAAACCATCTGTCTTGAGCTTACATTAAAATAAGTCATATTGAAATTGATTTTCATACAAACTACCCTCTTAGAGTTTGTTTCCTCCATACTAATCCAAATGAAAGGTCCCAAGATGTTGAAAATCACCCACATCAGGTGGTGCTATATGGGAAGGCTAAAAATCAACATGATAGCATCTTTACTTTAATACTTTACTCAATACTCTTGTAAACGATTGCATATTTAGCTATTTATACATATTGTGAAATTATTGTAATTTTGCTTTCCCCACCCATGAGTAAGTATTTCATAGTAGCCTCATTAGACCGTACATCTTTCTTGATATATCCAGTTAATAGGTAGGAGCATAAACTAAAACATTTTGGAGCTATAAAGATAGTAATTAAATCGTTAGCACCACATAAAAACATTTCTCATAGAGTCGTTGTTAATACGAATAAGAGGAACTCTGTTATAGCCATTTTCGTACATTTAATGTACTCTACGGATAGAGGAATATATAGAGTTGAATATAGTAAAATAAGATATTGAAATATTTCATTGAAATTGTTCGTTTAGAAATTTCCCGAAAAGCTAATCATAGGTTCTTCTCTCCATCGGAATAATAGGGTTGTTATGCTCATTACTAAACTTATTGAAAAGATGAAATATAACCAAGGTATATCTTTTTGATCAGAGGTTGAATCGATCATCAAAAGAATAATTAGGTTAAAAATTAGGATACATTTTGGAAAAATAAAACTTCCATTGATGAGAAGTGAATGAAAGGTTTTCATAAAAATTCTCGTAGAATCAAGAATGAAGTTTTCATATGAAAAGCAAAAGTTTAAGCAAGAAACATATAGGAAATGGCATATCTAGCATAATTTTATTTGATACAGGCAGATTGCATTTGTACCTAACAATTGATTGTTAAAAACAATATTAGTGAAGATAATAATCAGATGGTGAATACATACCAGTACTCAAGACTAGGCTCAGATGATTTATCCTCCTCCGACAATATGAAGTAAACAAAATCTTCATATCCCATCTTTCCTTCAACCTTACTGTTGAACTTTCTCGGAACCTGCGATAAGAATGAACCATAAAGAAATTAGAAGACAACAGGAAGCAATCAACGATAAATATTCTTCTCATTTGAGCAAAGCAAACAATGTGGCCTAAAGAACGAAAGCACCATATAAATGACACAAACCTGCGAAAATATTCTGTCAACAATCCTGTAGGTAAGTGCATGGTTACCATATCTAATAAGGTTTTCTTTGTCAATCAAGAAATCATGATCGGTATCCAGCTCCCAGAACTTGCAATATATAACATAAAAGTGTTCATAAGAGAAGTACCTGTGGTGAAAAATGAATATGTAAAAGGAAAATATTAAACGATAAAGCAACTAGAAAGCAATACCAGATAAGTTATTACTAGCATAAAAAAAGAACATGAATGAAATCTATGTATGATATGTTTCCCATCAAATCTGCATGGCATTCTTAATGTTGCTTTACATTGAGGATGTTAGAGTTCTCTTTTCTATTGTTTCTATTAATCAGAATAGTCTAACATAGGATAATATAGGTAATTGCTTCAATATCCTTCTAATGTAAATAAGTTATAGATTGGTAAACATTATCCAACAGACGAGATTATTTTCACCATCTATCTATCTCTGTCCCCCCCGCCCCCAACAACACACAAAATAAACAGACAAACACAACTCTAACATTCAACTACTGAGCTTCAACTTGGTATTAGGGCATGATCCAAGGCAAGACGACATCAGGAAAAAAAATTACAACGAATGCTACCACCATCACTATGATGACATCATCATTTTTGGACAAAGAGAACCTACGCATAGGGTCATTTCCTTAAGCTGCTATTATAGTGAATTTATTTTTTTATTTTTCGAACCTATTCGAATAGTTTTTTTGATGTTTCTAAGGAAAATTGGTATTGATTTGTTCAATCAGTCACTTTTTTTGAACAATCTAAGCATCTTTTATGCTTCAACAGTTAAATTCATACTAGTGGAGTGCGACTAAGTCTTGGGCAGATCATTTGGAGTAACTTTGTTGGAGTTCATTGGAAGGGAGAATGTCAAGAATGATTTCTTGTAATGCAACGGAACTCATCTAACAAGTTTTCGTCAAGTCTCCGTGGACTTCCTCATTAAGTCTGAGTGGTCGAGTGAATTTTGTTTTGAACTACCGCAAACTTGGTTCATAACTTTCAACTTAGCAGCAAACCCGATGCGACTGACTGAAAAGCCAACATTAATAACAAGTTTAATTATGTGATAAAAGAGCTCTATTTTCTAACAGATTTGTCCATCAGTAATGGGGATCACATTGGTGGGAATATAGGCCGATACATCTCCCGCTTGTGTTTCAATGACCGGTAATATGATCAAGCTACCTGCGCCTGTCTTGTCTGGTCATTTATCCGCTCTTTCTAAGAGACTTTACAAAAACAACAGATGGTCTCAACGGCTAGGCGCCGCTCTAATTCTGAGTTATTCCAACTTACTTATTCTTTATTGCCGCGGTGAACAAACAAAAAAAAAGGGTCATCTCAACAAAAGGAGGACCAGCAACAACAAAGACTACTAACCATCTTCCTGTTTCTAGTCATCTGTTATGAGTCTTGAGTCTGGGAAGTCGCCTCAATATGAGTGGTCCCTAAAAATAGAGAAGGCCGGGTAAGGCTTCCGCAAGAACCTTCCCCCGATTTCCGGTCAAGATAGATGGTAAGGAGCCCTATCAAGTAAAGGTCATAACCAGTCTTTTTATTTACGTACGTACAATTTTAGTTAATTGCAGGTGATTATTGCTTGAAATGGTAGCATGCCTCACAGCTATGTGTACAGCCACTATTTAAATTTTTCTTTGGTCATGATTTGGTTCTTTGTAGGGTTTGGAGTGCCATCTCTCAAGTGTGGGGCATGTTCCTTGATAATTGGTGGAAAATCATATCAGTCTTCTTGTTGTTTGGTAAATAGTTGATTGTGGGCCCCTCCATGGTAACTCTAGATGATGTCAAAAGTCATCCACTAGATGATCAAATGGAAAAAAATGTTACTTGTGTCGTTGAAAGAAGTCCTCCTTCGGTCTACAGAAATTGAGGATAAGTGAAGTGATAATTTTTAGTGATGACTTAGTTGGGGCTTACTATGGAATCATGTGCAGAATCCAAAGTTCAACTTCTTGATCATAGTTATCAAATCGTATATCGGAAGGCCTATCGTATCGTGTATCGGAAAATATGGTACAATTTTAAATAAATAATAATAAAATATATATACTTTTGAAAAAAATTCATACTCATAAAAATATATCATTTCATTAATAATTTACCAACTATTCAAGTCATCAACATAATTCATTGCTATTATAATGCAAAATTCACAACTGTAGTTCACAAATTCAAACTTCAAACACCAAAGAGACTTCTAATCCAAATTTCTAACATCTATTTTGAACTCAATCTTCAATTTCAATTGAAAAAGCATCATTATCATCATCAAAAAAATTATTTAGCTTTGTAAATAAACTAACAAAATTTTTTACACTGCTGTCTGCACAGGTTTCGTCGAAGGAAGAAGAAGGCAGCAGCAACTTTCGTTGATGAAGACACAACAGCAACTTTCGTCGATGAAGAACAAGGAGAAGAGAGAGAGGGGCTAGACCGGGTCCATCGTTGTCGTCGTCAACAGAGAGAAGAGATCAGAGAGAGGCTAGACTTCATCAAAGACAGCAATGTCGTCAATCGAAGGCAGCAACATCATCGATCGAAGGCAGCAACGTCGTCGATTGAAGGCTGCGGTGTCTCTGAAGTCTGATCAACACCTTCGTGAACACCCAGGTCCAGAAGGGGAGACAACGAACACCGACTAAGGAGAGGAAAGAGGGATTTATTTTTTTTTGTAAACCCTACCCACTGAAACGACGTCATTTCAGTGGCAGGGATAAAAAAATAGTATATTTTATACAAAACGACGTCATTCCAGCCCAAAAAAAAAAACCTAAACAAGTTTTGCGCGTATCGTTCGTATCGTAAAAACGTATCGTGTATCGAACGATACAACGCAAAAACGATACATACCTACGATTCGTATTGTTTTAGGCCTGTATCGTGACGTATCGTATGATACGTATCGTATATCGTACGATACTAACAACTATGTTTTTAATACACCCAAAAAGATATAGAAAGCTTTTGAGGAGATGTATTAACGAGAGCATAATGTGCCATGAATTTATAAACTTTTTAAGTGTATCTATATAATAAAGTAAAGCATTCTGCTTGCATAAAGCATGACAACGACTCAAATCATTTAGATCCAACACCTAATCTTGTGACTTACATTTAAAATTTTTAAAGAACAGTAAATATGATAACCATACTTTTTAATAACAATAAAATTTTAACCTCCTACTCACATTTTAACGATGGTAAAAAAATGTGCTTTGCACAAGCGTACCCTAGTCTCTAATACTAACAAACCTTTATGGAGTCTGTTGGCACAATGTCGGCTACCTTTGCAGAAGTTAGCGCAAATGTGGGCCAAGGAGGCTCAAGTAACCTCTAAAAGTTCAAAGCACACAAACCACCGACTTTTATGGAAGAGGCGGATTTGATGGTTGCTGACCATTGGTTCCAACAAGTTGTTAAGATCTTAGAGGCTAAGAAAATCACCTTTGATGCCACTAAGATAAGGTTAGCTGCATTCCAACTAGAAGAAAAAAACCATTTGTGGTGGGATAGGACAAGGGCCTCAAAGAACCTAGAAACAATGACATGGGAAAAGTTCTGGAAGCTCTTCATGGGCAAGTATTTCTCATCGGTTGTTTGACATGCAAAAGCCCGAGAATTCTTAGATTTGAAGCAAGGGACTATAACGATGATGAAATATGTGGCTAAGTTCACTGAGTTAGCCCATTTCGCCGATGATTATGTGGCACAGACATGGCCAGAGTGAACAAGTTTGAGTATGATTTGAAATTATTCATCCAAGGAAAAACTGTAGGCCACCGCCTACAAGATTTGGACCCATGGTCAAGACAACTATGGCCATTGAGAAAGAGGTAGATGGCGCACGGAGCATCCGAGAGGCGGGTGCTAAGGACAAAAAGAAGGAGGGTCAATCCTATTCTTTGAGTTCAGGGAAAAAGTAGGACTTCTACCCAGCAAGGACATTAGGTACAAGGACACGGCTATCAAGGCCAAGGCCAAAGTCGATCCACCCAAGGGGGGAAAACTTCAAGACTTCTTACCAGACAGATCACAGGACTGGTTACATATGCCACCAGCCGGGTCACATGAAGCGACATTATCCTCTGAGGTAAAGATTCCAGAGCTATGGGACATTTTAGTCCTAGTCATCAGTGGGGCATATACACAGACTTATCTCATTCCTCCCTACCCCACTATGGGTCAGAGAAGCCAATATCAATTCCAGGGTATTGTACAAGCTCCTACTACTTCACGAGCGGAAACTCCGCAATCAAGCCAGATGGGTCGGGTATAGGTTGAGACCAAGAACAGGGCTCACAGACCAGAACTTTGGGAACCCAGGGGCAAGTCTACGCCATCACACTTCTGACTGAGATAAGGGATCAATCGGTCATTCAGGATACATTTCTACTCTCTCTCTCTTATGGACAAGGGTATTATTTGACTCTGGTATATCGCATTCATTTATTTTTGCATCATACGTGAGAGATTGGGCTTAGAGGTTGAAACCTTGAAAGAGTCATTACAAGTGAGTTCTCCCCTAAGAACTAGGATGAGTATTGATCAAATATGTTAGGGATGTGAGTTAAAGATCTCGGAGATTCTACTCACCGTAGACCTTAGGGTCATAGACATATCAGAGTTTGATGTCATCATTAGGATGGATTGGTTGGCGGCACACCTAGTCGTCATTGATTGTAATCAAAAGAGGGTCAACGCTTACACACTGAATGGTATTTGTTTTAAATTTCAGGGGGAGAAGTACGATGTTTTACCCCCAAAGTAGTGTACGATTCCTGTTGGCACGGACAGTTGATGGGTTGGCTAGCAAGCCTTACCCTAGAAGACGAGTCGAGACAGGAGTTGAATCTACCTCAGGTAGTTTGTAAGTATGAGGATATTTATTCGAATGAACTACGTGGATTACTTCCACATAAGGATGTAAACTTTACCATTAAGTTGCACCCCCGTACATCGCTCATTTCTATGACACCGCATAGAATGGTACCTGCAGAGTTGCAAGAACTCAAGGTCCAATTGCAAGAATTGATGGACAAGGACTTCATTAGACCGAGTACCTCACCTTGAGGAGCTCCGGTACTATTTGTCAAGAAGAAGGACAAGACCCTTTGGCTATGCATACATTATCGACAGTTGAATCGGGTTACTATCAAGAATAAATACCATTTGCCGCGAATTGATGATTTGTTTGATCAACTAAGAGAGATGCGGGTCTATTCCAAAATAGATCTACGCACGGATTACCATCAATTAAAGGTTAGGGAGGCGGATATCCCTAACATTATGAGAATTTATTAACATTATATGTTTATGATATAATTAACTATGGTCTATTTTGAAATGTGATTGAGATTGTTCAAATGACACTCATACATATTGGACATGATATAGTATCGCAATTGTACATTACATTGCATATACACGGAGACATCGCATTCATGGACATTAGGCAAGAGTGGGGGTGCATGTGCATGGTTGTCATCAAACACAACTCTACTGTGTGGGCTCGAAAAAGTTAGGTCAAGATCCGACTGAGCCGCACGGTTTGCATTAAAAATTGTGTCAGGAATAGCAACAAAGGCTAGACTATCCCTCGGGTGAGAGACCAAGTAATTATGATACGTACTTTCTTGGTTTAATCCATAAAGTGTGTCGGTGTACACAGAACCGTTAGTGAAAATCCATGAATTCCGTGTCGGTTAGATACCCGTTGTGGTATAAGTCTATAAATACCCACCCCAAGAAAGATCCAGAGATTTTAAATGATCATTAAATGTGTAACATCAATGATAGGGGCTTAGAATGCCCGGATTTACAACCGTGGCATTTACATATGTTGAGGGAGCCGATGAGGACTTGAGTTGATGTGCATGAGTGAATCTCATCTCATACCACGGCATGGCATAATGAATTTCAATATTAAGTTGCATATTCTTGATTGGAATGCTCTGTGGCTTGTTGAAATTGCATATGATATTTCATATGCATCTAGGTTAGGGAGTAACCTTTTTAGGAGATACCCTATTAAGTGTGACTCACCCTTTATGAGAAAACATTTCAGGTGCGGATTATACACCCGTGAAAGGCTCTCATTTGGGGCGTCAAGGACGAAGAAAAGCCAATTTGTGATTTTTAAACCATGTTTTGTAAAACTTTGATGTAATTCAATTTTTGACATGTAATATTAGAAAGAATTGTATTGTGGACATATAGAAACTATATTTTGCTTAAACTTCATGTTACTTGAGTTTGGTATGAGGATGTGTAAGTTTGAAAATGATTGGAATTGAAAAGAAGATGGAATCGTAGGAAAATTGATAAAACCTACTGGTAAAACATTGAGAACTTCTACCGGTAGAACTTTTCGAGTAAGCAAAACTTACCGGTAAACTACAGTTTTACGGTAGAACTTTTTCAGTAGGCAAACCTACCTGTACGACGATGACAAACCTACCAGTAGATTTTTCAAAAATCTCAATTTTTAAGAGTGTATTGTCATATTTTCGAGCTTTGTGTCATTTTATTCAAATGATGTGAATGGACAATAATGGAGTATAAATTGTGGAATATTAGACTTCCGATGGGTCATGTAGTTAAATGGTATGCAGGTTGTGTTTGGGAGAGCTGGTACAGGACAGATTCTACTCAAACTCTATGTTTTGTGATCCCGATAAAGAGGGATGTGTCGTGATGCCAAGTTATGCGACATTCACTAGCATTTCCGCGGGTTGATGAGTGATCAACAAGTTGACAAATGACTCCCGATTTTAGTGGCGTCTTAGGGCAACTGTGAATCGAATGGCGTGTCTCTTGCTCAAAGCGCCTGCGCAAATGTTTCGAAAAGAAGAAGACTAGAGTTTATGGTTCGCAATTTACAGATTTGTCTTGAAATATTTTCAATTCCTTCTTCCGTGTTAGAATCTTGAACAATTTCTTGAAGATTTGGTTCAATATGCAAGCTTTCTCAGATTTGGGTCTCCTCTTTTCTTCCTAATTGGCTTTTTTTTTGGATATGTTGTTATTTGAGGTTTTGAAGACAATGGTCCCCAAATTGGTTGAACCACATTTCAACTCGACCGAGTTGATCTAACTTGGCCCAAGTTGAGCTGATTCAGCCAAGTCACAACCGAATGAACACGATTCTGCTAAGTCTCGTGCTAAATATATATTATGTATCATTATCGAATCGGAGGTGGCCAATTCAGATAAGGGTCGGTGACCTTAGATGATACAGTGCATGAAGGATCTGACTCGTGAGTATAAACTTTTGAACATGATCGTGGGAGCAGATATCGATCCCAAGTCCCACATTAGTAACTTTATAAGTGCACAGGCATACATGTTATACGCTATTTAACACAAGTTACTACTAGTTTGCCTACTCTAATTTTCAACATAATCCAAAGAGCTTTTGAGAGCAACAAGAAGAGTCATAGACTTCATTTAGGTTATTTGATCACCAAATTGTGCCAGAAGAACGAAGTTTAGCCTCTCCCATTTGATCAGATGCTGAAGCCAAAAGGTCCCATCGATAGCACTTCCATGACTCGAAGCTTCTCACATGCTTTCGGGTAAGGGAACTTCATGAGTTGGAGTAAAGAAGTACGAGGAGATGGATCCCACACCACCCACCACACAGGATCCAGTTTCACCACCACCTACATGTAGATTTTCTATACCAACAAAACCTAACCCTGCTGATTCTCGATCAAGTACATAGAGGGATATGGGTTTGAACCACATGTGTAAGATCATGGCTTTATTTTCTACTATAAAGTCACACATGAATCAACAATTTAGTCTCACCTTTGCCAAGATGGACTAGAGGATAGAGTGCAAAGGTATTTAGGGACATGAGTTCTCAAATGCGTGAGTAGGTTAGGAGTCTTCCTATTCCCTTCTAATGAAGATGGATAAAGGGAAGGGGAAGAAGGTGGATGGGGATGGTGGCCATGGACTAGATAGAGGACCTAATTAAACATATGGAGGAGCTTCTCTAGGACTAAATGGGCCAGATCCACCTACTACATAGGATACCTAGCCTTAGAATCTTGTGAGCTTATAAGTGCTTGATATGTATGAGAGATCCTTCCCTATGTAATCATTGTTTTATGGCATTGTATATATATCATGATATTGTTTTCCTTTATGTCGTTTATTTTCAAATGTTGATAATCATTATCATGATCCCGTGCTTACATGATAATTCATTTCCTCGGTATTCTCCTACATATGTTTTTCATCCTTACTTATTTTTGTCCTTTCCCACATGATTGATACTTTGGCAATTCGTGACAAAAAAAGGGAAAGCAAATTGATAAAGTATAAGGAAAATTTGTGCACATTTGAGATAATGGAGAAAGGGGGCAAACAATTTTGGCATGGCATGAGTTATTTTCTTTGTTATGTTTCTACTTGTTTTTTTTTCTTTATTGTTTTTATAGCACAAACTAAGGGAGAGAACTAGACTACTTGAAATTGAAAGTTATACCTAGTGGTTCTTGAGCATATAAGTGCACTTGTCATTGTTATACCAGTTTGCATGTTACTTACTCTACATAATGCACACATACATGTAGTTTATCGCTCTTAGTGCTTTGTTCACTAACACTTTCCCGTAACCATGATTTATATTTGACGTACCATATGCATTTTGCAAGATTTTGTGTTTAATATCGGTTTCGCAAGACTGTGTTATTCCAAAAGTTCAAATCATTATGACAAGTTTTGTAATTAAAATGAGATTGAGTGATTTGAACTTGAGGGTAGAAGTTACGATTATAATTCATTTTTCATGTAAGATTTACAGAGTTGTAATCATGGAATTGCCAAAAGGGGAAATTGATTGTAAGTGACCAATCCCATGAGATCACTTGTACTTGTATCTCAAACATATCCATATTCAAGATGCTTATGAAAATTGAAGTGCAAATCATGAATTGATAAAGAAGCTCAAGCTAAATTGAAACCTATGAAGAGTGAAGACTTATTGGAAGCTATCAATCTTAGGCGAGGTAAAAGACCTATATACCTAGTTGGCCCAGATTGGTTGAACTTAGGTGAATAATAATGGATTCAAGTGTTTTAGGATTGATGATCCATGGCATGACACTTGTATTTATGAGAAAAACGTTTTTGAAATTTTGAGGGTTCGTTTTAAAACAACATAAGTGTCATGGCATGGAGATTTTTTAAGTATCACCCCTTGGTACACAAAAAAGGTTGATGAGAGCATTGGTTTTAGGTAGAAAAACAAGTGAACACCACTCTTTACACATTCTCTAGTCACTCCAGCGATGGACTTAAATTTACAAAACAGTGTTACGAGCTCGTTAATCGCTGCAGTCCACTGTTCACACTAGAGTAATTCTTTTCCGGTAGGCAGCTTTCTTACCGCTCTCGGACAGCTCGTGTGGTCTGTCGACAAACTGAATTTTTTTTTTTTTTTTGATAAATCGACAAACTGAATTACTTGTTCCCTAATTAACCTTTATTTTCCCCAACTATAAATATGGGATGTCTTTATTCGACAATAGAGAAACTCTAGGGCTTAAAAGAGGCTAGAAAGAAATTCAAAAAGCTTTAGATGAAAACTGGGTTTCCATGCTAAAACCCCAAACACTACTTGACCAATTTAAAGCTTGTTTATAAAATCAATCTATACCTTGAGAGATCTTGAAGAGTACCCAAAACCTACAGGGTAAGAATCTAAGTAGGATTTCAAGGATATTCCCAAGAGGAGGAGAAGAGGATTCCAAGGAAGGATTGTGGAGCTCAATTTGTTGCCTATTGAAGGTAGTCATCAAGAGGTTACAGTGGACTCCAAAGTGAAGATTCAAAGGAGAAAGCATTTAACTATGGTATTGGTTAAGGTATAAATCTTAAAACTTGTAATCTAACTTTGAGGCTAGTGCATTAGGTTAAGTGGACAACGGTCCCGTGGTTTTTTTCCCAATAGGATTCCATGTAAAACTGCATGTGTTGGTTGTGTAAATCTCTTTCATATTTCTTTACATACTTGTAATTTTACCTTCCTCATATTTTTAATTGATAAATCTCTTGCGAATCTTCTTGTGGGTTTCAGCCAATTTAATTAGATATATTCAATTGAATTGAAGGGTGGTGGGAATTAGGGGATTTTGTGCAAATTTTCCGTTTGAGTGCTAAGACCTATTCACCTATCTCTCTAGGTCAATTCAATATGTCTGAGTTCAGAGGGTTGAGATCGATCACATTCACACTCTCAAGCCTCAACTTTGAGTACAATGTGTTCAAGGATCAGATTTTTGCTAGTGACACCTTTCCCATGGCTGTTAATGTTTACTCTCTTCTTAAACGAGCTTCTTCTAATCATAGGCTTTTTCTTTTTCACGTGAGTCCTTTCCTTAATATGTAGTAAAGGTAATCATGGTGGCCCAAAACATACTAAGGATCCTTGTTGGAATAAGTATAGGAGGCTGACATAGAGTAATCATGCTTTTGATGACACTTCGGCCTTTAC
>CM042201.1:5590331-5611849 GCA_023539305.1 Ilex asprella
TTCTTTTCCTCCAATTTAAATTTATTCTTATATAAATGGATGTTAACCGAATAAATATGTTAAATTAATCAATTATTTAGCTTATTTTTATAATAAATGAATTATATTCGTATTTCTACATGTTTCCCCGTGTTTCCATATTTTTTCTGCGTTTCCATTGTGTTTCCGAAACGTTTCCGTTTTTTAGCTGACCGAAACGGTACTTCGAAACGATATTTCGATCCTTGGTTAGGGTTCAATGTATCTTTCGAGTTTGATACAACTCGATCCCCTACTGAACCGATAACAATACACATTACGTCATATCCACGAGTCACATGTGAAACAATCTTGACTCGAATGCCACTCGATAGAATCAGTGCAACATAGATTTAATTCGATTGACTAAGAAACATTCATAGCTGACTCGAATGATTCATGTTGGAATTCCTAATGTCCATGGAAAACAAAAACAAACCAAAAAAAAAAAAGAAATTGGAAGTAAACTAGCAAAATCAAACCAGTGCGAACGAGTTTCATTCTCCATCTTCTTCACTCTTCTTCACCATCTAGTTCGATTATGACTCCTCGACTATGCTTGGGGTGATTGTGACCCCTCTCTCTCTCTCTCTCTCTCTCTCTCTCTCTTATTGAAAACAAAGAGCTACATGTGTCAATGAGAGGCTCTACTACTGCGTGCCAAGAGTTAAGAGTTGAGTATTAAGTGTTATTAATTATAATATTTTGTTAATATAATTATAGGTTTTTTCTAAAGTTGGTATGCTCAGTGTTGGTTGCAAAACAATCTATTATCTTTTTTTATTTTTTCTTGGGTATCGTTGATGTTTATTATATAATGTGACGAATAGTGTTTTTTTAGTAATTAACACATTTATCGATCTATTGCATTAAATTGATATATTTTACTAATCAATAATGTTGTTTGGACCAAATTTAAAAACTTAATTGGGGGATTTGATCTATTGTTGTCATTGGATTAGCAATGGACCCATACAAATTGGGACTCACTTATTAATTCTATGGCTACAATGATTTAGTCCAACTAGCCATGCTCTTCATAAATATATTTCTATCATCTTCCCCTCCGGTGTCTGCTCGTCAACTTCAGGTTTACCATCATTCCAAGAATAAACAGGTGGTTGTTCCTCATGCCATACTTCCAAAACCAATGTCTGATTCTTTTGAGGTTCAACCTTCTTGGCCATTTGGCATTCCATCTCCTACTGATATTGTCCATTGCATGGAGAAAAGTACTCATAGTTGTACAAACCAGCACAATTCTTATTTGTTTCTTTTCATTGGCCTCCATCATTATGTTGTCGATGGCTCAAGAAGCCTCCATTGTAAGTATGTATTATGTCTCATCGGTTCAAAGGGTGGAATTTCCATTACTTTAGGACATTAAATGATTGGGAAGTAAAAGAACTCTCCTTTTTGTTGTCTTTACTGAAACCAGTTTCCTTAATGCTAGCAGCGGGGGATAAAAAAAAGTGTATCCTTGATTCTTCTAGGCCTTTTCATGGAAATCACATTTCTGTGCTTATTGATAATAAATTTTCTCCTAAATTTGAACCCCCTAAAATGATTTGGAAGGCTAAAGTGCCCGTGAACGTGTAAGTTTTTCCATGTATTGTAGCTTAGGGGAAGATTAACACTCGTGATTTGTTGCAAAGGAGAAGGTCAAATTCTTGATTTTCCCCACAATGGTGTATTGTGTGTAGAAGATGCTGTGAAAGTGCAAATCCTCTATTTTCACTTTGACATGTAGTCACAACTATGGTATCGAGCACTTCGTGAATTCAACTTGAGTCGGGTAATTCAAAGAAATGTGTGGTAATACTTAAAACAAATCATGGTGTCTTTGGGATAGGGAGTAGAGCATCCATTTGATGGGAATGTGTTACTATGACAATCTTTTGGGTGGTGTGGTCGGAAAGGTGTAATAGAACCTTGAAGGGAAAGAAGAATATGAGTAACTCCTTCAGGATAGAATAAAGTTTTTGCCTTCTCTTTACACGTCCACAAAGAAACAGTTTAAGGATATTTCATTTTTTCCTATTACTCCTGATTGGATGGCATCATGTAACTAGAGGAGCATTTCCATTCACTCTATAGGGATGTATTGATTTTGTTGTCCTTTCTTTTATTGTTCATTTTGGGTGGACTTCTTACCCACTATCTTGTAATCTTTTATTATGATGTAATAAAAGTTTGAGAGAATTACACTCAGACCCTCTGAGATTTGTCACTTCATCACTTAGACTGCTTGACATTTGAAATATTACACATAGATTCCTTAAAATTTGTACGCGTTTAACAATTAGATCCCTACCGTTAGTATATTTGTTAGTAGATTACACCAAGAACCCCAAAAGTATGTAAGCGTATAATACTTAAACCCCTCAAGTTTAAAATGTTATACTTAGACCAAAAATACTCCAATCAAAAATTAAATACCAAATATTTTAAATTTTACAACCAAAATTCATGTTCTATTATATCATTTATTGAAATAAAATCAAAAATAAAAATCCATTTTTTCTTAAAAATCATAATTAGTATACTAACTATTGAAATAAAACTAAAAAAAATCAAACAAGGAATCTAAGTCATTCATAATAGAATATAAATTTTACAACCAAAATTCATGTTCTATTATGTCATTTATTGAAATAGAATCAAAAATAAAAATCTATTTTTTTCTTAAAAAATCATAAGTAGTACACAATTATACTATTTATAGGAATAAAACTAAAAAATCACATAAGGAGTCAAACTATAATGGACACAATACCTTCTAATTTTAATTGCGGTAATTTGGTAGTTTAATTTAGTTGTTTAAAGTACCAAATTAAATTCCGATAGATAGTACAATTGTGTAATAATTATGATTTTTTAAGAAAAAAATTAGATTTTTATTTTTGACTTTATTTCAATAAATGTCATAATAGAATATGACTTTTAGTTATAAAATTTAAAATCTTTGATTGAAGTATTTTTTTTGTCTAAGTATAACATTTTAAATTTGAGCAACCTAAGTATTACACACCAACAAACTTCAGAGAATTTGAATGTAATTTACGAACGGATATACTAACGGACATTGACGGCAAGGGTCTAAGTACTATGCGCATATAAACCTCAGGGGTCTGTACATAATATTTTAAATTCTAAAGAGTTTAAGTGATTAAATAACAAACCTCAGTGGGTCTGAGTGTAATTCTCCTTAAAAATTTTGTTTCCTATAAAAAAAATGGCTTCCCTCGTCTCTTTGTTGTTTTACATCGCAATGTCCTCTGTTTTCATTTCTAATTCTTCCAAACATGTCGTCAAATCTCCCCAATAAAAACTAACTATGGATAAGAAAATGAATGTTATTCATGAAAACCAAACAAGGAATCTCACTCATCTTCCTTCTAGAAGAAGCATGTTAGTTGTGGTTGTCTACATTGTTAATTATCATCAAGATTGCAATGTTAAGCACTTGGAAGCACGATTGATTGATCTTTATATCAGTTAAAATAAAGAATACCCTTCCACACAGGTATCGCTAAGAGGAAGTGCATATAATTCAACCACTAGGATATGTTGTTTCTAAAAAAGACAAAAAAATATGGTGTTTTAAGTCTGTATGGCTTGAAACAATCATCGCATGCATAGTTTAGTAAATTCATTATGACAATTAGACAACCATTATCATTCCTAGTAATCCCGTGTTTAGTAAGCGTACATAACGTATCAAAGTCGATTGTCATTTTATTCAAGATCCAAAAGAAGATTATCACTCTCTATGTCAAGTACAGTGATCAACTGGGAGATATTCCTGTCATACCATTTGCTCGGTCCACCTTCACTCGTTTTTATTTTAAACTAGGATCTTTTTATCTCTAAGCTCCAACTTAAATATGAGTGTTAGAGTTCTTCTCTTCTATTATTTCTATTCTTCAGAACATTCTAGAGTAGGGTAATCTAGTAATTCCCTCCAACATCTTTTGGATATAAATAAGTGAAGAGTGAAGGGAAACAGTATCCTACACAAATTATTTTCATAATCTCTCTTTTTTCCTCTCCTTTTCTCCCAGACCCTGATACTCCAAAAGTGCAAGCTTCAAATGGGAAGTTTGCAAATGAAGCTATCTGATCAACTGGTGTGGAACGCATTTCTTATTACTGGTAAGCTATCCTAGAAACCACACTGACTTATTAGACTGACTCATAAACATAGGTTGAGAAGAGCAGGTTGCAGGAGCTTTTGCATGCTTCAAGCAAATTTCATACATAAAATGAACTCAAAAATTAATCCAAAAAAAAAATTAAGTCAAACCATTAGCTAGTACTTGCTGCTTTTTAGAGCTTTCAGCAAGAATGGTTAGAAAAGTATAACCCCCAGGAAAGAGAACTCTAGAGACCCAAAATCAGAATTTTGAGATTTCTATCCATTGACCAGTTAAGCCAAGTTTTCAGCGGCTATATTTATACCTCAAAACTTTGTTGATGTCCTCTTCTTCATCTGCATGTAGCATTGCAGCAATTAAGTTTCCGCGTTTCAGCTCCCTGAGGGTAAGATGACCATTTTCCGATCTATTCACGTAGTAAAATATTCTGTATATTACGGTTTCAGCTGGCCAATGCAATAAAATTAAATGTCAAAATGAATCAAAAGAGTATGGCTTCTTATAGGACACGAGGAAGTATAACAACAAATTTGAATGTAATTAACAGTGATTCAGGTCAGAAAAGATTTCAGCACTACCCATAAACTAAAACAACACTTGCCTCTTAGCTCATGTAAGCAACACAACGGAACGAGAACAGAACCATACCAAAAGTAAAAGGAAACAAGAACAGAAATCTACCAGAAAAATACAGAACAGTTAATTTTATGGTCTTACATCGATAATTCATTTTCAATAGGCCCCTAAAACTGTTTAGAGAACACGATTATTACCAAGCTAACATTTATTCATCCCCATCCACTTGACATATATTAGAAAAGAAAAAATTAAATGAAAACTGCATCCACAAGGGTAGCACTGTGATTTAGACAACTTAAAGTTCTATGAAGAACTTTGTTGTTTGGAATGTAATGAGAAAAGAACCATACGAAAAGTAAAAGGAAACAAAAACAGAAATCTACCAGAAAAATACAGAACAGTTAATTTTATGGTCTTACATCGATAATTCATTTTCAATAGGCCCCTAAAACTGTTTAGAGAACACGATTATTACCAAGCTAACATTTATTCATCCCTATCCACTTGACATATATTAGAAAAGAAAAAATTAAATGAAACCTGCATCCACAAGGGTAGCCCTGTGATTTAGACAACTTAAAGTTCTATGAAGAACTTTGTTGTTTGGAATGTAATGTTTCTGATGTTCTACCAGAAGCAGAAGGCAAGGCAACTCAGATTTATAGCGAAGGAAACACAATCCCATCAAATAGAGGCACATGCAAAAGACCTACTTACTGATTCAGAACATACCGTATCTTTCTTGGAATTCAGGTGTGCTCTGTAAGAACTCCAACCCAGGATGAGTTGCCAAAAGTTCTCGAAGGAGGGGTTTGAAGTCATCCTATTATCAAGTTTACAAACAGTTTTTAAGGTGAGAAGGGGAAAAATTAGCTAATAATCCCCAACCTAATTATGGCATACAGGAGACAATTTCTGGGTCACAAAAGCAATGAAAGTAGTACATTCAATGGATATTACAAAGATAATAGACAGTAATGAATCCATGAGTTTCAATCAAAAACAACAAAGATCAACTGAAATGGGAAAAGCACCTGAGTGAGGTATTTGAGATCTGGCTGCTTCAAGATTTTAAATATTTGAGTTGCCATATCCTTTGTCAACAGGTTGCCATTGACCCAATAATCGACAAATGTATCCCTACATTCGTGTTAATAGGTGAAATAAGAAAAATACATACAACTACTCATGACAAATCATTCCACGGCAATTAACTATGTAATATGGACAAATTAATAACAGCTGACTGTTCTTTCTTTTCCAAAAGCAGCTCATTATGTTCCATAATTAGCAACATCGTGTTCCAACAATCTTTCTTTTTTTGGTTATTCTTAAAAACAGAGGGCATCCACCAAAGGGCACGAAAGAAAAGGGAGCACAACCGTACTGTATACATAAAGCAGCTATTTTCCAGATACACAACCAAAAAGATCCACTGGATATCAATACGAAGGAGTTCAAGACATGGTCTTCTGCAAGGAGAAAAAACAGAAAGAAAGAACATCACCAGGCTTTTAGTCTTATAGATAGGGATTTCTCTCCCACAAAGGCTCACCTGTTCCTTTCTCTCCAAAGGAACGACAACAATATCTTTTGGGGCACTGCTTGCCATATCTTCATCGCTCCCTCCCTTATACCCCCCTAACCTAAAACCCAGCATAACTAAGAGCTGAAAAACGAGGAAACACATGACTTAACTCCCAAGCACCCCTACAATCAAGTAATAGAAGATTGAAACACTCCCCCCACTCCTTACACATAAAGGACCAATAAATGTAGATCTTACCCCTGCACTCAAGCTATCACCCCACCCAGCATTACAACATTCGTAAAAAAAAACAATAATTTGAAACCCAACAGAATCTTCATAAATGTGACAAGTCCCTAAACTCCAGACAGGTTCTAGACTCTAATGCACATAATAGAAATAAAAAATGAATATTATCTATTAGACAGCAGTTATACAGTTTATGAGACGTGGGTGTTTATGAAACAATATCCTGGCCACAATATCTCATTTTGATCTCAGAGGATCCCATGTCAACGTCCTTTCACTGTAGATTTCTAAAATGCCTCCAAGTGAGAAGAGCTATGACGCACGGACACTCTCGAAAACATGATGTATGGACACGTGTCGGACACCGACACTCTTCGGACACATGTCCGACACTCTTTTATCCGTGTCCATAATTAAATGATAAATTTTTAATTTCGGATACGTGTCCGACACTTCTTTGGTGACGTGTCTGACACTTTTTTAGAACGTGTCTACTACTAACGAATAAACATTTGTTGAAATGTTATTAACAAGGCTTAAAAATTTGAGAACATATAATTACTAATAGCAGACATATTAAAGTTGTACTCCAAATAAAATAATAAAAACAAAAGATGCATAAAAGTTTTAAAAAAAAGAATTGAGAAAATGAGAGCAATTATTTAAATTATATATTAGGTACACATTATCTACAAAAAAAAAAATTGATGATTATTAACTATAATGAGGATATTTTAGTCTAAAAATTCACACAAATGACTAGACATTAGGTTTTCTTATTATAAAATACTAATTGTTTTATGAATTGTATATCATTATTACTATATTTGCTATAAATTATATAATGTGATATATAAAATATAATTTTTTTGTAGTGTGTCCTCAAACGTATCTGTGTCATACTTTTTTTAGAAATGTCGTATCGGCGTGTCCATGTCGTATCGCATCCGTGTCCCATGTCCGTGTCCATGCTTCTTAGGAGAGGAGCATAGAATGTCTAAACTAAAAACTTAAAATACTATCATCTTTATAAAACCTTTCAATTTGAATAACCATGGCATCATTTGCTCCTTATAACACAACAACTAAAGAAAAAAGGGATGACTACAGACCAAAAAATAACTGGCACATGTTCCAATAAATCCAATAATCATAAATGCGTAGTATAGGACACTATATAGTGGTTAAAATATCAAATAATAGTTACCATCTAAAAATTGTACCTAAGATATAATCAGCTCCTGTCACTTGGCCAAATGAAAAATACTATATGTTCAGAAATAATACATCCATTCAGATTATTTTCTACTCTTTTTTGTTAGTGGCAACTCCTGCTTCTTCGTTAGGAGAACGTGTAGAGTTGAAGCATTCTAGGTGGCGGGGGTTTCCAACCCCCCTTCCTTTTCCCCCTGGTGAGGGACATGGCCCATCTGATTTTTAGGAAATTGCCTCTTAAACTTTCAATTTTTATTGTCATGTACGAAGATATTGAGCGGTCCCTCTAAAATATTGACCTTCGAACTTTGAACCCCCGTCCGCACTTTCAAATAATGCCTAGGCAGGCATTTTTACACTAAAGCACAGAGGAACTACTTAGTATAACCTTGATATATCTCGAATCTTTGACAATCTCTTTCTTCTTTTCCCCCCATAAATTAAAATTCTTCACAATCCATCTTTGTCTTTTGTTAGGAAGAATGGATACTGATACGATACAATACGAATAAGGTAATTCGACAAAATCCTAAAAAATAGGATACGAGTACAGGACATGTCTATAAATATATATATTTTATATTTGTATTATAATGTAATGACTATAAATTTTAGTGATTCTTTAACAATAATAAACAACATTAACAATTTTTTATTTTCAAACAAATACCTAATCGTCTCCCTATGGTACATTTACAAAGTGAATGTAACTAACTAAAGAAATAAGAACCAACATTTGACTAGATTGGTTGCTTAAAAGTATTTGTTGCTAAGATTATAGAGTAATCAACTCATCTATACTTTTTAGACATGTGATACTTGGATAATGGACAATCAACTCATTGCTTAGAAGTATTTGTTGCTAATAGATAATACTTGGAAAACACTCATGCGTACTATCTTCAAAGTCATATGAATGTTTGTTGATGTATTGCAATGTATTTAAAATCAAAAAGAAGCGGTAATGATTAAAACTAAAAATTACATATACTTCTATATGTGAAGTATCCATATATTTATTAGATACGTTTAGTGTGTATCTAATACGTATCCTCGAGTATCACATTTGATACGGTATCTAATATGGATACGTCGGCCTCAACGAAGTATCCGTACTTCACAAGTCTTCTATGAAGTATCGACAAGGATATGGATGTGACACATCACATACTTCACAAGTCTTCTATGAAGCATCGACAAGGATATGGATGTGACACTTCACAGACATGACAACACAACAAATCCTAGAAATATATGACAAGAAACCAACTATCCCTACATCAAAATAAAGAACACACATTAACTTCATAGCAAATAATAACCCAGTCTTATCGACAAGATATTGCAAGCATACATAATTATAATTATTCTTCTCAGCCTCTAAAGCCCTATGCTATACCGTAAACTTTAACTAAGATATTATTATACTAACAATCATACATTTACCCTAGGTAGAAGATTGTTATTGAGCATCTTTTCATAACTTTAATAATCACCTATCCACATGTTTATTTTTTAGTCGTACAGTCAACCTAAGAAGTGTCAGCCACATTTAGAAAATTAAGATTTTTATTTTCTCATTATGGACATTGTCAAAAGAATATCAGATGTCCAAGGAGTTTACGTGCTATGCGACTTTCTCCATAATACAAGTATATTTTCCAAAATGAGGTGATCGATAAAGTAGAGCTATAAGATTTACTCCCTATATGATCGTCAACAACAAAAAGGCTTGTATATGAGATTTAGTCCACTAACATACAGTTTAGAGACAGCTTTTTGAATCAAAAGAATTCTTTGCAACTAGAGGAGAAATTTTCTTTTATCTCTTGTTTAATTGGCATCACCCAACTTAAGAATCATAGGTTCACCAAAAAACTAAAACCAAATGTATGTACTGCAATCCAAATTAGAATAGTAAGGATCAAAGATCAAGAGATACCAACGAGTGAAAAATCCAAATATTTGGGGTCAATTATCCATAGGGAATGTGAGATTAGAGAACATGGTATACATAGAATTAAAGAGCAATGGACTAAGTACATAAATGAATATGGTGTATTGTGTTATTGGCGCATACCTCTAAAAGCTAAAAGGCAAATTTTACAAAATAATCATAAGACCGGCCAGACTTTATGATACCGAATGTTGACCAAACTCACTCAACAATTGAGCGTGGAGGAAATGAGTATATTAGCCGGTCTTATGATTTCATAATTATAATTATTCTTCTCAGCCTCTGAAGCCCTATTCTATAGTGTAAACTTTAACCATAATATTATTATACTAACAATCATACATTTACCCTAGGTACAAGATTGTTATTTAGCAACTTTTCATGACTTTAATAATCACCCATTCACATGTTTATTTTTTAGTCGTATAGTCAACCTAAGAAGTGTCAAGACACATGTAGAAAATTAAGATTTTTATTGTCTAATTATGGACATTGTCAAAAGAATATCAGATGTCCAAAGAGTTTACATGCTATGCGACTTTCTCCATAATACAAGTATATTTTCCAAAACGAAGTGATCGATTAAGTAGAACTGTAAGATTTACTCCCTATATGGTCGTCAACAACAAAAAGGCTTGTATATGAGATTTAGTCCACTAGCATACAATTTTGAGACAGCTTTTTGAATCAAAAGAATTCTTTGCAACTAGAGGAGAAATTTTCTTTTATCTCATGTTTAATTGGCATCACCCAACTTAAGAACCATAGGTGCACCAAAAAACTAAAACCAAATGTATGTACTGCAATCCAAATTAGAATAGTAAGTACCAAAGATCAAGAGATACCAACGAGTGAAAACTCCCAATATTTAGGGTCAATTATCCATAGGGAATGTGAGATTAGAGAATAGGGATTCATAGAATATTGTATCCATAGGGACTAAGTACATAAATGAATATGGTGTATTGTGTTATTGGCGCATACCTCTGAAAGCTAAAAGGTAAATTTTACAAAATAATCATAAGACCGGCCATACTTTATTATACCGGATGTTGACCAAACTCACTCAACAATTGAGTGTGGTGGAAATGAAAATACTAAGATGGATGTAGGATAAAATAAAAAATGGAATTTGAGATGAGTATATTTGTGAAAATAGCACCAATACAGAAAATTAAAAAAGAACCACTTTAGTAGGGTTGGGCATGTTTATACAAGACCTATTAACACACCACTGAAAGACAGTGATAGTAATACCTATTGACGGTAATACAATAGGTAAAAAGAGATTGAAATTAACTTTAAATGAGATAGTAAACAAATAAATGATAGTATATGGTTTAACATGAAGAAATATGGACCTTAATATAGCATAATAGCAAAACACTGCCTATGCAGTCGACCCCAAATAGTTACAACAAAGATTCATTGAGTTGAGCTGAATCGATATTCAATGGTGCAACAAAATACCTAGCCTTATAGTAGTGTTCACAAGATTAATGATAAAAGATTTAAAAATCATAATGATGCATAAAATTAATAAAAACAGAGATTCAAGATAAAATGATAAACTCGTATTGAGATTCACGTACCTGGTTACAATGCCAGTGCAACCAACATCAATCTTTCTAAAAAGGGCAGTCGAGAAGAACGATGGCAGCTTGCAAATTTCCTTGGTAACTGGTTTAAATTCTGACATCCCACAAAAAATAATAAATAAAATATAAATAAGTCTGTATATGTATGTTTGATAAATGTGTATGTTTCAAGTGTATCTCACCATGTAATTGTAGCCCATCCATGTGACCATAAAAGAACTGATTGATTCTAAACAAACATCTCTCTTTTAGTTCATTTGGAGGTGGGCGACCATTTTGAAAGTAGAACTGCAACCATTGCACGTATTTTAATCAAAACCAAAATTCAAATGACCTATATTTACAAGATACCACACACATGAGCAGCACTCCAAAGGTAAGAAACTAGTAATACAGCACTCAGATACAGACAAAAACTTATCAAAGATTCTTCAGACCTGAGGTATCAACTCTTTAACTGGCTCACTCACTAATTTTAGAGGAGAGCCTAAAGCAGAAGGGCCTGTCCTTTGTTTCATGACACGCGGAGAACCAGATGAACTTCTTGGTGAAAGTGGAGGTGCACTGCCAGCAGGAAACATGGAAGGCAATGAATTGTTTGCAGCAGCATTTGTGCTAGATGATGTTCCAGAGGCATTTAAGGGAACACCTGCCTTAGCATTACTAAGCAAAGAATTTACCTGCAGTCACAGAATGAGGATTGTAAAATAGGTTGCTTATATTTATATCTATACTACTAATGAAAGGCAGCTAACATGAAAAACTTTTAATTTCCTCTTTTAACCTTCAACAATTCTATAAAGTCACATAAATCCTAAATAATAAATACTTGGTGTTCACAAGTCTATTCGAATTACCTACTCGAGTGTTAATCTACCCAGTTTATAAATGCAGCTTGGGATATTAAATTCAAGTAACCCATTCTAAAAGTTTACTCTTGGGAGTTACATTGTGAGGTAAAGAAATATCAGCGGGACTAACAGCAGATTTTTAAACATTTCAGATTTGATGAATATGAACAAATATTCAGTTGCAGTTAAAACATGAGTTATCAAATGGAGGACCAAAAGCCAAACTGAATAGGCAGGCATCTTACTGGTGGTTTGGCTTCTCTGGTTGTTTTTATTCCCAATGGTCTTTGCAACTTTGGTTTTTCATCTAAATCTTCTCCGTGATTTCTCTACCGCTTTCTCTTTGCTTAAGTGGATACACGTTTGGGTTCTCTAAGACCACCAATTTTTTTTTTCTAAATTAACACATTAAGTACCTTCTTTCTTTTCAAAAACAACTTTCCCCATCCTCTGGTTTTTCATGCATGTATTGCCCATTATCTGTTCTTGCATCCATATATTGATGTACATCATATGTGATTGTTTGATTTCTATAGTTTGAATCTTGCTTGAATATAGAGATTAGTGCAAAAATTGAAGTTCAAGACCTTGATTTAGGGAGTACGAAAACGAGATGAGAAAGTTGAAAAAGTGTAAGTTCACACACAGAATAATTTTATGAATTATGATGCACTAGAAGTCTGGTTCTAACTCATTGCAAGAAGGTAAGAAATAAATTTTCTTTTCTTTCCTTTCTTGGATATTTAGGATTGATGATTGGATACAAGAAGGCTGAATATGCATTTAACACTTGAGTGGTCACCAATTCTTTAGGAACAATGTATAAGGATTATTTATCCAAATATCAAACCAAAACTCAAGGTCCATGTTGATGTGATAATATTAAACAAAGAAATGAGAAGATGAAGGGAGCACATATATGCAACTAGGGGTGTCCATGGACCAGGCCGGGCTAGGCCCACGAAATTTTTTTTGAGATGGGCCTGGTCGGGCTTCAGGTAGGCGTAGGCTACCCACAGCTCAACCCGCGAACCTCCGAGTCTTTTGGCAAACTTTTTCTATATACAACATCATTTAAAAGTAATGAATATCTTTGTAACTTAATATTTTTGTAAATTATATTTTTGAATTACAATTAGTCAAAATGGACAAAAGAAAAATAATTAATAATTTTACTTATGAATAGGGGAGGAACTGCATCATAATAGAATGAGCACATCCCAACTAAGTTGACACCCACCCACCTATCTATCATTTGCACAACTCTACCTTCTAAAACGTATATGCTTAATACCCATCATAAGATTTGATTATATCTAAACAAAATTTCAATTTTCTCCGAGGTTTAATTATGTGGGTAGAATGGTACATTTGACAATGGGAGTTGTTACATGAGAAGCCATGTCATGGAAAACAATGATTACTGGGAGTACCAACTAACATGGTAGTTCAACGTCGTGGTTTAGCCTATCATGATTTACGTAGTTTCAAATTTTAGGGTGGTTAGGATAACAAATGATTTATCGCTCTTCAATAAATAAATCTTATTTGCACCAATACAGGCTCTATTGTCTAAATAGTGAACTCATTGAAACTTTGCAAATTGCTAAAACCTAAACCTACAAAAAATCAAGCAAAAGGTGGTTCAAATGATAGCAGAGATATTAAGAAGACTTACGATGCAACAAGCAAGCAAAAGGATACAAAATAAAACAATAGCTACCAAAGAAAGAGGATAGGGCAAGTAACACTGAAACTTTTACTTAATTTCACTCTCTATTTTCAAGTTTGGTCAAAGATGTCTTCTAATTTTAAAAGAGGTGCTTCATAAAAAAAAAAGAATACTATTAGAGATGCTGTAAGTACTTATATATGTTAATATGTTTATTTAGTTATTTTAATTACAAAAATTACAACCACAATTATAACTGAACAAGTTAACATGCATTATCCACATGCAACGCACATGTGCATTAACTAGTAATTGCTTAAAAGCAACAAATAAAAAGAATAAGTAGGAATTAGAAATTGCAAATAACTACATGCAATACATAGGACTCCTTGTGTGTAGTGAATTCGGGGGCAAAAAAAATGGCAGCTCTGAGTAAGATCATAAGTGAAAAAATTTTTAATTTCTTACTCTAATCTGTGAAAAGCTGTCATTTTGCAAGATTTGTTTTTACTCTAACTAGCCAAAAAGCGTCGTTTCTCATTGGTTATTTTTTCTTTTTTGGATCGGTCTCGAACAAAAAAAAAACACACAATCATCTTCGTCTACCCTTCTTCTTCTCCTTCTTTTGCTTCTTCTTCTTCTTCATCGTCTTCTTTAAATATACAAAACCCGTGCTATAATTCAATCTTTATCGTAAAGACTAAGGATTATCTCTCTTTCTGTCGCAAATACGCATCACACAAAATCATAAGTTAGTTTTATTTTTCAACAAATCACTGTCCAACATTTTTGGAGTTGGTTTTTTTTAACACGATATATAATATAGGGTTAATAGCACATTTGGTCCCTAAAGTATTCATTTTTTGTCAAATTAATCCTCATTGTATCAATTTTGTCCCTAAATTGTTCAATTTGTGTCATTTTGTTCCTTACATAGACAGATCCTTAAGTTTTGCCGAAATAGTAGTGTTGGACACATGATACCATCTAAAAAATGACACGCCGTCACTTCCGTCAAAAATTTGACGGATTATCTGATTAAGGACCAAAGTGACATGAATTAAATACTTAACAAACCAAATTAACAAAATTGATACAACGAGGACTAAACTGACAAAAAATACATACTTTAGGGACCAAAAATGCTATTAACCCTATATAATAGATTTATGGGTATATACATTCAGTATTATGCTTTCAAAATTAACTATATCTAATGATAGGCGATATGTTCCGAACTCACAATAAGCAATCAGAAACGATGCTTGTTTGTCATAGCTTTAATTAACTCTCCAACCGAAAATTACATACATGCAGTAGAAAGAACATAAGTTCTATATATGAAGGGTCAAAAGGCATGTCGAAACGCATGAAATATTTCGGTTTCATGAGAAAACGAAATATTTCGGTTTCATGAGAAAACGAAATATTTCAGTTTCATGAGAAACCGAAACAAAACAAGGTAGAAAACCCACAATTCATCTGCTTCAGCTGAAACAATGGAGTTTCATTATATTTCGAGTGAAACTACGTCGTTTCATCCAAAAACCGAGACAAGATTCGACCGAGAATAGAAGAGAAGAAAGAGCGAGATACGTCACCTGAAAGTTAAGAGCCCTTGCGTACTGCAAGAAGAAGAAATCAAAGACATACAGACACAGCCCATCCAGATTTGGCCACGTATGTCTTCTTCAATCTCTTCATTTTCTTCTTCTTTCCTCCTCCTCTCCTGCTTCTTCTTCCCCAAAGTCTCATAAGAGCTCTGTTGTCTATCAAACAGACAATCTTCACAGACCCAAGGCTCTCTCTCTCTCTCTCTCTCTCTCTCTCTCTCTCTCTCTCACACAGGATATGGATAAGCTCAGTTAACTATTGGAATATTTCCCTATATCTGTTATCAGCCCTGAAAAATTAATGGCATTGTAGGCATTACAAAATTTGCTGGATATGAGCAGTAAAGTAGGCTCTACATTGGGCTTCTGCTTATTGGATTGCTTGTGTATGTAATGTTTTTTTCTGGTGAATCTGGTCACGTATAACAAGTCCAAGAGGTTAAAGACAACCCAAGTCTAACAGTCAAATCTAAACACCAAGAATATGTGGGCACGAAGTGTCTCTGTATCCAAGCTAAACCCCATATATATTACATCTGAACAGAAAGAAATATTCAATGCTGCTAAAATAGTTACTACTGTTGACAATGTTCAAATTAAAACTGAATATGTTCAGGATGCAGTGTATTCACTGATACAATCAATTATTAAACATTTTGTTAGGGAGTAATATTCCAAATACCGATCGTAGTACAGAACTCCTGATGAATCTTTGCTGTCCTACGCTAACCCACTTTAGGTGATATAGGATGTCTATCTTACTAAGGTTACGGTTAGACCTGACTATAATAGCGACTTTTGGGGGGAAAAATTTCATTTCTGGCCTTTCTACTTTATTTGCGGAAATGGTAAGAATTCGGCTTCAAAATAAGCACGGAGGAATGACAATACCCAACAATCTCAAGGCTATGGTGAATTAGTAAGCATGTGGTTCAAGAAGATTAGCCTTCCGTAATGATCTTAATCTCAGGGCTCAACTCAAGAATTCAAGAAGATTAGCCTTCCGTAATGATCTTAATCTCAAGGCTCAACTCAAGAAACAACGCCTAACAGATAGAAAGGGAATGGGTGAATTTTGCCAACAATCTGGTTATCCTCCGAAATCCATTAAACCTAATCAACCTAAGTCTAAACAGACTAAACAATATTTAAAACCTAATAGAAAGAGAAGAAAGAAAAAGGCCTTGGATTAGGATATATTAAAGTATAAATACTTAACTTACACCCTCTCCAGCTTAAGATTTTAGAGTAAATGGTTGTTCAATATGGTATCAGACCAGAAAATGTTGTGTTCGAATCTCAAAACCACTCTAATTATCAAAAGATTTTCCCATGCTAGGCTAAAAATCTAGCCAAGTAAGTTTAACAAATGAGAGGGGTGTGTTCAAGTATAAATATTTAAGTTACACCATCTCCAAGAGCTTAAGGTTTTAGAGTAGATAGTTGTTAAACATGATCCAAATAAGCCAAAAAAGGATTATAAAGAAAAGTAAATCTTCTTGTAAGGAAATTAAAAAAATCAAATGTCACAAATGTAGCAAATCTGACCGGTATGTTAAAAAAATGTTTAACCAAACAAAAAAATGAAGTTCTAAAAGATCAACTTGCAAAATATTACTTAATGGCACAAAACAATCTCCATTATCTGAATCCTCTGATGATGAAATTCTTGAACTTAATACAACTACTGAATCCAGTAGTGACAATGAGGAAAATCGTGGACAATGTTCCTCCCATGTCAAGCACAACATGATTAGTATAAAGCCATACTTGACATGAATGGATCAAGTATTACTATTTAACTACATATCAGTCTATGATTTCAGATCTAGTGGATCAAATATTAGATCAAGTAGCTAAAGAAAAGCTATTAAACAATATTTGGAATCTTTTCCTAATGAAGATAAAACAGAAAAAATTCACTTTAACTCAACTATTTTCGTTACAAGAGGTTTTTAATAGAATTAATATAAGGCAATCATCTCTTAAGAAACAACCACTCCTAATCTCAAACATGAGATTAACAAAATAAAACTTGAGATTCAAAATATCAAAAGACGACTATTTTCTCTTCAAACATGATCCTCTTCTACATAAGAAGAATTTTCAGTGACCATTTAGAAAATGTCACGAATCCCAAAGATCAGTATCTCTTCTTATTAGATCAAATCACATATCAGAAATGGTATGTTGATATCACATTGGTACGTTGTCAAAACAATTGTTTTTATTAACAGTAGTGCTAACATGAATTGCATTAAAGAAAGATTAATTTCGACTCAACATTTAAAAAAAAAACTACTCGCACGTTGAGTATTGCATATGGTTTGAAAATGTATATTAAATATAAACTTAGAAATGTGTATATTTGTAACCCACGATTATGTATCTCTACATCTTTTATTCTTATAAAAAATTTAACTCAAAATGGTATTATAGTAACACAATTTTTACCTCTTATAGAACCCATAGATCGAATAGATTACCATGGAATAACCACAACATTAAATGGTCAAACAATTGTTATTTGAGTTTATAACTTAACAAGAAACTAGATCTTAAATCAAATCAAAGAAAATTTAATTTTTAAGGAAAAGCAAGTAAATTTTATTCAACAAGACATCAAATAGATGACAGTTAAAAATCAATTGGAACAAGCAAAGTTTCAAAATCAACTGAAACTATTGTAAGAACAAATTGTAAGAAAAATATGTAGTACTATTGCTAATTCTTTTTGGAATAGGAAAAACATATTGTTCAATTTCCTTATGAAAGAGATTGTGCAAATTGCATTAAAACCGTTAACTCTTAAAGGAATGATACTTGTTTTATTTTAACTTTTAAGGGTTGCTAGATGCCTTGACATTCATCAATCTCTAATGGGAGTTATGAAATCTAATCTTTGTACTGGCCTAGTTAAGGTGTCTAAATGAGGCCCCACTAATTGGATACCCTATTGCTTTTTTTTCATAAACAAATTTTATTATAAATAACAAAATGCCAAAGCCAAAAATACATGCGAGAACAAGGAGTCCACTAAAACATACAACAAAGAAAAGAGAAAAATTGAAAGTAAAAGTTAGAAAACTTGGCGAAATTCTAGAAAGATAAAGTGCAATATAAAAGTGTCGTCATGCATCAACACTCTTCACAAACTTGTGCCCAATGATCTTTAATCAAAAACAATGGCATTCCTTTAAAATACTTTGCCATTGAAACCCGAAGAAAAGCTGAAAATGATATTTATACCATATGTCTTCCAAAGGAGACTCTTTATCCTCAAAAATTATCCGATTTCTTTCCAACCACACCACCCAAAACAAAGTCAACACATTGCTAAAACCAAAACCTTCATCCCCATTAGAGAACAGCAAGTCACAGCTTTTTGGACACACCCAAGGGATTCCTACAATCTACAAAAAGTCTATTCCATAATTTAGTGACAATAGCATAATTTAAAAACAAATGATTCACACACTCCGCTTCCTTGCAAAGAATGCACCACTGCGACTACATTCGCCTTCTCTTTTGGAGCAACTCATTAGTGATTAGTTTCTTACGTGCGCAACCATGCAAATACTTGAACCTTTAAAGGCGCCTTTGATGTCCAAATCATAGATGCAGACTCAAATTATGGAAGGACAGATTGCCGTATCAATGATTCAAAGAAAGATTTTCAACAGAAATTCTCGGGTGATGATAAAGTCCATCTTCTTTTATCCAAAGAAGATTGATTCAAGGCAAGATTATCAAGACATCCCAAACGAGATGACAGCTCAACAATTTATCTATCATTCAAACTCCTAAAAAAATCAAAGTTCCAACAAATTGGGGAAGAGAAAGAGAGGAAATCATGGCAACTTATGGGATCTATACAAACGGTAAAGTCCAGATGACACCTCCCCACAAATTCTCCCAAAACCTAATCCTTTCCCCATTCTCAACAACAAGTTGAACATGATTAGAAAAAAGAGGTAGAACTCGACAAATGAATCTCCAAGGACAACAGGAGTATCCCCTCTCAATCACACTAGAATCCCACCCATTCCTATGAATCTCATATCTGCTTTTAATTACCGAATGCCATAAGCTATTAGTCTCAATGGGAAATCTCCAGAACCATTTACCAAACAAAGAGATATTTATCGCTTTTAGGTTTCCCAAAGCAAGACCACCCTTAATTTTATAGATCGAGACACCACTTCCCAATTAACCAAGTTATCTTTCTTTCCTTCACCACTAACTTCCCATAAAAATTCTCTCATCATTATTTTCAATCATTTTCACCACTTTCCAAGGCATTCTAAAAAGGGACATATAGTAAAAAGGAATGCTCTCAAGCACCGAATGAATTAAAGTACACCTACCTCCCCTAGACAAAAAAAAATGCATTTTTTCCAACCATCAAACCTCTTACGTATCATAGGTTCCCAAAACTTGATAAACTTTGGATTTCCTTCTAATGATAAACCCAAATACTTTAGTGGCCACTCTGGGATGGAGCACCCTAAAGCCCCTGCCACTCTAAGCAATTTATCTTGATGCACGTTGACTCGTGCAATAACACATTTAGACATTTAAACTTCAAGTCCGAACACTAATTCAAAACATTATAAAACTAAAGCTGCCAAATAAATATTTCTTTCATCCTCTCCACAAAAGAATATAGCATAGCGTCATCCACAAATTGTAAATATTTAACCTCCACTCTTTCCCTACCAACCCTAAGGCCCTCAACAATCTCAGTAATACAAGCCCATCCATCATTCTACCCAAAACATCTACCATTAAGGTAAACAAGAAAAGTGATAATGTCCCCCTTGTCTCAGGCCTCTAGTTGCCCTAAAGCATTCTTGCAAAGCCCATTAATTATGATTGAAAAATTCACCGGCGTTAAGCAGCCCATATTCCACTTTCTCCATTTCGGACCAAAACCTATCCTTTTCATCACATGATCAAAAACTCCCAATCCACCATATCATATGCTTTTTCCAGTCTAACTTGAAAATAAAACCCTCGTTCTTATTTTCTTAATACTCCTTAACATAGTTATCAAATCGTGTATCGGAAGGCGTATCGTTTTTTAAAAATAGTGTATCGTATCACGTATCGTATCGTGTATCGTAAGATACGGTGCAATTTTAAATAAATAATAAAAATATATATATACCTTTGAAAAAAATCATACATTCATAAAAACATAGCATTTCATTAATACTCCACCAATTATTCAAGTCATCAACATAGTCCACTAATATTATAATGCAAAGTTCACAAATATAGTTCACTAATTCAACCTTGAAACACCAAAGATACTGGACTTTATAAATAAATTAAAAAAATTACATTAATCAAGATTCAAAAATTTTGATAAAAAAACAAACCAAAAAAAATTAGCTTTGCAAATAAATTAACGTCATTTCATCCCCTGGACCACATATTTGTTGGAGTACCTGTCTAGCCCAAAATGACATTGTTCCATAAAAAAAATTTTAAAAAATCAATCTACCTAGCCCAAAACGACGTCATTCCCTAAAAAAAAATAACATTTGCACGTATCGTACCGATACGTATTGTATCGTAAAAACGTATTATGTATCGGACAATACAGCGCAAAAACGATACAGAACTACAATTCGTATCGTTTTAGCCCTGTATCGTGACGTATCGTGATGTATCGTACGATATGTATCACGACATATCGTACGATACGTATCACGATATATCGTACGATACGTATCACGCATCCTACGATACGTATCACGCATCGTACAATACTAACAGCTATGCTCCTTAACATTCTCATTTGCCACAAGCACCACATCCAAAATTTATCTCCCCTTAGCAAAAGCCCCCTAAGAAGCCAAAATAGTCTTATGCAAAACTTCCCAAAGTCCCCTCAAAAATTTGGCCAAAATCTTATAAAGACTAAACTAATTGGCCTAAAATCGAATTCCCTATGTGATTTCTCTTTCTTGGGTATAACACAAATAAAAGTGGCATTTGTGCAATAATTAACCACCCCACTCTCAACAAATTCTTCCAATACTTTCATTATATCTCCCTTGCCAATTTTTCGGG
>CM042201.1:5612249-5629551 GCA_023539305.1 Ilex asprella
TTTTTAAAAATAGTGTATCGTATCACGTATCGTATCGTGTATCGTAAAATACGGTGCAATTTTAAATAAATAATAAAAATATATATATACCTTTGAAAAAAATCATACATTCATAAAAACATAGCATTTCATTAATACTCCACCAATTATTCAAGTCATCAACATAGTCCACTAATATTATAATGCAAAGTTCACAAATATAGTTCACTAATTCAACCTTGAAACACCAAAGATACTGGACTTTATAAATAAATTAAAAAAATTACATTAATCAAGATTCAAAAATTTTGATAAAAAACAAACCAAAAAAAATTAGCTTTGCAAATAAATTAACGTCATTTCATCCCCTGGACCACATATTTGTTGGAGTACCTGTCTAGCCCAAAATGACATTGTTCCATAAAAAAAATTTAAAAAAACCAATCTACCTAGCCCAAAACGACGTCATTCCCTAAAAAAAAATAACATTTGCACGTATCGTACCGATACGTATTGTATCGTAAAAACGTATTATGTATCGGACAATACAGCGCAAAAACGATACAGAACTACAATTCGTATCGTTTTAGCCCTGTATCGTGACGTATCACGATATATCGTACGATACGTATCACGCATCCTACGATACGTATCACGCATCCTACGATACGTATCACGCATCGTACAATACTAACAGCTATGCTCCTTAACATTCTCATTTGCCACAAGCACCACATCCAAAATTTATCTCCCCTTAGCAAAAGCCCCCTAAGAAGCCAAAATAGTCTTATGCAAAACTTCCCAAAGTCCCCTCAAAAATTTGGCCAAAATCTTATAAAGACTAAACTAATTGGCCTAAAATCGAATTCCCTATGTGATTTCTCTTTCTTGGGTATAACACAAATAAAAGTGGCATTTGTGCAATAATTAACCACCCCACTCTCAACAAATTCTTCCAATACTTTCATTATATCTCCCTTGCCAATTTTTCGGGAAAAAAAAACATTGGAAAACCATCTAGACCCGAGAACTTATCTCCACTCAACTGCTTTGTGCAATAATTAACCACCCCAATGTCAAAAAATTCTTCCAATACTTTCATTATATCTCCCTTGCCAATTTTTCGGGAAAAAAAAACATTGAAAAACCATCTAGACTCGAGAACTTATCTCCACTCAACTGCTTTGACCGCATTATCCTCAAAAAGTCTCTCAAGCTAACAAGACTTATTTTCCCCAATAAGATACTTGTCAATCCCCTCAATAATAGGTCTTCCCCTTCCCTTAGCAGCACATGGTTTAGTAAAGTAATTCACAATCTCATCAACATTATTGTATTTTTTGTCTCAACATTTTCAGTGATCATAGAAAATAACTTAAGCCTCAATACATCAATAAGTTGGGTAGCATAAGTTTAAAAAGTTCACCTTTTGTTATCTGGTTCATCTATCAAGCTATACTTAATTATAAGCATATTTTCTCAAGGGTCCTGACGATGACCCCCTATTATTCCAAAAATAACATGGCAACCCAGTCGAAGTCAAATTTTGGCCAATCTTAACTGACTTGAGGAAATTACTAGTTTAACCTCCGCCACACAAAAAATCACATAAACAAATAATTTTAATTAAACATAACTTATGCCTAATTTCAAGCTAAATTTAATTAATCTTGTGAATTAAATTAAATCCATTCACCCCACCCTACCAAGCACTACAGCCCACCTCCTCCTCCTCCTCCTCCTCCTCTTCCTTTGCAACACCAAAGCACCGCACACCACCACCATTGCCCACCTCTTTCATCTCCTTCCCCAATGCACCACCGCAACAATACTCCCAAAATCAACCACACACATGAATTTGTTATGCTGCATATTTTTCATTTTACACTTGCTTGGAATATAATTTTCAAGATCTACGTGAATTAGCAATCCTATTTCAAATTGAAACTCTTCTGAGTGAATCAATTTAATTTCCACTCCGTGTATCTGCATCATCCAATCTCCTTGAAAATCAAACTCCAATTTCTTTTATTGTTTTCTTAGGAAATTAGAGGAGGGGTGTTGATGTAACCTAACTCTTGAGCATTTTATCGAACACATGGCTGGAAAAATTCATAAACTTCAGTTTATGCTCATTCCTATATAAGATTTGTATACAAAGGATAGGATATAGAGGGGAAGAGAGACAAACAAGAAATGTGGGAAATCCAAGACAATGGGAGCCTTGAAACCTCAAGAAGAATAAAGAAGGGGAAGAAAGAAAGGGAAGAAACCCCCAAAATACATTAGGGGTCTTGAATCCACAAGGAGAGAGAACAGAGATGAGAAGGATACACAGCCAAAGGCTCTGTCAAGATTCTGAAGTCTCACATTTTTTCCAGCATCCTATATTTCACCCTTAAAGGCTTATTTATAGCCTCTGCTAAAACCCTAAGAGTACATTAAAATTGCAAAAAAGTCCTTACTAATGGTAATGACATATTAGCGTTATATCTTTATTTCTCTAGAAACTGATTCCATCAATTATGGGGAGTACAGTAGGAGGTGGTGGTTTCGGGGAAAAAAGGAGAATGGGAAAGAGTGAGGGATTCATGGAAAGGCAACTAGAGTGGCAATGGGGGTTTTGGAGGGTGGATTTACTGGAGCAGAAGTGCATTATGAGAGGTGACTATTTCGAGGATGGATGAGGGCAATGTTTCGAGGAGGGAGGGGTCCTTTGGCTAAACTAGAGGCGTGAAAAAGGGGGTTGGGATACCAGATGGGGTGGGCCCACTATTCTCCTCTCTCTAATTTATTAGATTTCGACCAAGATTATACTAATTTTGACCAATTTTGAAAAAGAATAAATAAACCAGTTCTTAATTAAAGTGTCAAATTGGGATTCACATGTCATATTGGAAATATCAAGGGTTGTCGTGTTGTTTTCACATAACTTAGGGGATCCAATTAGAATTTACATAGATGGTAAGAATGATTTTGGTGCATGTTCTAGCATACACCCTATGAGCATTCCTAAGGTCCTCTTGTTTCATTTTCTACTTGATTGTCTTATATACATCACCCTATTTTGGGGCTTGTTTAAAAGCTTCTCTTATCTATTGGTTTTATTTTAGATTTTTTTCCACTGAAACCAACCCAATAAAGTAACAACTTCCCAAAATGTACTCAAACATTTCCCGTTACAAATCTCCAAATTTCACTAGATGTCAAACCAGTAGAAAAAAAACATCACAAAAACCATGAATAGTTAAACTGCACTAATTAGAATCATACAAGATGCATTCTTGTCGAATTTTAATGTATGTTTTTATTTCTGCAATCTGGATAAATTTTATAATATTAACTGAACACTAGAATGTTATTTTTTGATTAAGTAGGAGTATCCCTAATGAAGTTTAAAGTGCATTAAAGTCATAGCTCTCCAAGCCCATGTGAGGTCTTGGGAATTAAGCTTTCGAGGGCATATAGGGCTCCTTGTACACCACTTTGGGCCCTCCTACTTATAATTAGATATCACTTTTGACTAATGAAAAACTGGCATCATGGTTATAGTTGCATATTCGCTCATTGATGCTTCCCTCCTCCCTATTCAATTCCTACTAAAATTTGGTGGGTCCTTTTGTTGGACTGTCAATCCACACCTTTGACCATGTCTAGGCAAGCGATTCATAATATGACAGCTACCTGTCACAGCTCAGTGCTTGTTATTCAGGATGGATAGGTTCAGCTCTCCTTCTAAGTTCTTAGCTATCTATAGCTCTATTTTGGAAAGTGTTAAGGAAAGACTATGGTTACAAAAATTCACTAAACTCATGAAGACACACGATCTAAGTACATCGATCTCAAATAGGGTGAGTTCGCAATCTAGATCACCAAAATATACGACCCCAAATTGTAATAATAACCCTAAATCAATTCACTTTCGAATATGTAGCACAAATATAAAATACATATTAATTGTCTACATGTATATAGATTTATAATCATATATTGTTTTAGATAATAGAAAATTAAGCACAAATATATGATAAATGATAATTGGTTGTTTATGGATGTTCTTTATCTTATAATATTGTATAATAGAGAAAACAATTTAGCTAAGAGTTCTAAAACGAATTGAGACCCAAAGTAACATACTAATTAAGCCTATCCATCGTACTGCTTACCTAAAAAAGTGTCGTGCCACATCCCCAAGCGATCCAAGATCCTGGTAACCTTGGGAAAGACATTACATTCCAATACTCTTGACTATTTTGTAGATCATCAAAGAGAAGGAGAACGAAAGAATATTCTTTGGATACAGTTGAGTTATTCACCCCTCTTCGTCCCAGATTTCTCATATTGAAATTACACTCTCTCCCACTGGAAATAAGAAATAAATGCATCTCTGATGCCAGTATATCTGTCCTTTCACAGTTTATTTGAGACTGAATTCTAAATGTTGCACCTAGGATTCAGTCCACAAGGATATACATGGACACGACAATTGTACAAATAGAAATTGATCCTTCCAAAACTCCACTGCCATCCCATGTGTTTTCCCTTTTCAGTTGTCACAAATTTATTCCATTGCCATCATATGTCTAGTGCTGGCTATGAACCACGTCGATATCTGTATCGAATACAGTATCCTTCAAATATTTGTAGATTCGTAATGGATAAGCATCATATATACTGTGAAAATATGCAATTGAATGACCAACACAATACAGTACAAAGAAGAACTTTCTATAAATTGGGGTCGGGGGGGAGGAGGGCGGGGGATGTTAAGAAAATTACCAAAGGAGCGGTCTCGGGAAGCGAAAGCCATTGCTCAAAAAGCTTCTCGGCGACAAAAGGATTTGCCTTTATAGCCAAAGGAGATACCTCTGGAAGCTGCAACAATTCGGCGTCGAGACTCGCCACATCCCCATTGAAATCAACTTCCATTTCTACACTAAACCCAAAATTCAGATTCAAGAACACTATGATCACGAAACCCTAGGAACCGATTGAAACTTACTCACATCACGCCAAGCGTCGAATCAATGCCCTTCAGTTTTGAATATTTGTCCGTGAAAAAAGTGAGATGTTTTCCTTGAGATTGGAAGCTCTGATACCAGAAATCGGGCAACAAATCGTAAAATTTGAGGTGGTTTGAAAGAGTAGAGAGAAATAAACCCTATGATTGAATTCGACGAAGATCGGAAAAAGCGAATTGTAAGGAGAAATTCGCAGAAATGGAAGACTTCGAAACCCTTTGGAGAGAGAGAGATAAAGAGTGTAATTTTATTTTTATTTTTATTTTTTTGAAAAGAATATGCAGTGTTGTTTTGTCGGTTAATTACAGAACACTCACGTACTTAGGACCTAGATACATAAATACCCTCTGGGTTTTCTAAACTATCACTACAGTCCCTTCTATAATTCTCGAGCAAATATTGAGCGGCGGGTCAATGTAATTTGAGGTATTTTTTAGAGTTAATCACAAATTATACTTAAAAAAAATTTGAATCTTAATCTGCTCCATCAAAGATAAAAAAAATTTAATGTACACCCTCAAAGATAGGCCTCATCAAAAAGTCCAAAGTCTAATAGGCTGTCAAGACCCTAAAACCCAACAGACCAACGAATAATCCTGTACATGTGGTACGACTTGGGTAGCTTGCTAGCCCAATTGGTAGGGCCTTGTTTTTTAGGGCCAAAGGCCCAACAGGCCGGCCCATTAACAAGCCCGCTAGCCTACCCAATAGCCCAATAAGATAATTAATTATATTTCATAATTTTATTATTTATTTGATATTTGATCTGTAACTTTTATAAGTTGAGACTTACAAATGATTGACAATTATATAGGTGCTAACCTAATTAGAATGTACTTAATTTGTAGTGATGTAAATTAGTCTCACCCACCAATCAATTTGTAATGTAACATTGTAACTCTATATAAATATTTGTTAAATTCAATCATTATGAATATTTTTTTTGTTAATTTATTTTTTCATACCAACTACATGTAATTGATGTTTTTTTGTATTTTTATATATAAAAAAAATTCAATATCTTTTTTATATTTTTTTACATAAAAAATAATTTTATAATAAAAAAAACTCGTTTCAGGCCCAATGGACAGGCCATAATGCCCGGCCTGTATTTAGCCCATTTTTTGCCCAACAAGTTGCCCCACGGGTGGGCCATGGCCTTAAAAATTCCTAACAGGCGGCACTGGCTTGTTGACTAGTCAAAGCTTAGAGGCTTGGCCCACAGGTGAGCTATGGGTTGAAAAATCTCGGCCTAGGTCACCCCGTCCCGTCTCGCCCTTTTGTCGAGGCCTACTCAAAGATATAAATTTGTATCACCGTACACCTGAAGCTAACCATGTCTAAAATTAAATGAATAAATTACACTTAAATCCCTTCAAATTTGTCACTTAATAACTAAGTCCCTTACATTTAGAATATTACACCTACACTCCCTGACGTTTGTACACTTGTAACACATTACTACCTATTGTCAATATATGTTAATGTAACAACTAAAAAACATTATATCATCCTAATAAACAACTATAATTTTCATACTATCTTTTATTTTGTGAGCCCATTGTACTCTAAAATTCAAAATCAAACTTACCATTTGAATGCCCAATATAATGCAATTATTATATAATGTTCAAGAGTATTGGTATTATATAATGTTTTTTATATCATAGCTCAATTCCATCTAATTCTCTTCTCCTTTATTGACTTAATCATCGGAGGATCGACAAACGTAGTCACTTTGGTCTTTGACTTCTTTGTAGGAGCTCATCGACGATTGCTAGGTCGTCAATTATTCCATTGGTACTATTTTCGAGGGGCTGAACCTCCACAGTAAAAGGGTCAACAAAAGGTCATGTGGTTTAGAGAAAGAAATTGAGGAATTAAAGAAGTAGAATCAGCAAATTCTCCACCTTCTAGAATGGGATCAATACCAAGCCAGACAGCATGCGGGGGATAACTAAGAGGTCGATTGGAGTCAGAACGAAGTTTTCTGTCCTCGAATCAATGACCAATGTGAGCAAAAATTCCAAGAAGTAAATGAGAAATTGGGGAATGTTTTGAATCGGTGAAAGCTTGGGTCCCAAAAGTCATTGAGACTTTGGTCTAAAACACTAAGTCACCCTTCCCCCAAGACGTATCAAACTATCCACTACCAGAGAGGTTTTAAATGCCAATGATTGAGGCATTCGATGAAACAAAGGACCCGCTAGACCACTTAGAAACATACAAGTCTCTAATAATGCTCCACAATGTCTTAGACCAAAATAATGTGTCGAGTTTTTTCCACCACACTCAAGGGAACCACGAGACACTGGTTCAACAAGTTGAAGCCGAATACTATTAGTACCTTTGGAGAGCTAAGTACTTCTTTAATCTCACATTACATTGGGGGCCGAGCTCACCGGCGACCTCCAACTTACCTCCTCAATGTCAAGCAAACCAGGGGAAAAACATTGCGATAATACATCAATTGCTTTACTAAGGAATCCTTGCAGATTGACAATGTTGACTATGAGGCAGCCTTGACTGCCTTCATAAGTGGGTTCAGTCTTATGAGTTTCTCTTTGCCCTCTCCAAAAGGGTAAACACTAGGAGGACAAGTAGGAAGATTGACAAGAAGACAAGAGGAAGCGGGATTCGCCGAGTAGGAAGAAAAGGGTGAGCAGCCCAAAGAAAAATCATTCTGAGAGGGTTAGTTCGAGGGATCGCTGAGGACCTCACACACCCAACGACCTGACTCAGAAATACTCTCCATTAAACACTTTCGTCGAGTAGATTTTCTAATAGATTCAAGATAAGAAGATGTGAATAAATGGAAAAATGGTAAATTGCCACCATGGTTCAGGTTATAAACTTGAAATTTTCTAGAGCTCAGATGACAAAACAGACCTCTCCGTTTGATTCGTCTCGCGAAATCTAGTTATTCCGTTAAATTTTATCGAATTCCAAGATGTAGGATTTTTCATGTTTTACGAGGCGGTCGGGTCTCGGATGACCCAGATACGAAATTTTTAATAAAATTTTGAATTTTGAAAAATAATAAATGCAAGTTAAAATAAAAATATTTTGAACTTGAATTGAGACAAAATTTAATCATTTCGGGATGAAAACGGACTAGAAATTAAGAGGGTCGTGTGGCGCGTTGAGGGCCAAGTATTGAAAAATATAAATAGGGGGAAAAATCTAGTTTCCCCCATTCTTGTTTAGTCGATTCAGTGGAGAAAGTGAAGAGAGGGAAATAAGTGGAGACTCCAACTTCTCTCTACGATCTACGGAGGTAGAGTGCTCAAATTTAATCGGGCCAAGAACTAAAATCGGTCTTCTCGACAAAGGCTATGTGTACGTACAAAAAACGAAGCCTTTCACCGAATGAGTGAAAATCGAATATTGGGAAAGCTTGAAGATTGAGCTTGGGTCGAATTTTGGAGTTTCCTACGGTTATTCTTTATGCTTCAAAAGGTAGGATTTCTCCTACTTAGGTTTATTTACAACCTAGGATGCTATATTGACATGGGTAGGTTGATAGATGTGTATATCACTTGCCTATTGATGAGATTTTAATGAAATGGGTATTAAAATTGGGAAGAATAAATTCTATCTTGAATTGGGTATGTAAAAATTGCCTAATTTAATTTCTTGACTTATGTGAATTGTGGGCATGCTATGTGTTTACATAATGCCTTGAGAAATTAAGTGTGTTATTGCTTAATATGTGATAACATGCTTGAGTTTTGATTTGAGTTGAAATGTTGATATATACATGTTTACATATTGACATGGTGAGAATTATGAAAATTACATGCTTTTGATATAATTTGTCATGGGTTGTATGAAATGTGTTGGATATAGTTCATATGACATACATAGCATTTTGAACATTAGAGTAAAGTTGCAATGAGGCATGACATTACATATGCACAAGAACATTGGGTTAATTGGGTGGTTTTGCATGGATATAGTCAACACCACATGGATGGATGATGGGTGGGCTCGAGTAAGCTAAGTCGATGACTTGGCCAAGTTGCACGGTTTGTAAGGTAAAGAGGGTTGGGGTTAACAAGAAGGGCTAGAAGATCCCTCGGGTGCGAGACCCGGTGATTTGGATACGCACTTCCATTGGTACAAGTCCATAAAATGTGTTGGTAAACGCAGAACTGTTGGTGGAAGTCCAAAAATTTTGTGTCAGTTGGAGGTCGTTGATGTAAGTCCATAACTACCCACCCCACAAAAGAACTAGAATGGATGATGTTATTTGATGTGTAACATTGATGACGGGCTCATACATATTGGTAATCGCATGTGTTGGGGAGCCGGAAAGGGCTCGGGTTAAATTGCATGGGTGAGTCTCATCTCATTTCATGACATGGCATAGAAAATTCCAACATTGGATGCATAATCTTGCTTGGAATGTTATGAGCTGTTGAATGTTGCATGTGAACATTCCATATGCATTTAAGTTGGAGAGTAACTTCTGTAGGAAATATTCTACTGATCGTGGCTTACCTTTTAATGGAAAAATATTTTAGGTGTGGGGCTTACACAGGTGAAAGGCTCTCATTTCAAGCCCCAAGGATCAAGAAAGTTGACTAGTGGCTTTTTATGGTTATTTTGTAAAGCTTTTGTAAATAAATTTTATTTTATGTATAAATTCATGGAATTAATTGTAATGTAACTTGAACAAGCCTGTATTGGATGGTTGTGGAAAGGTTTAGGATGGATTGGGGATGAAAAACAAGAGAAACAAGCAAAACTGGGCAAATAGTACAGGTATTGTGTACTGATATGATATGGTCCAGAAGGTTCACCGTATCGGAACTAAGTACCAGTACGCTATGGTCCTGAAGGTTTACCGTACTGGTACTACATATCGGTACTGCCGCCAAATTTCTAAAATTTTAACACTGTTTTCCTATGCTTTTGGACTTTAGTTTATTTGGTTCAAATGATACAAATTGACCCTAAATGAGCTATATTGAGGCATATTGGACCTCAGATGCATTAAATGATTAAAGGAACACGGGCTGCATGCATGGGTTAAAATCTCGATTAAGGGGATTCGTTTGACATGAGGTCTGGAATTGCGACAAGTAAGGTTATTTTCCGCGGGTTGACGATTGGTCAACAGTTAGTAAAGGACTCCCGAATTTTGGGGCGTCATGGCTTGGTATCAGAGCACAAGAATACGAATTACCCAGGACTTGATGGGCATGAGTCTAGACCATTGCATTTCATTGTGCATTACATGTTTTGTGCTTAAATTGCTACATGTTATGTGGTATTTGTTATGTGAATTATGTGCATGGTAAAATGTGTTTGGAAAAAGAAACGCTAGGGTTAGAAAACATAACCTTGGGTTTTGGGAAAAATGGTGAACGAGATGGTTCAAGGCTTAAATGTCTACTAGTGGGTGACATACGCTCTACAAGTGAGATAATGAAGGGATTCTCAATGTTTCAATGTTGATCTCCATCTCGGGACACTGAGTTAGTGTATTATTGTTACTTGACATGTGTGTAGATGGCAAGCAGAAGGAAAGGACACCGAGGTGGTGGGTGGAATAATAATCAACCACCATCGGCCTTCGATCAACAAGCTTTTACGGAAACCATGGGCATGATGGCGGTTATTGTTGCACAAGCTAGCGCCAATGCAAACCAAGGAGGCACGAGTAACCTCCAACAATTTAAGGCACACAAACCTCCAGTTTTTAAGGGAGGCTCAGATTCGATGGCGGTCGACCATTGGTTCTAGCAAGTCAATAAAAGGATCAATGTCCCACGGAATCTAAATTTTCCCAGAATCAGTGGTACGCCCATTAAGGGCAATAGAGATAGCCTCGGATGCCACTAAGGTGAGACTAGTTGCATTCTAACTAGAGGGAGAAGCCCAGTTATGGTGGGATTAGGTGATGCCTCAAAGAACTTAGAGGCTATGACATGGGAAGAGTTTCGGGAGCTCTTCATGGGCAAGTACTTCCCAACAGCCGTTCGGCATACAAAGGCCCATGAATTCTTAGATTTGAAGTAGGGCACAATGACGGTGATGGAGTATGTGGCTAAGTTCACCAAGCTAGCCCGTTTTGCAGATGATTATGTGGCCACAGATGTGGCCAAGTGAGGAAGTTTGAGGATGGTTTGAAATTATCCATCTGGGGAAAGATTGTGGGCCTTCGCCTGTAAGACTTGGATACAATGGTCGAAACAGCTATGGTCATTGAGAGAGAGAGGTTGAAGACGCACGAAGCATCCGGGAGGCGGGTGCTAAGGACAAGAAGAAGGAGGGCTAGTCCTCTTCTTTTAGTTTGGGGAAGAAGTAAAAGACGTCTACTCCACAGGGACCATAGGGACAAGGCCACTATTATTAGGGCCAAGGCCAAGGTCGATCCTCCTAAGATGGGGGAAAACTTCAGGACTACCTATTAAGTAGCCCAGAAGACTTGTTTTCATTGCTATCAGTCGGGTCACATGAAGCGGGATTGTCCTCAGAGACAGGGATCCCAGAGTATGGGACTTCTCAGTCCCAATCATCAGTGGGGCAGCCACAGACACACTACATTCTTCCCTACCCTACCATGGGCCAAGAAAGTCAGTACCAATTCCAGGGCACTACTCTAGCTCCTACCACTTTTCGAGCGGGGACTTTGCAGTTAGGCCAGATGGGCCAGGACATGGGTCGAGACCGAGGGTAGGGCATACAAGTTGGAACTTCAGGGACTCAAGGGCGTGTCTACGCCATCACACCTCAGGCTGAGCCAATGGATTAGTCAGTCATCCAAGGTACATTTCTACTCTCTTGCTTATGGGCTAGGGTGCTGTTTGACTCTAGTGCATCACATTCACTCATTCATTTCTGCATCATGTGTTTGGGGATTTGGCTTAGAGGTTGATACCTTGGAAGAACTATTGTATGTGAATTCACCCCTAGGAGCTAGGGTGTGTGTTGATCAGATATGTCGGGGGTGTAAGTTGGAGATCTCAGAGATTTAACTCACCGTAGACCTTAGGGTTATGGACATGTCAGAATTTGATGTCATCCTTTAGATGGATTGGTTGGCGGCACATCGGGTCGTCATTGATTGTGACCGAAAAAGGGCGTTGGAAGGTGTTTGTTTTAAGTTTCAGGGGAAAAAACACGATGCTTTGCCCCAAGCCGTGTATGACTCTTGATGGCACGGGCAGTTGATAGGTTGGCTTACGATTCTTACTCTGGAGGACGAGGTAAGACAGGGATTGGGTCTACCTTGGGTTGTTTGTGAGTATAAGGACATTTTTCTAGACGAGTTACCGGGATTATCTCCCCATAGGGATGTGGACTTCAACATTGAGTTTCATCCCAGTATCTCTCCCATTTCCATGACTTCACATAGGATGGCGCCAGCAGAGTTGTAAGAACTCAATGTCCAATTACAAGAATTGTTGGACAAATGCTTTATTAGGCCGAGCACTTCGCCTTGGGGAGCTCCGGTATTGTTTGTCAAGAAGAAAGATAAGACACTATGACTGTGTATAGATTATCGACAATTGAATTGGGTCACTATCAAGAATAGGTACCTTTTGCCAAGGATTGATGACCTGTTTGATCAGCTGAGGGTCTACTCTAAGATAGATCTCCGAACAGGCTACCATCAATTGAGGATTAGGGAGGCAGATATCCCTAAGACAACATTCAGAACACGGTATGGACATTTCGAGTTCATGGTGATACCATTTGGGTTAACGAATGCCCCATCAGCATTCATGGATCTCATGCATAGGGTGTTCCAACCCTATTTAGATTAGTTCGTTGTGGTATTTGTTGACAACATCCTAATCTACTTCGAGACTGAGAAGAAACATGAGGGTCACTTGAGGATTGCTCTCCAGACCTTGAGGGACCATCAATTGTACGCCAAGTTCAACAAGTTTGAGTTTTGGCTCACGGAGGTGAAATTTTTGGGACACGTGGTGTTAGCTTCAGGTGTATCCGTGGACCTAAAAAAGGTTGAGGCAATATTGAATTGGGAGAGACCGAAGTCGATCTACGAGATACGTAGTTTCTTGGGATTGGTAGCGTACTATAGGAGGTTCATTGAAAACTTCTCTCGATTAGTTGCACCTATGAGGAGATTGACTTTGAAGGAGGTCAAGTTTGAGTGTAATGATTCTTGTGAGAAGGCATTCTAGGAGTTAAAGAGGAGGCTGACTTCAACTCCTATTTTGATAGTCCCGGAGAGGGGACAAATGTATACAGTGTACTGTGATGCCTCCAAAGACGGACTCGATTATGTTTTGATGCAGTCCGGGAGGGTGGTGGCTTATGGATTTCGGCAATTAAAGAACCACGAGCAAAACTATCCTGCACACGACATGGAGTTGGCGGCCATTGTCTTTGCCTTGAAGGCTTGACACCACTATTTATATGGTGAGAAGATTGAGGTGTTTTCGGACTACAAAAGTCTGAAATACTTTTTCACACAACAGGACCTCAACATGAGACAACGCAGGTGGATGGAATACCTTGACGACTACAACTTCACTTTGCATTACCATCCTAGTAAAGCAAATATGGTGGCTGATGCATTCAACTGGAAGTCACGGGTAGTCTTGGCTAATGTGGGTTTTCGGGAGTGGCAAATACTCGAGATTGTGGGACAGTTCGGGCTACGCTATAGGGGTCAGGCTCAGGACATTTTGGGGAGTTCAGTGGTGACCCCTTCTCTACTATGTAGAGTGCTTGAGTCACAGGGGTAGAACACAGAGTTATTGTCCATTAGGGACCGGGTGTAGGCGGGTACCGGTGACGAGGGCTGGTCAGTCGGAAAGGATCATCCAGATTTTAGAGGATGTGCTGCAAGCATGCGTCCTAGACCTTAAGGGAAGTTGGAAAGAACATTTACCCTTAGTGGAATTTGTCTATAACAATAGTTATCAGGTGAGCATATAGATGGCACCCCATGAGGCACTATATGGGAGGCTTGTCGTTCTTCGGTTTGTTGGACGGAGGTAAGAGAGAGACCCTCTACGGGTCCAAAATTGATTAGGGATGCCTCAAAAAAGGTGAACTTGATACGGAAGCATCTTTTTACGGCTCGTAGCCGACAAAAGAGCTACGCTGACAGACGACGATAACCTCTGGAGTTCGAGGTGAGAGATCATGTCTTCTTGAAAGTGACGCCAAAGAGGGGAGTGGTCAGGTTCGGGAAGCAAGAAAAGTTATCGCTGAGGTTTATCGGACCTTTCAAGGTACTCGAAAGGGTGGGTCTAGTGGCTTCTCAGATATTCATGCAATATCTCATGTCTCCATACTCCGTAATTATACTCTAGAACTGACACATGTAGTGGATTTGGGTGAGCTGATTGTTGATGCCGATAAGACCTTCAAGCAGGGACCGGTACGTATCATGGATTGTCAGGAGCAAGTTTTGCTAGGCAAGACTGTAAGGTTAGTGAAGGTGCTGTGGCAGCACCGAGGGGTGGAGGAGGCGACATGGGAGCGTGAGGACATCATTCGTACCAATTATTCGTTCTTGTTCGAGGATGGAGGTACACGTTTATAATTTTAAGTATAAGATTACTTGTTGCATATGCATGTGGTTAAATGTGTAGTGTGTATGAATTTCGGGGACGAAATTCTTTTAAGGGGAAAAAATGTAAAATTTGGGTAAAATTTGAACTTTAATGAATAAAGGGCAAGATGGTAAATTGTCACCATAATTCGGATTGTAAACTTAAAATTTTCTAAAGCTCAGATGATGAAACGGACTTCACCGTCGGATTTGTCTCGCGAAATCTAGTTATCCCGTCAAATTTTGTCGAACTTCGAGATAATCAAATTCTTTGCGTTTTACGAGGCGGTCGGGTCTCGAATGACCCAGATACAAAATTGTTAATAAAATTTTAAATTTTAGAAAATAAATAATGGCAAGTTAAAATAAAAATATTTTGAACTTAAATCGAGATAAAATTTAATCATTTTGGGATGAAAACGGACCAAAAATTAAGAGGACTGTGTGGCGCGTTGTGGGCAAAGTATTGAAAAATATAAATAGGGGGAAAAATCTAGTTTCCCCCATTCTTGTTCAGCCGATTCAGCCGAGAGAGTGAAGAGAGGGAAATAAGTGGAGACTCTAACTTCTCATGATCTACGAAGCTAGAGAGCTCAAATCCACTCGGGCCAAGAACTAAAGTCGGTCTCCTCGACAAAGGCTACATGTACGTACAAAAAATGAGGGCTTTCACCGAAGGAGTGAAAACCGAAATTTGGGGAAGCTTGGAGATTGAGCTTGGGTCAAATTTTGGAGTTTCCTATAGTCATTCCTTATGCTTCAAAAGGTAGGATTTCTCCTACTTAGGTTTATTTACAACCTAGGATGCTATATTGAAATGGGTAAGTTGATAGATGTGTATATCACTTGCCTATTGATGAGATTTTAATGAAATGATATTGAAATTGGGAAGAATAAATTCTATCTTGAATTGGATTTCTTGACTTTTGTAAATTGTGGACATGTTATGTGTTTACATAATGCCTTGAGAAATTAAGTGTGTTATTACTTTATATGTGATAGCATGCTTGGGCATGGATTGAAGTTGAAATGTTGATATATACATGTTTACATATTGACATTATGAGAATTATGAAAATTATATGCTTTTGATATAATTTGTCATGGGTTGTATGAAATATGTTGGATATAGTTCATATGACATACATATCATATTGAACATTAGAGTAGAATTGCAGTGATGCATGCCATTGCATATGCACGGGAACATTGCAGTAATTGGGTAGTTGTGCATGGATATAGTCAACACCATATGGGTGGATGATGGGTGGGCTGAGTTAGCTAAGTCGATGACTTGGCCGAGTCACATGATTTGCAAGGTAAAGAGGGTTGGGATTAGCAAGAAGGGTTAGAAGATTCCTCGGGTGCGAGCCCTAGTGATTTGGATACGCACTTTCGTTGGTACAAGTCCATAAAGTGTGTCGGTATACGCGGAACCGTTGATGGAAGTCCATAAATTCCGTGTCGGTTGGAGGCTGTTGGTGTAAGTCTATAACTACCCACCCCACAAAAGACCTGGAATGGATGATGTCATTTGATGTGTAACATAGATGACAGATTCATACACATTGACAATTGCATGTGTGGGGAGCTGGGAAGGGCTCGGGTTGAATTACATGGGTGAGTCTTTTCTCAATTCATGGCATGATGACTTGATCTGAAATGTGTACACTCAAGTGCAGGCGGTCAAGTTATAGTAAAAATTCGGTTTGAGTCCGGAGCTGAATCCATAGGAAATTAGTAGTTTCGGTGTTTCAAAGTAAGCAGTAACAGAGACCGATTGATTGTAACATTTGAAATTTTAAAGTTATGAGTAGTAGGTGTCTTCTTGAACAGAATATTGAATTCTTTCCTAGAAGTTTTTTAGACAAAATATAAGATGAATTCGAATGGCAGGAAAGTCACTCTTTAGTTCAAGGATCGGGACATGTGGTCAATTATCCAGTTTATTATATTTATGCTTGATAACTCAATTAACTCCCGTGTCAATATCAAGTCAATCGGAAGATAAAGATGGACTATGAGAATTAAAATCATGGTTCCGATGTATTATTAGAAATTTACAAGAATTGTTTGTACCGAGAGTTATCGCGTCCACAAACAAGCAAGTATTTCTACATGACATCCAATCATGGCTTTAATATTCCATTCTTTTAAATAAAGCACACTAATGAGAATGATTAAAGGGTAGTCATGAAGATCTAGCCGGGGTACTAGCCTTGAAACGAGGAGTCTTTCCATGCAAGAGTCATCTGTGTCATAGAAAGACTTTCAATTATACAAAGTACCTTAGCTTTGCTAGATGTAATCAATCATCCAATAAGCAAGGGGATATAAATGTTAAGCATTAGAACAAAACATTATATAACTTCCGGATAATCAATCCATGCCCTTCACCTCTTACTAAAGAGTGAATGAGAAACTACTCACTTTTCATAGCTTTGGTAAAGCTGAAAAAGTGAGTGATGCTCATCTCTCTTAGTAGAGGACTTTGCAAAATAAAAGTACAATTATCAAGGAGCTAATCTTCAACTAAGAATGAGTGAATCACGTTCCACCCTTCACGGCTTTGGCAAAGCTTTAGAAGAGTGGAAGAGTTTCACCCTCTAAGAAAGAAAAGAGCTCAAATAATGGAAATGCAAGACATAAATGAAAGCAAGTAGGAAATAACATAAATGTAAAGACTTAAAGTAAATCAAGAACATAAATGTAAAGACTTAAAGTAAGTAAAGAACATAAATGTAAAGACTTAAAGTAA
>CM042201.1:5643145-5660602 GCA_023539305.1 Ilex asprella
ATTAGAACAAAGTATTATATAACTTCCGGATAATCAATCCATGTCCTTCACCTCTTACTAAAGAGTGAATGAGAAACTACTCACTCTTCATAGCTTTGGTAAAGTTGAAAAAGTGTGTGATGCTCATCCCTCTTAGTAGAGGACTTCACAAAATAAAGGTACAATTATCAAGGAGCTAATCTTCAACTAAGAATGAGTGAATCACATTCTACCCTTCACGGCTTTTGTAAAGCTCTAGAAGAGTGGAAGAGTTTCACTCCTCTAAGAAAGAAGAGAGCTCAAATAATGGAAGTGCAAGACATAAATGAAAGCAAATATGAAATAGAATAAATGTAAAGACTTAAAATAAATCAAGAACATAAATGTAAAGACTTAAAGTAAATAAAGAACATAAATGTAAAAACTTAAAGTAAATAAAGAGACTATAACTCTTAAGCAAATGCAAATGTAAACATTAATGTAAAGAAATGAGTGGGAACCTAAACTTTTCAACTCTCTAGCAAAGATATAACTAAGACAAAGAAGAGGAATTAGAAGTGCTACAAGAGCTTCTTTCTCCTTACAAACTAAGTGTATTTATAAGCAAGGAGAAGGTAGGGGGAGGGGTAAATGAATAGAGCTTGGAGCCAAAGGCAAAGTAAAAAGCCAACCACTCTGCAGGAAGTCTGTTAAGGTCGTTTGAACGGTTTCTCTGTCTTTGCTCTCCGTCGTTCAAACGTTAGATGGATTCAGTGCCTGCCATTCAGGTCAGAAGACACGTTCCCTATGAAATTCTCCCTCCAAGTCCTATGTGCAAATCTCCCTCCAGGTCCTCTGTACAAATCTCCTTCAACGTCCATACAGAGTCTAACTGCTCTGTCTCTCTAATAATTCGAGAGACGTTCGGATGTAGATTGTCGTTTGAACGTGGCACTCAAGTGCCTGAGCCTTCTGATTGCAAGTTTGCAACATGCTATGTCTTCAGCTAGTTTGATCTTGTCATTGCTCCAGTGGACATTCGAACAGTGGATAGCGTTCGAACATAGTGTTCAAGTCTCCAGGGCCTTGGTTCTTACCTGCAACACACTTTGTCTCATTTGCCTGGTATTTCATTAGTTTAGGGGGACGTTCGAACGTTTATTGGCGTTCGAACGTTCTTAGTGTCCTCCAAGCTTCTCCACTTTTGTTCCTTAATGTGCTGCTATTACTTTCAAATGCAATTTTTGTATCCCTTGAACCTTTTTTTCACTTTAGAATCTGAAATATCATCATTTAAACTCCTTCAAAGTATAATTAGTCCAAAAAGGGGCATGAGAATATGCTACATTTGAGTACTAATCACTTGACCTTGTAAATTCCAACATTGGATGCATAATCTTGCTTGGAATGTTATGAGATATTGAATGTTGCATGTGAACATTTCATATGCATTTAAGTTGGGGAGTAGCCTTTGTAGGAAATATTCTACTGGTATGGCTCACCCTTTATGGAAAAAATATATCTGGTGCGGAGTTTACATCGGTGGAAGACTCCCATTTCGAGTCCCAAGGATGAAGAAAGCCGACTTGTGGCTTTTATGGTTATTTTGTAAAGCTTTTGTAAATAAATTCCATTTTATGTTTAAATTCATGGAATTGACTGTAATGTAACTTGAACAAGCCATGTTTTGTATGGAAAACCTTATTAAACATGTATTGGGTGGTTGTGGAAAGGTTTGAGATGGATTGGGGATAAAAACCAGGAGAAACAAGCAAAACTGGTCAAATAGTACCGGTATTGTGTACTGGTATGGTTTAGTACCGGTATGATATGGTCCAGAAGGTTCACCGTACCGGAACTGCATACTGGTACGTTATGGTCCAGAAGGTTCACCGTATCGGTACTGTCTTTCGGTACTGTCTCCAAATTTCTGAAATTTTAACAATGTTTTCCTATGCTTATGGACTTTGGTTTTTTTGGTTCAAAGGATACAAATGGACCCTAAATGAGCTATATTGAGGCTTATTAGACCTCAGATGAATTAAATGATTAAAGAAACACGGGTTACATGTGTGAGTTAAAATTCCGATTAAGAGGATTCGTTTGACATGTGGTTTGGAATTGCGTCAAGCAAGGTTATTTTCCACAGGTTGACGGTTGGTCAACGGTTAGTAAAGGACTCCCGAATTTTGGGGTCTCACAGAGGATCCACAAAAGGGCTATGAAGTCTCATCCTTGCAAGAAGTCTAGGGACAAATACTATCGTTTCCATAGGGACCAAGGCTATAATATAGAAGATTGTCAGGTCTTGAAGGACCAAATAGAAGATCTGATTCAAAAAGGCCATCTTGAGAGGTACATAGAACATCGACGACAATATTGGAACGATGTTCAACCCTACCAAGTAGAGGCCCAACATCAACAACCAGTTGGAGAAGTGCCCGTGATATCTAGAGGTTTTGCGGGATGAGGAGAAAATAGCTTCGCCAGGAAGGCCCAGGTACAGAGAATAAAGTTCGAGCTGGAGGTTGGCTCGGTAAATCCAGGGAAGAGACCCCGAGTGGATCTTCCGATTACCTTCTCAAAGGAGGATTTAGGTGGTGTACAACATCCACATAACGATCCATTAGTGGTCACACTAACAATTGCTAATTACTTTATGAAGAGACTTTTGATAGATAGCGGGAGCTCAACAGACATCATCTTTACCCTAGCATTCGACAAGCTTAATATAATGTTGACTTCGATAACAGATCTTGTCACACCCTATCCCATAAATAATGTATATTGTCTATTCCAGTATAGTGGCTGCCACACCTTAACATAAACCTAAAACACTTGTGCATAACATTTAATAATTCATAACACAAGCACCCCACTGACCTGGTTCAACCACATATATAGATAGATTTATGCATATGAACCTAACTGTCATTTATAATATTCACCCAAGTACGTAATCATGACTTCTAAAAACTTTACATATCAAATTAACTTTGACATATACAAAGCTGTACAACAAAACTCATTCACCATATCCTCAAACATTTAAACTCAGTAATGGACCTCCCTCTTCGCCTAATTTTCTTAAAGCACAAACTTGGGGGGCGGCGGGGAGAACACAACACGCTCAGTAAATGTACACTTCCATATAATAGATAATAATGAGAATATTCTTCACATGTCAGTACTACCTCAATACATTAAAATATAATTCCATAATAGGAAATCATCGTACGTACAATTTGTACTACAACATCACTTCATTAATATTAAATGAATAATCACCTACAAACCACCATATTTGACATTTACATATGTATATTCACTATTAAGGACATAACTTAGCCTTTAGGGCTATATCTGCCTCTAAGGCAAAATTTTGCCACTAAGGCTCAATTTGACACTAAGGCTATACAACCTCCACTAAGGCCAAACATTCACCTTTAAGACTATACTAGCCACAAAGGCTATTCATCTACCAATAAGGTTATTTATCATACACATTGCCATCACCATACAGTAGTCTACACATTCATCCATTAATAATAAACTAGTATTGGCCAATAAGGTTATATTCACCACTTAATACCACATAGCTTATTCATATTGATATCTCAAAGCCAATAATCAACACATTCATACATTATTAAAACATAGGTATACTCTCACCATTATTAATTGTATGAAATATAATACTCACCTCAAAGAACTCAACAACAAGGTAATGTTGCTCTCAATCTCTAAGTGGACTTGCAATAGTTGGTGTCACCTCCGAAACAGCCCAAAGACTTCAATGCAACTAGAACAAGCTTTAAGCCTCCATGCAAAACTTTGTAGTCAAAAGCATAAACCAAACTTTAGTTTGAAGTCTGTGGAAAGAAGAATCAAATAACGTAGGGCTGAACAATGGACTTAAAGATTTTTAAACAAATAAATCTAAGCTAAAGATATAAAAGGATAGTCTTGCAAGATATAGAATAGTATAGAACCTACATGAAGTTGTTAGTAATTTAACACATCAATTCCACTAATTACCTATATGTCCCAATTAAGTTATATTATATATTTATTATTATTATTTTTAGTGCTATGAAATTTGTCCAAACAATTTTTATTTTATTTTATTTTCTTACAAATGCTATGCATGCATGATGGATCTTATAGCTCCAACTCATTAGATTCTCAAGCGAAAAAAGCTTACCTCCATGGGATCCATCGTTATACTAGCCACAATTGAGTTGGCACTGCGACAGACCACTATAATGACAGGTCCTAGATAGTTCGTTAGTATACAATGTTATCTTAGGTCATCCAAACCTCAATGATATGAGGTCGGTCCCTTCAACATATCACCTGCTCATGAGATTTCCATCCAAGGTGGGAGTTGGGGAAGTGCGTGGAGATCAAGTTATAGCAAGTGAATGCTATCATTCTCCATGAAGGAAAGGTAGCAACAAGAAACTCTTCAAGTCGGCTCTCTAGACCATAGGGAGGAATCAAAGTGCCTATGACCTGTAGAAGACCTAGAACCAATCCAAATTGGGGACTCCCCTAAATAAGTCACTTTCATTAGAGGATGCATGAGGAGAACTTGGGAACTTCATCGATAGAGTTCCTTAACTCGAAGAAGGATATCTTTGCTTGGAAGCAATTTGATATGAGTGGAATTGGCGATGCTGTAATAGTGCACAACCTTAATGTCAGTCCGAGCTTCAAACCAAGTCGTTAGAAGCAATGGAGTTTCACCCCAAAGCGAAATCATACGATAAAGGAGGAAGTAACTAAGCACTTGGATGCCAAGTTTGTTAGGGAAGTACAAATTCTTTCCAAGATAGTTTTCTAGATAAAATATAAAATAAGTTTAAATATAAAAATGTCACTCTTTAGTTCGAGGATCTGGACATGTAGTTAATCATCCAGTTTATTATATTTATGTTTGATTACTCAATTAAATCTCGTGTCAACAAGAAGTTAATCAAAAGATAAATATAGACTAAGAGAATTATAAACATGGTTCCAATGTCTTTCTAGAAGTTTACAAGAATTGTCTGTACCGAGACTTAATCCATCTACAAACAAGCAAGTGTTTCTACAAGACACCTAACCATGACATTAATGTTCCATTCTTTAATTGAAGCACAGTAATGAGGAGGATTGAAAGGTAGTCATGAAGATCTAACGGGGGTACTTGCCTTGAATCGACGAGTCTTTCTATGCAAAAGTTATCCGTGTCATAGAAAGAACTACAGTTATACACAATACCTTAGTTTTGCTATATGCAATCAATCATCCAATGAGCAAGGGGAATATAAAACATTAAGCATAAGAAAATTGCACAAATATAATTTTTGGATAATTTATACATGCTCTTCATGTCTTACTAAAGAGTGAATTAGAAACTACTCACTCTTAATGACTTTGGTAAAGCTAGAAAAGTGAGTGATGCTCGTCCCTTCAAGTAGAGGACTTACACAATGAAAGAACAATAAACAAGGAGCTCTAGAGAAATACGTAGAAATTTGACTATCCGTTGCTCTAGAGAAATACGTATTTTAAATCCGCATTATAGCAGAAAATTATCGTTTTACCCTTTTTCAAAAAAAGTTCAAATTTACTCGGATTTTACAATCCGATTATGAATCATAGGTGATTTTCATTTTTTTTTCTAAACCATTTTTTTATTTTGAAAACGTAGTTTGAGTTACAATCAAACCCCCCTTTAAGCAACACCCTTTAGCTCGTGATTCTTTAATTATCGAGAACCATAAGCCACCACCTTTCCCGATTGCATCAAAATACAACCAAGTCCATCATTCAAGGCATCATAATACACCGCGTACCTTTGTCCCCTTTCCAGGACTATCAAAATATAGGCATAAGTAAACCTTATCTTCATCTCCTGGAATGCCTTCTCACACGAATCATTCCACTTAAACTTGACCTCTTTTCGGGTCAACCTGGTCATAGGTGCAACTAATTAAGAGAAGTCTTCAGTGAACTTCCGGTAGTACCCTACCAATCCCAAGAAACTACGAATTTAGAAGACTGACTCCGGCCTCTCCCAATTCATGATTGCCTGAACCTTTTCCAGGTCCACGGATACACCCGAAACCGGTACCAAGTGCCCTAAAAATTTCACCTCTGTAAGCCAAAATTCACACTTGCTGAACTTGGAGCACAACTACTGGTCTCTTAAGGTCTGGAGAACTACCCTCAAGTGACCCTCATGCTCCTTCTTAGACTTGGAGTAGATCAAGATGTCGTCAACAATGACCACGATGAACTGATCTACATAGGGTTGGAACACCCTGTGCATGAGATCTATGAATGCCGCCGGGACATTCGTCAACCCGAATGGCATCACTATGAACTCAAAATGTCCATATCACGCCCTAAACGCCGTCTTAGGGATATCCGCTTCCCTAACCCTCAACTGATGGTAACCGATGTGGAGATCTATCTTGGAGTAGACCCTCGCCCCTCTCAGCTAATCAAGCAAATCATTAATCATCGACAATGGGTACCTATTCTTGATAGTAACCCTATTTTACTGCCGATTGTCTATTCATAGTTGAAGCCTCTTGTCCTTCTTCTTAGCAAACAACACCAGAACGCCCCAAGGTGAAGTGCTCAGTCTAATAAAGCCTTTGTCCAACAAGTCCTATAATTAGACCTTGAGTTTTTGTAACTCAGCAAACGCCATCCTATATGGAGTTATAAAAATGGGCGATGTACCAGGATGCAACTCAATGGTGAAGTCTATATCCCTATGTGGAGGTAATTCCAGTAGTTCATCCGAAAAAACATCCTCGTACTCACAAACCACTCGAGGTAGACCCAACTCCTGTCTCGCCTCATCCTCCAGGGTAAGGCTTGCTAGCCAACCCATCAACTGCCCTTGCCAACGAGAGTCATACATTACTTGGGGTAAAGCGTCATACTTTTCTCCTAGAACTTGAAACGAACACCCTCCGGTTTGTAGGTAGTGACCCTCTTACGATCACATTCAATGACGACTCAGTGTGCCGCCAACCAATTCATCCCAAGGATGACATCAAACTCCAACATATCCATAACCCTACTAAGGTTCACGGTTAGTAAAATCCCAGAGATCTCTAACTCATAACCTTGACATAGCTGATCAACACTCACCATAGCTTTTAGGAGAGAACTCACATGCAATGACTTTTCAAATAACAATAAAGCACTGACTTAGTATCCCAAGACAAGAATCAAGTATAAACTTTCAGATTTCTTTCATTGCCTCACTAGTAGAGCGTATGCCACCACTAGTAGACATTTACACCCTGAACAATCCCGTTCATTCTTTTTTTAAACCCCAAGGTTATGTTCTCTAACTCTAGTTTCTCCTTTTTATATACACTTCACCATGCATATACTTCACATAACATATAACACATAATATGCAGCATATTAAAGCAAGTAACATGAAATACACAATGAATGCAATGGTCTAAACTCATGCCCATCAAGCCCTGGGTAAATCGTATACCTAAGCTCTGATACCAAGCTATGACACCCCAAAAATCTGGGTGTCCATTGATCACCCATCAACCCATAGAATACTCGTGGATATCATGTCACTCGATATCATGCCATTATGCCCCATTTATCGGGGTCTATAATTTAACAAAATTCGGGCAGAGTCTTCTTTGTACGGGAAGCTCTACCAAAAACACAACCTGTGCAATATATAATCACACGACCTATCCGAGGTCCAATATATAACATTGACCGCACCAGGTCCATTTATGAGTAAACATTGACCACACCGGGTCCATTTATTCATACTTATATAAAAACATGCAAGGTTATATTAAAAGTAGTCCATATACGTTCGATTACAATTCTATTACATATATTACATGCCCAAAACATAGTTTTAACAAAAGTTTTACAAAAAACCAAGGTTAAAGGCCACAATTCGGCCTCTCTTCACCCTTAAGGCTCCAAAAGAGAGTCGTCCACTGATATGTATTCTGCACCTGAAATATTTTTTCGTATAGGGTGAGCGACGCTTAATAGAGTATCTCCTACAGAGGCTACTCCCCACCCTAGATGCATATGAATGTGCACATGTAACAATCAACAACCATTCAAAACAAGAACATGCAATTCAAGGTTGGAATTCTTTTACCATGTCATGCCATAAAATGAGATGAAACTCACTCACATACTTTAACCCGAACCCTCACTGACTCCCGCAACACAATGCAATGCCAATGTGTAGAAAATCTGTCATTGATGAATTTTATCAAATGATCTTTTTAAAATCTTCGGGTCTTTCATGGGGTGAGTATTTATGGACTTACACCAATGGCACCCAACCAAATGGAATTCATGGACTTCCACCAACGGTTCCGCGTACACCGACACACTTTATGAACTCTTATACCACTGAAGTGTGTATCCAAGTCACCGGGTTTCTCACCCGAGGGATTTTCTAGCCTTTCTTGCTAACCTTGACTCCATATTCATGCAACCATGTGACTCAGTCGAATTTTCAACCCAACTTTTTCGAGTCCACCCATCAATCACCAAGTGTGGTGTTTGATCACACCATGCACACCCACCTACCCACCTAATGCGATGTCTCCGTGCAAATGCAATGCAATGAACCATTGCATGTCAATGTCAAGTCCCATATGTATTGAATGCCATATGAATTAATTTAACCACATACTTCAACATATGCCATGATAATTTATATCTAATGCACAGAATTACCACAATTCATCATGATGCTAATATATTAACAACATATACTAATTAGATTTTTCTCAAGCATGTCATACATAAATTATGCCATAACCAGCTTAATTCTCACATAGGCATTTTTCATAACACCTTCAAGGCACCAATCATGTTATCACATAACCTATGTAAATAACTCATTTCTTTTACAAGACACAATATAACACATGGCATGCCCACACAATACCAAGCTCTAAGAATTTTCACATAGAACTTCACATATCAACTTCAAACTAGAAATTGATTAAATCATTTCTACACCTACACCATAACCATAGGCAACTGAAATACATAGTTCTATATACCTACCCTTTTCCATTAACCCAACTATAATTGGAAAGTTTTAAAATACACAAAACAGCCCACATAAATCCAATTTCCAATAGTTTACACCAGTAGCTTCAACATATCAAATTTAAGCTAGAAGTTGGTCTAAGCCATTTTTATTCCCAATTCCTCACTTCCATAACAAGAGGCAAGTGACATGTATTACTATACACCTACTCATTCCATATGAATCTCATAGATTGGAAATAAACCAAAGTAGGAGGGAACCCTACCTCTTAGAGCGTAAAATGAAGTGTAGAACTTCAAGAACACCAACCCCAACCCTAAACTCAAACATTTGATTTTTTCAAAATCTTCCCTTTAAATCTTCAGTGAAATCTTTCATTATTGGAATGTAAGGTAGCCTTCGTCGAGGAGATCAACTTTGATTTTTGGCTCGAGTTGATTCGAGCGACGGAGAGGTAGAAATCGCAGCGAGAAGCCTTAAAAACTTTTTTTCTCTCCTTTCCCTCTCCCTTCCTTCACACGTTTTTTCCAATGGTTTTGCAGAGATTTTTCTCCAAAATTTCTGATATTTGCTGATATTTATAATTTCAAGGCTTGACTCACGTCACGCCACATGTCCCCCACTTGTTCGGGTCCGTTTTCACCCCTAAACGATTAATTTCATCTTGGTCTAAGTTCAAATTATTTTTATTTAATTTTTTTAAATTATAATAAAATTTTAGAATTTTTTATTTTTGGGCATTTTTTAGGTCACCAAACACCCGTCGTCTCGAAAAGCGTAAAAAATCTAACTATCTCAAAATTCAATAAAATTTGCCTGGGTAACTAGATTTCGCGAGATAAATCCAATGGTGAGATTTATTTAGTCATCCAAGCTCTAGAGAAATAGGAGTTTTCAACTCGCACCATAGTGGCAATTTATTGTTTTGCCCTTTTTCATAAAAATTTTAAATTTACTCAAGTTTTACAGGGATGGAACGAAAAAAGCCCACAAGTTAGACAACCCTTGGGCCCCAATATAAACATTGAGCAAGACCCACCCGAGGATGCGGGTGATAATTTTGAGATTGTAGGTGCTAACCCAAACATGCAAAGGGGCGGGGGAGGACAAGAACCTAGAGTGCCCAATCCACGAATGCAATTCTCACCTCCCATGAATGAAGGGAACAACATCCACATTGAGCCTCCAGCGAGGTCAATGAGGGAGTTCCTTCAACCCATACGAAGCACCACACCCTCATGCATCTTCCTTCAGGTCCAAGCTCACCTCTTCCTTGTTAAGCCTGGGATGTTGCAATTACTTCCCACATTCCACGAAATTAAGAAGGAGAACCCCTATTTGCATGTAAAGGATTTTGAGGAAATAGTTGCGACTTTCCTCACTAATCATGGTATGGAAGACATAGCTAAGCTAAAATTGTTCCCCTTTTCCCTGAGAGATAATGCAAAAACATGGCTTAATTCCTTGAGACCTCGATCCATAACATCTTAGAACCAAATACTCTCTGACTTTTTAAACAATTTTTTCTAGTGCATAAAACCACCGCTCTTAAAAAACTAATTCAAAACTTTTCGGAGAAAGTCCAATGGGAAATTCTACCAATGTTAGGATCTGTACTAGGAATTACTACAATCTATTCCACACCATGGCTTTGAACTATGACAGTTGGTGAGTTTCTTCTATGAAGGAATCACATCAGGCCATCGACAGTTCATCGACATGATATGTAATGGGGAGTTTTTGAACAAAGACCCCGATGAAGCCTTAGATTACTTTGATACATTGGCACAAAATAAAAAATCATGGGACATTATGAATCCCACCGATATACCAAGGTCTTCTCCTCAAGGGATTAGTCAAACTCTTGGGGGAGGGATTTATGACTCAAGAGACCGAGAAGACTTGCTTTCCAAAATTGCTAAATTGTCAAGAAAAGTCGAGAGTCTTGAGGTCAATAAGAGACACGAGGTGTCTAATGTTTCGAAGATCAATGAGTTTTGCTCGATTTGTGAGAGTGTGGAGCATTCCATATCAGAGTGCCCCAACTTTTCGGCACTTAAGGAAGTGTATCATGAGCAAGTCCATGCATTCAATCAAATGAGGCAATCATTCTCCCCTCATTCTAACACGTATAATTCGGGTTGGAATAATCACTCAAACTTTAGTTAGAGAAATGATAACGTCACTCCTCATGGTTCAAATGTTTACACACCTTTCATGCCTCCTAGGCAAAATTAATTTCAATCCCAAGGTCAAGCATCTAGCTCCCAATAGCCCCAGTCTATTCTGCAAGGGTATTCACAAAATCCGCCTCCACATAACTTCTTCCAAGGTCCACCACCCAAAATTCTCCCTAACAAGGGACATCCAATCCTCTCACCTAACAACCTCCACACAAAAGGAATTTGGAGGATGTGGTTCATGCTTTCATTTAAAGCCAAACCGCTATTAACAATCAAAATACCACAACTTTTAATGACATTAGGACACAACTCACTAAGTTGGCAAACTCCATGGGAGCATCACAACAAGGGAAGGGGAAATTCTCCGCTAAACCCCAAGAGAACCCTAGAGGTCAACATGTCATTGAGTCATCGGAGCCCTTAAGAGAGAGTTGTAAGCAACTCAAGGTGGTTACCACCCTTTGAAGTGGAAAACAAGTCAATAAGACCATTGTGCTAAAAGTCTCTACCCATGCCACATTGCCAATAGAGCAGAAGACTATGGGTGACACCGAGGGGGTGAGGTGAGTGAAGAGGTAGTTGAAAAAGAAAACTTGAGTGATGTTTCTCCTATTCCTGCTCCTTTTTCTAATTGTTTTAAAGCCACTTGTGAAGGTGGCTAATTATGCTGATATAATTAAAATGCTTAAGCAGGTGAAGATCAACATCCCACTCCTTGATTCCATAAAGCAAATTCCATCATGTGAAAAGATCTTGAAAGACTTATGCATGGTAAAGAGGTGGCTCAATGTCCGCAAGAAGACATTCCTCACCGAGCAAGTGAGCTCAATTTTGAGGACAAACACCCCACCGAAGTTTAAGACCTCGACTGCCCTACAATTGCCATAACAATTGGGAATTGCCGGGTGGAACCAGCAATGTTTGATTTGGGTGCTAGTGTGAACCTCCTTCCATACTCGGTGTACCAACAACTTCAGCTCAAATAATTGAAGCCTACTCCAATCACGCTTCAACTGGTGGACTATAGTGTCTGAACACCAAGAGGAGTAGTTGAGGATGTTTTAGTGCAAGTCGATAAAGTTTACTTTCTCGTTGATTTTATTATATACTTAACACACTCACCAGGTTGCAAATCTTAGCTCCCTAATCCCTGTAATGCTTGGAAGACCTTTTCTTGTCACATCTTATGCTGTGATTAATTGTAGGAACGGTTTTATGAAGCTAGTATTTGGGAACATGATTATAGATCTCAACGTGTTCAACTTGTCCAAGCAACCGAGGGATGATGAGGAGGTGCATGAAGTCAATAGAATTGACACCTTGGCAGAAGAACGCTTGGAACTTTTGGGCATGTTAAAGTTGAAAGAAGAAGAGAATGTTGATCTAGAGGAAGTTGATGAGCAAGAGGAATTAGAGAGTTTGAAAGTGGTAGAAAAGTGGATCCCTACATTTGAGAAACTCCCACACCAAGACAAGAAGATTTTCCCATCAAATGAGCAAAAGTCCAATTTGGAATTAAAGCCATTACCTTCCCATTTGAAGTATGCATTTATTGGGGGAAGATGAGACATTTCTGGTGGTAATTAGCTCAACATTGGATGCAAAACAAGAAGAAGAGCTCTTAGAAGTGTTGAGGATGCATAAAGGGGCGATTGGTTGGACATTACCTACATCAATGGGATAAGCCCCCTCATTTGCCCACACCGTATTTATCTTGAGGAGGATGCCAAATCATCTCGACAACCACAAAGAAGGTTAAACCCAATCATGAAGGAGGTGGTGAGGGATAAGGTGCTAAAACTACTTGAGGTGGGCATCATTTTTTCGATTGCTGATAGTAAGTGGGTTAGCCCCAAGCAAGTAGTACCCCAGAAGTCAGGGGTCACGGTTGTGGAGAATAAAGAGAATGATTTTATTCCAACAAGGAAGATCACAGGTTGGAGAGTTTGTATTAATTATCGGAAGCTGAACCTGTGCACAAGAAAAAACCACTTCTATTGCTTCTTAGATGGATACTCTAGCTAAATTGAGATTGCATTGGAAGATTAGGAGAAAACTACCTTCACTTGTCCCTATGGTACCTTTGCTTACCGTCGGGCTATGTAATGCCCCTGGAACCTTTCAACGTTGCATGATAGGAATCTTTAGTGCCATGGTGGAAAAGATTGTTGAGGTGTTTATGGATGACTTCTCAGTTTTTGGAGATTCTTTCAGTGGATGCTTGCAAAATTTGGAGAAAGTTCTTGAGAGATACGAAAAGAAGAACTTAGTCTTGAATTGGGAGAAGTGTCACTTTATGGTTACACAAGGAGTTATTCTTAGACACATCGTCTTGAAGAAAGGGATCAAAGTTGACAAATCAAAGGTGGAGACCATATCCAACCTCCCTACGCCGAGAGTTATCAAGGATATCAGGTCGTTTCTGGCCATGCTGGATTTTACAGTCGTTACATTAAAAATTTTAGTGCATTGGCCCGACCTTTGACCAATTTATTGTCTAAAGATGTCTCATGCTAGTGGTTGGATAATTGTGAGACATCTTTCACAAAACTCAAAATCATGCTAATCACACCTTCGATTATGCAACCACCCAAGTGGAATTTACCTTTTGAACTTATGCGTGACGCGAGTGATTACACGGTTGGCATAGTGCTCGGTCATAGGAAGGATAATAGATCTTATGTCATATACTACTAGCAAAACACTCAATGAAGCTCAAATAAATTACACTACCACAAAAAAGGAGCTGCTAACAGTGGTGTTTGCATTAGGTAAATTCTGTTGTTACATCATTGGGTCACCGATAGTAGTTTATACTGATCACTCTGTTTTGAAGTATTTGTTTTCTAAGTAGGATGCCAAATCGAGACTTATCAGGTAGATCCTCATACTCCAAGAGTTCAATCTGACAATCAAAGACAAGAAGGAAGTGGAGAATGTGGTGGTGGACCATTTATCTCGATTGGTGGTGCAAGAGGAAATGAGCACATTCCTACCCCAGATTTCTTCCCTGATGAGAAATTACTTTCGATTCATTCTATTTGTCCATGGTATGCTAACATCTGTAACTATCTTGCAACAGGATAGATACCATAACAGTGGAGCCCGGAGGTTCAAAGGAGATTCATGACAGATGTGAAGTACTTTTACTTCGACAACCCATGTCTGTTCAAGTATTACCATGACCAAGTCATGCAGAGATGCGTACTAGAAACTGAATAGCAGGGTGTCCTTGCATTTTGCCACTCAGAAGCATATGGAGGTCATTTCTTTGCCAAGAAAACTTTGACAAAAATTCTTCAATCAGGTTTCTACTGGCCCTCACTTAACAAAGACTGTGTTTCTTTTTGTAAAGAGTGTGATAGATGCCAACGTTTAGGTAGTGTGACGCGAAGGAACATGATGCCCCTCTCCGCTGTACTTGTTATAGAAATATTTGATTGTGGGACATTGACTTCATGGGTCCCTTCCCTATGTCATTTGGCTATCTGTACATTCTACTGGCAGTGGACTACGTGTCTAAGTGGGTGGAGGCTATCCCAACCAAGACCAATGACCACCGAGTTGTGGTCAAGTTCCTTAAGGAGAACATTTTTTTGAGGTTTGTGATGCCTCATGCAATGATAAGTGACTATGGATCACATTTTTGCAACAGACCATTTGCATCTTTGATGCACAAATATGGTGTCACACATAAGGTATCACCGCATACCACCCACAAACCAATGGTCAATTCGAGTTGGCCAATAGGGAGATCAAGAATATATTAGAGAAGACAGTTAGCCCAAATAGGAAAGATTGGTCAAGCAGACTGATTGATTCCTTATGGGCTTATTGCACCGCCTACAAGACTGTCTTACGCATGTCTCCCTATTGGCTCGTCTGTGTAAAGACTTACCATTTTCTAGTTGAGATGGAATACAAAGCTTATTGGGCCATAAAGACTTTGAATTTCAATTTGAGAATGACCGGAGCGCATAGGAAGCTAGAACTGAATGAATTGGAGGAGATTAGAAGAGATGCATATGAGAGCTCAAAATTTTCGAAAGAGCAGGCTAAGATCTTTCATGACAAATCCTTTATACGAAAGTCATTCGAGCCTGGCAAAAAGTTGCTCTTATACAACTCTCTTCTCTCTATTTTTTAAGGTAAACTTCGATCCCGTTGGGATGATTCCTATCTTGTCAAGGTGGCCTACCCCAATGGAGTTGTGAAAGTCACAAACCCCGAGAATGGCCAGACATTCAAGGTCAATGGCCTAAGACTTAAAGCTATTTTTAAAGGGTTTTGAAGGACAAGGAGTGAAGGTGGACTTGGCCGACCCAATGTATTCGAAATTTAGGGAGGAGTAACCAGCTTTTTTGCTTTTTAGTGTACAATCTTTTTTATTTACTTATGTTATTTTATTCTCGTGTTACTTACTTTTCTTGGTCGTATTGCATTGTTTTCTTAGTTTCAGATATTGGTGCTTTTGTCAAAGCTCAAGTGCAAGGTGTTCTCTAACCCTACTAATCTTTTTACAGTCTTTCATTGTATATCATATATTTTTGTTGCATTGAGGATAATGCATGAATCAAGTTGGGGGCAAGGTGCACCATTTGCAAGATTCACCAATATTTGTGTAAATTTTTTTTTTGGATAATACCAATTTTTGGGGTGAAAATTCACCTTTCACATAACATATAGATTTTTGTTTACAATAGTGCAAATTATGTGAAAATTTTGAATTTTTTTGAAAAGTATTTGAATGTTTATTGTTATTCCCTTAATAAGAGTGTTTGGGTTGGATGATATGCTGATCTTTGTTTTAAACCTTGAGCACAAAAGCATATTATAGAAGTTAATCCTAGGAATAAGTATGACAAATGTATCTGCTTTTGAACTCAACCGTATATGCTCTTTGAATGTGTAATTTTAGCAATTTACGGATTGGATTCATATTTTAGGCTTGACATAAATAGTAGGGATGAGTAAGGACCCATGAGAGCTTTAGTGCCAATCCTTTTTGGAGGGAACTTACATTTACTCAAAGAACAAATTTTCAATGTCAAATTTGTTCAATAATCTCATTATGTTTGTCTTGACTAGGTGCATGTGTGTAGTGTAGTTGATCGACTTGTCTTGAAATGCATAATGCCCCCATGCTTATCTAGAGGTGATCTTAGGCCATTTTGTTTTGAATATTTTGAGCCTTGACCCTTTTTCTTGTGAAAAGAGTATCCATAGTGCCGTGATTGAGCCTTAAGTGAAATTTGTTTTTATGCCACACAATTGACCGAGCTAGTGAAAAATGAAAAAATCTACCTTAACTTGGTTGTTCCTAGAGCTAAATATGAATAATCATTAAAGAGAAAGAAGTGTGGTGTGAAAATTTCAACAAAAGGGATGAATGGAAGTGAAACTCAAGGAGTTCATTAGAAAATAATGGAAATCCAAGAAAATGAGGAAAAATGGGTGAGAAGATGAAAGAATGATCAAAAGAAAAGGAAAATGTTAAGGAAAATAGAGAAAAGAAACAGAGAGTATGGTGAAGGTGTAAGAATGGAATGAAAATCCCATTAAAAGGGAGGTGTTTTTGAAATAAAAAGTCTTTCACTCGGAACTACCCTTTTTGTATCCTATGTCCTTCGTTTCTTTTGCCTAAATATTACCCCAAGACCCCATTATAACCTTTCAAGTCCTAAATGATCTAGAGAAGCATGCGAGATGCATAAATTTAAATAAAATGATGAGTTAGTCTTGTTACCCAATGCCCTAGCATTTTTTTCATGAGATTATGTCAAAGTCGCTTCATTTTCATACATGAACTTCATTTCTGAATTTCATGTGAGCATACTTTGTTTTGTGCTCAAAATTCTATCTCACATATATACATGGAGTGCATGTCAGGATAACTAGAGCGTGTTTCATTGTTAAGAGTGACCTTTGGTGAGTTTCGCATTGAAGCTGAATTTGACTAGCCATTCGAATGTGAATTCTATTGTGTAAATACTCAAATTATTTGTCCAATTCACACACACGAGTTTGAAATTGAATGTGTAGGTGCATCCTTTAGACTAGTATTTAAGGCTATAGTGATGCTCATGTGTGTTTAGTTCGGCCATTTGAATCATGATGCGAATCATGGCCCAACTTCAAGTGATCTAGTTAAAGTTCCAATTGGGCCGGTTACGAGAGCACGAGCAAGGAAGTTTAAGGAGGTACTCAATGGTCTAATTCAAGAGGCATGGACTCAAGCAAGTT
>CM042201.1:5670078-5708728 GCA_023539305.1 Ilex asprella
CTGTTGGGGCATCGATTTCATGGGTCCATTCCCCATGTCTTTTGGCTACCTGTATATTTTTCTGGTGGTGGACTACGTGTCCAAATGGGTAGAGGCCATCCCAACCAAGACTAATGACCACCGGGTCGTAGTCAAGTTCCTAAAAGAAAACATTTTCTCGAGGTTTGGGATGCCTTGTGCAATGATTAGTGATGGTGGATCCCATTTTTGTAACTGGCCATTTGCATCATTAATGTTTAAATATGGTGTTACACACAAAGTGTCCACTGCTTAGCACCCACAAACCAATGGCCAAGCTGAATTAGCCAACAGGGTGATTAAAAATATTTTGAAAAAAATGGTTAACTCAAGCAGGAAGGATTGGTCAGAAAGGTTGACTGATGCCTTATGGGCATACCGTACTGCCTATAAGACTGTTTTAGGCATGTCTCCCTACCGGCTAGTTTATGGAAAAGTTTGCCATCTGCCAGTTGAAATGGAGCATAAGGCCTACTGGGCCATAAAGACCTTGAATTTTAACATGAGAATGGCTGAGGAGCGGAGAAAATTGGAAATTAATGAATTGGATGAGATCCGAAGAGATGCATATGAGAGGTCTAAAATTTCCAAGGAACGGGCTAAAGTTTTTCAGGACAATTCCATCACGAAGAAAGTCGTTTGACCCTGGGCAAAAAGTGCTATTGTATAATTCTCGGCTCTCCAATTTCCAAGGAAAGTTAAGATCCCAGTGGGATGACCCCTATCTTGTCAAGGTGGCCTACCCCAACGGAGCGGTAGAAATCACAAACCCCAAAGATGGCTAAGCATTCAAGGTCAATGGTCAAAGACTCAAGCCATTCTTTGAGGGTTTTGAAGAACAAATGGCGGAGGAGGATTTAATCGACCCGGTGTATCCAGAGGTTGTGGAGGATTAGCTAGTTTTTACCTTTTCTAATGTACAGTTTGTGTTATTTACTTATGTCATTTTTATTTAATGCTACTTACTTTCTATGGTTGTATAGAATTGTTTCTTTTGGATCCAGATCTTGATGCTTTTGTCAAAAGCTTAAATGCGAGGTGTTCTCTTACCCTTCTCATTTTTTATTGTCCTTCATTGCATACGTTATCTTTTTGTTACATTGAGGACAATGCATGATTCTAGTTGGGGGGTGAGGTGCACCATCTGTATGATACACCAAGGTTGTTGAAAAATTTTGTTTGTTGTTTGCATTATTGAAAAAGATGTGAAAGTTGTGAAAATTTTGAAAATTTTTGATGAAAAATATCTAAAGTTGATCTGTATTCCGTCATGAAGAAGTTGTGTGTTGAATGACATGTTGATCGTTGTTGTGAACTGATGAGAACTAAGGTGGACCTACTCTTGAAGATCCTTTGCATGTCCAAATGGGTTAATTACAAGATCAAGAGTCAAGAAGATTAAGAAAGCAATGCAAAGATTGGTGAAATCCACTTGCGATGAAGCTAGCAAGAGCCCAACACTCAAGATGGCCTTGAAAGAAGGAGAACCAATTTTGATCCACTTGATCAAAACTATGGAAGACATGACTTAGAGATAGGGCCTTTTGTTGTTATGGCTTTCAATTGGTTTAAAGAATTTTTATAATTAGTTTAGAATAAGTGGGTTTGAGGATGCTTAGCCCACATTAGTCTTATTATTTTATTTGAACTAGGGTTTAGAATAAGTTACTGTCGCACATACTGTTCATGCTACAGTAACCGTGCACTATTCACTATTTTTGGAGTCTAATTGTAAGGCTTGAATGCCAAGTAGTTTTCTTTTTCTATTTAGACATGTGATTAGCCAATTAAAAGGCTGATTGTCTTTCTTTTCTTCAAGTAAGAGTCTTAGGAAAATAAGAGATATTTGTTTACCAACAAGTAAGAGATATTTCTTAATTAGAATAGCTATTTTAGGAAGTTTCCTAATCCTTGTAATGGCCAGTCTTATAAATAGGCGTTTAATCAATGAAATTTGAGAGACAATACATAATAAATTTTAATTGTGAGTTGAGTTGAGTTGAGTTTACTCCTCTTGTTCTTGAGTGAATTTTTGAACTTATCAAAGGTAGTTCATAACCTTTGTGGCGTTCCTACTTGTAATCTGGGTTCTTGAGACGGGTTCTTCAATGGGTCTAGATTTTAATATAATCTAGGTTCTTGAAACAAGTTCTCAACGGGTTTAGATTCTCCATCCATAGACCTGAGTTTGACTTTCTTGGGTTGTTTCTCCAATATTATTGTTGGGTCTCAAATCAAGTCGATTGGGGTTCACATCATGAATCTTGTGCACATGAGCATTCTATGGAACTTGATCCTATGCATGAGTATCATTTATGTATTTATTTTCAAGCTCATCTATATGTGACTCTTGAATGTGTAATTTCGGTGATTTATGGATTGGATTCATGTTTTAAGTTTGACATAAGTAGCGGAGATGATTTTGGATCCATGAGAGCTTTAGGGCCAAATCCTTTTTGGAGGGATATCACAATTACTCAAAGAACTATTTTTCAACGTCAAAATTGTTCAATAGTCTCATTATGCTTGTTTTGGTTCGGTGCATTTGGATAGTGGACTGATTTATCGTGATCATATAATGCCACCCCATGCGGACCTGAAAGTGATCTTAGGCCATTTTTGAATATGTTGAGCGTTTGCCTTTCTCTTGTGCAAATTTTATCCCTAGTGCCGTGGTTGAGCTTTAATTGAATTCGTTTCTATGCCATACATTTGACCAAGCCAAATAAAAGAAGAAATGTCTACCTTACCTTGGTTGTTCCTAAAACAAATGTGAGAAATTACAAAAGAAGGAACAGTGGTGTGAAACTGTAAACAGAAGGGGTGAATGAGGTTGAAACTCAATGAGTCAAACATATAAGAAGGAAAAATACAAGAAAAGGAAAAGAATGGGTGAAAGAGAAAAAGAAAAGGGAAATGTCAAGGAAAAGAAAAGAAAAGAGAAAAAAAGGAGTGGTGATGAGATGAGAATCAAAATCTCCTGAAAAGGGAAGTGTCTTTCTAAAATAAAAGTCTCTCACTCGGAACAACCCTCTTTGTTGCCTTAATTCTGTCATTTCTTTTACCTAGAAATCACTCCAAGGCCCCGTTATAACCGTTAAAGTCCCAAGTGATCTAGAGAAGCATGGGAGGTATGTATGTTCAAAGAAAATGATGAGTTATGTTTACTCTTCAATGCATGAACATTCTATTCATGAGACTATGCCAAGGCCGATTCACTTTCATATATGTACTTCATTTTTTGGGATTACATGTGATCACTTCGTTTTGAACACAAGATTCTATGTCACATGTACACATGGAGGGCATACTAGGATAACTTGAGAGTATTCTTTGATTAAGAGTGCCCCTTGGTGAGTTTTGCATTGAAGTTGATTTTGCCTAAGCTATGTGAATGTGAATCCTATTGTGTAAATACTCAAATTATGTGCTTAATTCACACACATTCTGGTTGGAAATCAATGTATACATGCATACTTTAGACTAGTATTGGAGACTATGGTTTTGCTGATGTATGTTTGTTCAGTCATATGAGAAATGTGTAAAATAACTCATGTTTCCGGAATGGTGGAATATGACTCAAGTTTTTGATATTTGACATGACATAAGAACGCCTTGATGATGAAATTTATGATGTGTATTCTGGATGTTCCTTTTGATAAGTTGGAAATAGAAATCCATTCCATGTAGGTTGATTGTATCAAAGGTTTAAATCACTGTGCAATTTCAACATTAATTTGGGCATGATGTTTCAAATTGTGGTTTTCAAAAGGAGTACATTGTTTGATTAGAGTAATGGTCATTAGGAGTGTGTAAAAGTGTCTAGGGAGGTTCTTAGTTGAAATGGTGTGGTGAGAAGAGCTCAGCAGAAATTTTGCAGCCAAAATAGCAGATACCGTACCGGAATGATACCATACCGGTACGTTGTACTGGTACGGTCTGCTGAACCGAGAAAAAATTAGGACTTTTTATTTTAAATCTTTTGATAGACTTCATTTCCCACCTAAACACTCAGCCCTAGCTCTCCCTCTCCCTCACTCAAAAACACCCAAAGCTCTTTCCCTCTTCCTCCCTCAAAACCCAAGATCATCTCCCTCTTTCTGCCAAATTCTAGGGCTCTCCCTCGCCCAAAACCCTTTCTGCCGATTTCATCAAATCCCCCAAACCCCCTTTTTTCTCTTCAAGCAAATTCACTTGGCCCGTCAAATAGGAGTTGTGCTCGAGACAATAAACTCAGTTGAGGGTCGTTTGTGGCTCATCTTCGCGTTCCTCTTAGTATGGGCACTATTGCACTCCATGGCCTGCACCAAGAGAGCGGGGTCCAAGTCTCCTCTACTCGCTGAGCCTAGTAGCTGTAAGAGGAGCGGTGAGGAACCTAGCATGGGTCTCAAGGAGCAACGGAAGAAGGCGAGGATGACGGCACGTCTCCAGTTGGAGTGTAGTTCATATCACTCACCCCCACGACATGAGGTGGTGAAAATTGTTGAACAACATGGGTTGCAGTTCTGGTTTGAACCTGTGGAGGGGTATAACCTATGCCTGTGCAGAGAATTCTACCAGACATTCAAGGTGGAGACAGTGCAACACAGGGAGACATTGAGAGCAAACGTGCGGGGTAAGGTGTTTGACGTCATCCTGGATGTCATTGCCACCCTCCTTGGGGATTATCAGAGACCACCACCCTTCCCACCTGTCTACCCTCACAATGTTGACAAGCCAAAGACCAAGGCTGAGTTTGTGGCTTTGATGTATGAGGATCCTTCATCATTTAGGGGAACGGTGCATAGTGGGGCTTGAAGCATGTGTATGGGTTGTTAAACAAGCTTCTCCACTATATCCTTCTCCCGAGGGCTGCAGAAAAGAAGCCAAATATGGAGAAATTAGCTCTTCTAGATGCGGTGGTGTCGGGGAAAATAATTGATTTTGCAGTAATCATTTGGGAGGTGATGAAGGATTTTGGTGCAACTGTGAAGCCAATGACCAACTTGCCATACGGGAGTCTGGTGACCCGAATGTGCAAGCACTTTAAGGTGAAAGGTTATGCTTTTGATAAGATCACCCTTCCCGAGACTAGAGCTATAGGAAAAACCAGCAGCAAGAAGAGGAAAGCTATGAGTCGAACTGAGAGAGCTCAAATGGAGGCTGACCTGGATGACATGCTGCCGACTGCTCCCACTAGGTCATTCACATCGATGCCAAGGCGTTCAACAGACCAACGCCTTGACGTATTGGAGGGATCAATGCAGGGAATGATAGCCATGATGAAAGAGCTTTACATGCATACTTTCTCAGGGAGGCCCATCCCTAGTGGATCCCCTGTTTCTGTGGGTGGCACTTATGCTGCTGGTGCTTCTATATCAAGGGAAGATGATGATGAGAATGAAGAGGATGATGATGATGATGATGATGAGGAGGAGGAGGAGGGTGATGAAGAATATGATTGCGTTTAGTTTTTCTTTTTGTTTCTTGTTGGGTAGGGGAGGATGATGTTAGAAAAGAGTTAGGCTATTTTGTTCGTATTTGATGTCCTACTCTATGTACTCCAACTCAATGACATATTTATGGAAAACCGTAGTTTGATAAATTTTGCTCATAATTATGTTGTGAATTGTGTTATCATTTTAGCTTTTAAATTGTTTGGATGAATGGATGTTGAATGGAATGAGTATGCATAATGATGTTTTGTTTCGTGTTACAAATAACATGTTTGCTAGGGACTAGCAAAACTTAAGTTGGGGGGTGTGATTAGCACAAAATATTGCATATTTATATGTGCTAACCATCCGTGAATCAAAGGTTTTTATGATGCTAATGAGGGAAGTTATATATGTCGAGTTATTAATGATGACATTTTGTATTTGCAGTTAAAAGGTGTTAAACAAGACTCTCTTTAGCATTTCAACAAGGATGGAGAAATAAGGGGATGAAAGAATGAGAAATGGATAGCTTAATGGCGGCGGATGCAGCAGAAACAGCAAAAACAACAGATACCATACCGGTACGCTCTACCGGTACGCAAAGGCTACTGGAGTTCGAGGTACCGGTACGCTGTACTGGTACTGTCTGTCGTCTTTTTCTCCAAAATTATGCAACAGGAGCTCTGTCACTTTGCTGACTCCATCATCAACTCTTCCCTAACACGCCCACAACAATATTCACCTTGTTCACACCATGGATTGGATGTTTGAAGCTTGGCTCATCAATGAAGAGAGAGAGAGAGAAAGAGGAAGGAGCTGGGTGTGCAGACAAGCTCTGCACACCCCTGTTCAGACCATGCTCTCTATAACCCCTGGATGGAAGAGACACCCTATGCTACCCCAGAGCTAGGGAGGGACGGTTTGGAGCCAAGAGAACTAAGGAGTTCAGAAATTTTTTGAGTGGTAGAGAAATTTAGAAAAGAGGTCCTGGGTAGAAGACGATGAACAGTGTTTTTAGATAGATAAATTGATTTTTCTGCATTTTCTTCATTACTTTGCCGTGTAATCTATTGTAAGGATCTTTAGAACTTCATTGAATGTCATTAATGTTGATTTCCTTCATGTTTCTAGTTGGTTTAATGTGCATTTAAAGACTTACCATTAATGCTCCCAGTATTTTCATTTTCTTAGCAGTAAAATGGGTTTAAAATGCTTTCACTCTTAGCCTTTAATTTCTTGCACTTAGTTACTCTAAATCTTCATAGTTTTTCATGCACTTTCATTACATTTTTTATTTTATTTCAAGCATGAGTAGCTAAATCATTAAGTTGGCAAATCTAAGGGAAACCTCCACTTGGGTATACCACTCTAACTCATTCTCCTCCCTCTCTTATGAGTTATATGGTTTGGTTTGACCGGGTTGAGAGTGGATGAGTTGGTGAGTCTTTGATATTCCGTAGACATAGTCACAGATTATGTTTAGATCCTCATCAATCTTTTCCCTAGCTTCCCGTGAATCAATCATTCATTCATCCTCTATCAGAGGAGGATTTTGAGTTGAGATGGTATCCCCATTGGAGTGACCTCTTGGGTTTGCCAACATTTGTTTTCCCATTACATTTTCATTGTTACACACTCCACCAAACAACTTTCAACCACAAAGATTTTTACACTTTCATTTTCATCAAATCACCTTCACATTGGTTTACTTCCTTCCCCGTGGAATCAACCTTGGAATACCTCCAAGTAAAATATGACCCATGAAAGTCTCCTTGAGATTAGGGAGCATTTTGTGCAGATACATCTCATATTTTCATCATCCCATTTCCCTTCCTCTTTGCCCTTTCTTTTGACACTATCCCAAGGGGAAGAAATCCTTCCCTTCGCACATACATTGCATAGTTTGAGGGATAGTAATTAGGGGTTAAAGGAAGTAAGGTAAAACCATCAATCACTTGGTCCAATGAACGAGTTTGTTAGGCTCATTGCTGTTCATGGGATGGCTTTTTGGTTTGAGCCCGTGGATGGGTTCAATCTTTCTTTATGTCTGGAATTTTATCAAAAGCTCAAGGTGGTGGAGGTGAATGAGGTTGAGATTTTGAGGGCAAATGTCAGGGGTAAGACGTTTGATGTGACCCCCACTGTCATTGCTACCATCCTACACTACGAGCGACCACCTTCCTCCACGCTGGTTTATTGTCATAACATCACTCGAGTCAAGAAAATCCCTAAGCTTGTGGCATTGATGTATGAGGATCCTGGCCAATTCAAGGGGACGATTCAGGTTATGGGTTAAAACATTCTTATGGGATTTTGAATAAACTTCTTCATTATAATCAACTTCTGAGGGGCGCTGAAAATATGTCGAACATTGCTCTTTTTAAATGAGAAGTGATGAAGGATTTTGGTGTGAAGTAAAAACCTAAGGCCAATTTACCTTTCGGGAGTTTGGTGACTCGGATGTGCCAGCACTTCAAGTGCAAGGCCTATGCATTTGACAAGCTCACTCCCCCCGAGACTGGGGCTATTGGCAAGGTTAGTAGCATGAAAAGGACGGCGATGAGCCGGGGGGAGCGAGCTAGGGCTCCAGGGCAAGAGTCTGAGACTGTTGGACCTTCCTCATCTACTTCTGCTACAGAGCCTACTATCCCGGGACCTATGACTATTGGGCCGTCTGAGTTTATAGCATTGACCTCTGCATTAGAGTGCTCAATACCTCAATGCCTCGATGCATTAGAGGTGATTGTGCATGGTATTTTGACAATGATGATAGAGTTATTCAAGCATACATTCCCAAGAAGCCCCATCCTGGGTGGACCACCACATGCAACTATTGGACCTCTGCCTCTTGCCTTTGTCCCCTTTGCTTGCACTGTGGTTGAAGTGGGAGATGATGACGATGGAGACGGGGACAAGGAGGAGGAGGGAGAGAGTGATTTTGATGAGGATGATGACGGAGAGGGTGATGAGGATGATGATTAGGTTTTACTGTTATTGTTTTTGCCCTCTTTTTGGTGATTGGAATTGTATGTAGTTAGTTTTGATTCATTGGCCTAGTAGAAGTGTCTCTAGGAATTGTTGGCCATTTTGTCTCTTTTGGATGTCTTGACTCCATGTACTCCAACTTTGAAACACATTAATGAAATACCATAGTTTTTGTTCCATTTGTGCCAAGTTTATTTCGATAATTGCATTATGATTTTTGTATTTTGATTGTTTGGGTAAATTTCTCATTTAAATGGATTGTTGTATGTTATACTCTTGTTCTGAAAATAAAACTTTGCTATAGCAAAGTTGGGGAGTGTTGTAAATTGTTGTATGCTATGGATTGTTGTAAATTGCTCATTTGTATGTTATAGCAAAACTCAAGTTGGGGAGTGTGATTAGCACAAAACACAACATATTTTATATGCTCTTACATCCCTTTTACACAGGCATTTGCGGTTAAAATAAGTTGAATTGCACTATTTGAACTATTAACGGAGTTTCGGTGTGTTTGTAGAGAAAAAGGGTTAAATGATGATAGTTAAGCCCTCTCATGGTGCTCAAGATGAATGGAGTTGAGTTTAAGGCTTGATGAGAGCTCAGGAAGTGAAAGACCCAAGGAATCTGCAAAACAAGGAAAAACCTACTGGTAGGTTTCAGCTCCTGGACCTGCGCCTGTACGTACTACCAAACCTATCGGTATCTTTTGCCTACTGGAGTGAAACCTACTGGTAGGTTTTACTGAAACAACTCAGATTCTGCATCTCAAGCTCTACAGCCTTGGGGGTCTGACCATTATGTCTTCCACTCGTCCCTGACATGTCTTACACACTAAACATCTCTTCCTACACCCTAACTTGGACTTTTGGAGCTTTGGACATAAATGAAGATAGAAAAAGAGTCCAAGGAAGAAGATGAATAGTGCTAGAGAGAGAAGTTAAGATTTTTGCATTTTCTTCCACACATTGTCTTGTAATTTCTTGTAAGAACTTTCTAAGCTTTGTTTAAAGACTTTAATGCCATTTATTTCAAGTTGCTTCAAGTTTAGTCTTTCGTTCAAGCTTTCAGCATTAATACATTCAAGTTCTTCATTTCTTAGTTTTAAAATGGGTATCAAATGCATTCTCTTAGTTTATATTTTCTTGCATTAACTTAGCTAGAATCTCCCTTTGTTTAGGATGTCTTCCATTACATTATTGTGTTTTCCTTTAAGCATGAGTAGCTAAGCTTTTAAGTTGTCTAATCCAAGGGAGACCTTCTCTTGGGTATGCTATTTCAACTCTTTTTCCTTACCCCTCTCAGTGTACGATGGTTTGGTTTGACTGGGTTAGGTGTGGACATGGTTGTGAGTCTTTGATATCCCATAGACTTTCATGGGTTATGCTTGGATTGATGCGAATCATGACACAACTTCAAGGGACCTAGTTCAAGTTCCAATTGGGCCGGTTACGAGAGCACGAGCAAGGAAGTTTAAAGAGGTACTCAATGGACTGATTTAAGAGGTATGGACTCAAGCAAGTTCGTGGAGGCCCATTGACCATGATCCACTTGGACAACAAAGATTCATCAACATGATTAAGTTCTAGAAGAATCCGGCTAGGGGCTAAGGCTAAGCTTAAATTGGCCTATTGTTGTTAAAGCCTCCAATTTTGTTAAAGGATTATTATTATTAGAGTAAGTGGGTTTGAGGATGCTTAGCCCACATGTTTTATTTCTTATGAACTAGGGTTTTTAAAGTTACTGTAGTGCCGTACTATTCACGCGACAGTAACCGTGCACTATTCACTCTTTTGGGTGTTTGATTGTAAGGCTTGAATGTCAAGTACTTTCCCTTTTCTATTTAGGCATGTGATCAGCCAATTAAATGACCGATTGTTTTTCTTTTCTTCAAGTAAGAGTCTTAGGAAAATAAGAGATATTTCTTTACCAACAAGTAAGAGATATTTCTTAACTAGGATAGCTATTTTAGGAAGTTTCCTAATCCTTGTAATGACCAGCCTTATAAATAGAAATTCAAATCAATGAAAAGTCAGATTATTATTGAGCAAATTGTGAGAGTATTTTTCTCTTTGGTTCTTTGAAGAACTAGACGAACTTATCGGGATTTTCCGTGGCATTCACTAGCGACTTATCAAACGGGTTTCCACACCGTTTGTGGTGTCTTCCTTTATACCAAGGTTCTTGTTCCACACAAACAACGGGTTGAGGTCATATATACCAAACTTTTTGTTTGTCGTAAAAAACGGGTCGAGGTCTTTCATTCAAATCTGATCGTAGAACGATCTTGGGTTCCTTTCGTTGTTGGATCTCGTTATTTTTGGCGGGTTTTCACATCATGGATCCTCACATCCATCTCATCCCTAGCTTCCTATGAATCAATTGAGTATCTAGGAACCGTTGGAGAAAGGTTTCAAGTTGACTTGGCATTTCCGTTGGAGTGAACCTTTTAGATTATCCAACACTTGGTTCACCAAAATCACTTTCAACAAGATTCACCTCCTTCCTTGAGGAGATGACCTTGGAGTACTTCCAAGTAAAACACGATACACAAAAGTCTTCTTGCGCTTGAGAAACTTTTTTGTACACACACACACACACATTTTACATTTCATTCATCCATTTCACCATTCCGTTGCCCTTTATTTTGACATCGTTCCAAGGGAGAGTGACACTCTCCTTCATACATACATCATACATACATTGAGGGATGATGTCAGGAGGTTAGGGAAAACTACAATAGTTATAACCAAGCAATAAATTGGGACAAAAAGGGAAAAGTACATAGGGGATCAGCATAGGGCTTGTTCTATGAGCTCACTCGAGCGATCCTAGTCCTTGGCTAGTTTGAGATGTTGTTTTTCAATCCAGTTCTAACTGCCCTCCCACCGATCGAGTAGTCATTTATGAATTTGAGTTTTTTATGTACTAAGACTACGATTATTTCAGACCTGTAAATAAGGAGAGCTTTTGCTACATATAGGTCAAGCCTTGAGAGTGTATTTTGAAGAAAGAAATCTATCTTTCAACCTTGAGAGCTTCCACCACAACCTAGATCCCTATGATCCAATGCAATGCAATGTAATGTACATTTGCATCTCATATCATTATGCAATCAAATTTTATAATTGTAATTTGTATTACATGCTTATTATATCATAAGCATATAATGAACATATCCAATTTTCACAAACATTCCCAAATTCCTCAAACGTCAATTATATCACAAATTATACAATAACATTTCATTACATCACTAACCATGTTATAACATTTCCAATCCAATTAACATACTAGGATTCCTAAGCATTTTATCACACTTAGTAGAGAAAAATATGTAAACACATATCATGCCCAAACAACACATTCCTCATGAAAATCCAAACCAAACAATTTCATCAAGCCCAAATCATACAAGAATTGATTTTAAAATATTTTCGTACCCATTTTTCATATTCTAACCACCCTAGGTATATGTTATATGATTAGTAGTTAAAATCAACATATTACTATGCCTTTTTAAGACTAATTATACTTTGATGGAGTTTAAATGATGACATTTTAGGACATAAATTGAACAAAGGTTCAAAGGCAATGAATATCAAACTTTCGTGCAACAACAACATGCCTTGGAGCAAAATTGGAGAAGCTTGGAACATAGCAAGAACGTTCGAATGCCAACTTACGTTTGAACGTTCCCTTGAATTATTTGAGGACCAGGATGCTGAGACATGTTGTGTTGCAGCCAAGAAGGAAAACACTGAGGTACTTTAGTACCACGTTCGAATGTCCCCTTGAATTATTTGAGGACCAGGATGCTAAGTGCAAAGCGTCAAGTTACGCATGGAGTGTGGAAATGGATTTCACAGAAGATCACAGACCACTTGAGTGGGAAGGTCAGACTCCATTTGATGTTTGAACTCCCATCAAGCAAAGACAGAAGCAACGTTCGAACGCCAAACAACGTTCGAGCGTTGTCCCCAGACAGGCTACAGAATGGTTGATTTTCTCTCCGGACATTGGGTATTTCACTGGGACTTTGAAGGCCTTGTACTATTCCTCCACACTACCTTGGGCCCTCTTCTTTGCCTATAAATACTCCCATTGTGGGAGCTTCCAAGAGCCTAGATTTTACACTAGTCCAACGTCTCTTAGCTTGGTATAGAATTAGTCTTAGACTTAGGTTTATATTTACTTGCGTAAATGAAGATAAATCATCTTTTGGTTGTGGTAGAAACCCTCCAAAAGTGACTAGCTTTCTTCTATTTTCAGTATTAATTTCACTCACTTCCATTGCTTGAGCTTCCTTTTTCCTTTAGGGAAGTGAAACTCTTCCACTTTTCTAGAGCTTTACCAAAGTCGTGAAGGGTGGAATGTGATTCACTCATTCTTCGTGGAAGATCGACTCCTTGTGTAGTGTGTTTTATCTTGTAACTCCTCTACTTGGAGGGATGAGTATCACTCACTTTTCTAGTTTTATCAAAGCCATGATGAGTGACTAGTTTTTCATTCACTCTTTATTTAGAGGTAATGGAATTGTATAAATCATCCAAAAGTTATATCTGTGCATATTCGATTATGCTTAATGATTTACATTTCCATTACTTATTGAATGATTGACTGCATGTAGCAAAGCTAAGACACTTTGTATAATCATGAGTACTTTCTATAACATAGATAACTCTTGCATAGAAAGACTCATTGGTTTAAGGCAAGTACCCCAGTTAGATCTTCATGATTACCCTTCAATCTTCACTATTATTGTGTTGCAATTAAAGAATGAAAATGGAATATTAATGCCATGGTTTGATGCCTTGTATAAACACCGGCTTGTTTGTAGATGGATTAAGTCTCGATACAGACAATTATTGTAAACTTCTAGAAAGACATTGGAACCATGCTCTTAATTCTCATAATCTACCTTTATCTTTCGATTAACTTGTTGTTGACACAAGGGTTAATTGAGTTATCAAGAACAAGTATAATAAACCGGATGATTAACTACATATCCAAATCCTTAAACCAAAGAGTGACCTTTTTACATTTGCGATCATCTTATATTTTGTCTAGAAAACCTTCTTGAAAAGAATCCTATATTCTGCCCAGGAAATTCCATACACCATACAACTTCAAAATTCAAAGGTTTCAGTCATTTTGGTCTCTGTCACTGTTTACTCTAAAATACCAACTTTAATTCCCTATGGATTCGATTCCGGACTTAATCGGATTATTACTACAACTTTACCACTTGCACTTGGGTTTACACATTTTAGATCAAGTCATTATGAACCCAACGGTGAGGTCCGTTTCGTCATTCAAGTTCCAAAAATTTAGGATTTCAACCTACACTATAACGATTAATTACCATTTCATCCTTTTTAATAAAGTTTTAATGTTCCAGGGTTTTACAGTTTTGTATTTTATCTCGAGAAATTGAAACATATAATAGACATGCATAAAAACCTGGATGACTTTTGATCCAATCTTTCTTGGAGGGTTATTTACATTTACTCAATCAAAAAATTATTTTATTCTGCTAATTTTTTTGAATAGTCTCATTATTTTGTTTTGGTCAACACCAATATTGTGAATGATTGCTTGACTTTTAATTATTTGCATGGGAATTTTGTTAATAAGAACTCTAGAGATTTGATTTTGGACTATCTTTGATATTATTTGTGCCTTAGTGATGTGAACCCGTGGAGAAAAGCTCCTTGAACCCACAAACAAATTGATTCAAACCAAAGAAAGCCGAAATTCAAGTGGAAAAAGGAAAAACTTCCCAACACCCAATAAGAACTTGTCTCAAGAAAACCTTGGTTTGAAACCCAAGACCTAACGAGAACCTGCCCCGAGAAACCTTGGTTGCAAAGAGGCGCCACAAAGGTTGCAAGCCTTTGATAAGCCGAGTGTTCACAAAAGAACAAGAGGAGAAACTCTCAACTCACAAAGCTATTGCTCTCAAAATAATTGCTGTTTTATTCATTGAACAAAATGGCCTTTTTATAGGCTACAAAACTTGGTCTCCAAGGAAGGCATGAACAATAATTCCTAAAATCTAAAATATAGAAAATAACATAATTATTGTAGATTAAACTTGGCCTCCAAGGAAGGCATGAACAGTAACTATGAAAATTAAATAAAGGTAATAACATCACTAATGTAGATTATTCTAGAAGATAATTCTTCCTAGAATAGTAGTATTTGGTCTTCAAATTACTTCCATGATTGTGATAAGAATCTCTCAATCTTTGACCCTTCTCCAAGCATATCCCCAAGATCTTCCCATAATCATCACAAGATTTGGAGAGATAATAGCACAAGATTTGAGGAATAATTTTGGACTCTTTGACAGCCCATGTTGCACGATAATTCTAGGCCATATTTGGGCCCAAATCTGGCCCAAGAAGTGCGCCCCAATGGGCCTTGTGATCCGGCCCATTAGTAAAGGGTCTAGCTTCAAGCTCTTCTACGTTATTAGCTTGTAGCAAGTATACTTCACATGCTTCCACTTCTTTTAAGCCCATCTTTGATAAGGTGGAGCTACTTGAGTCCGTTGAGTATTCTGCCATGCTTGCTTGAATAAACCACTTTGATCTTCTTGGCCTGAGCTCTAGTAATTGGACCCCCGGTACATGCAAAGGATCTCTAGCTTGGTACTCATCATTCCCCCTCTCCTCGAAAGGATTTGTCCTCGAATCGTCACCTACATCAAAATGGGAAAGATCAGAAACATTAAAAGTAGGAAAGACATTATACTCACCTGGAAGATCCACTTTATATGTATCGTCATTTATCTTCTCTCAGATTTGGAAAGGACCATCTCCCCTAGGTAATAATTTAGATCTTCTTTGGGGTGAAAGTCGTTCCTTTCTCATATGTACCCACACCCAATCACCGGGCTCAAAACTCACCGGTCTTCTTCCTTGTTAGCTTGAGAAGCATATTGCTTGTTCTTTGCTTCAATTTGAAGACGAACTTTTTCGTGTAGGTCTCTCACCAATTCAGCCTTTCTCTTTCCATCCAAGCTACGCCTTTCTTCCACAGGTAAAGGCAACTAGTCCACAAGAGTTAGTGGATTAAACCCATAAACAATTTCAAAGGGAGAATAAGATGAAGTAGAATGCACACTCCTATTATATGCAAACTCTATAAATGGTAAACATTCCTCCCATGTTTTCAAATTCTTTTGAATAATAGTGCGCAAAAGTTGAGTCAAAGTTCTATTAACAACCTTGGTTTGTCCATCGGTTTGTGGGTGACAAGTAGTTGAAAATAACAACTTAGTTCCCAATTTTGACCACAAAATCTTCCAAAAATGGCTAAGGAACTTGAGATCTCTATTTGACAGAATACTCCTAGGCATACCATGGGGTCGCACTATTTCTCTAAAGAACAAGTCAGCTATGTTTGTAGCATCGTCGGTCTTAGACATGCAATAAAGTGTGCCATTTTGCTAAAACAATCCACTACAACAAATATGGAGTCTCGACCCCTTTTAGTCCTAGGTAAGCCTAAAACAAAGTCAATAGACACATCAACCCAAGGCTCACTAGGAACTGGCAAGGAGTATACAACCCATGAGGCACAACTCGAGATTTGGCCTTTTTACACGTAATGCATCTACTACAGATTCTAAAAATATCTCTTTTCATCTTAGGCCAAAAGAAGTGTTCATGTTGTACCTCTAGGGTTTTAGCAACTCCAAAATGTCCCATCAAACCACCCCATGTGCCTCTCGCACAAGCAACTCACGCATGAAACAATTAGGGACACACAATTTATTTTCCCTGAACAAGTAACCATCATGCATGTAAAACTTACCAAATGGGGTTTTCTCACATGCTTTGTACAAATCCGAAAAATCAGCATCATTGATGTACATTTCTTTCACTTGCTCAAAACCAAGCAATTTGGTACTCAAAGAAGTAAGAAGAGCATACCTTCGAGATAATGCATCGGTCACTATATTCTCCTTACCTTGCTTATATCGAATGACATAGGTAAAACTTTCGATGAACTCCTTCCATCTTACATGTCTTTTGTTCAACTTACCTTGTCCCTTGAGATGCTTTAGAGACTCATGGTCAGTGTGTGTCACGAATTCCTTCGGCCACAAGTAGTGTTTCCATGTCTCAAAAGCACAGACAAGAGCGTATAATTCCTTATCATAGGTAGGGTAGTTCAAGGCTGCTCCACTTAGCTTTTCACTAAAGAAGGCAATAGGTTGTTTCTTCTGCATTAAAACAGCTCCAATACCCAATCCTGAGGCGTCACACTCAATTTCAAAAGTTCTATTAAAGTTAGGAAGTGCTAAAACAGGTGCAGAACACAATCTATCTTTAACAATTTTGAAAGCATTATCTTGATCAATACCCCAATGAAAACCAACATTTTTTTATTACCTCAGTAAGTGGTGCAGTAATGGTGCTAAAGTCACGCACAAAGCGCCTGTAGAAACTAGCAAAGACATGAAAGCTTCTTAGCTCGGTGACGCTCTTGGGTGTTGGCCATTCCTTGATGGCTTTCACTTTCTCCTCATCAACCTCAATTCCTTTTGCACTAACAACATAGCCAAGCACTAACAACATAGCCAAGAAATACAACTTTTTCCATGCAGAAGGTACACTTTTTGAAATCAGCATATAGCTTTTCTTGCCTCAACACAACAAGCACACATCTCAAGTGATCAATGTGCTCTTCTAAAGATTTGCTATACCCTAAGATATCAACAAAATAAACAACAACAAACTTGCCTATAAATGCACGTAAAACATGATTCATCAATCTTATAAAAGTGCTTGGTGCATTAGTGAGACCAAACGACATGACTAACCACTCATAAATCCCATGTTTGGTTTTAAAAGCAGTTTTCCACTCATCTCCCTCTTTCATTCTTATTTGGTGATATCCACTGTTGAGGTCAATTTTACTAAAAATACATAAGCCATGTAACTCATCAAGCATATCATCTTGCCTAGGGATTGGATGGCGATACTTCACCGTTATGTTGTTGACGGCTCGACAATCAACACACATCCTCCAAGATCCATCCTTCTTAGGCACAAGTAGTACTGGTATGGCACACGTACTCATGCTCTCTCTGACATGCCCTTTCCCCAACAATTCTTCAACTTGCCTTTGAAGTTCTTTTGTTTCCTCGGGATTGCTTCGGTAGGCTGGCCTATTAGGAATTGAGGCTCTGGGTACCAAGTCAATTTGGTGCTCTATACATCGAATGGGTGGTAAACCATTGGGCATCTCCTCGGGAAATACATCCTCAAATTCCTGCAACAAAGAATTAGCAAGGCTAGGAAGAGAAGAGTTAGTTTCTACAAGGAATGAGTATACGAGCAAGATCAAGGGTTGATCTGCTAAAAATGCCTTTCTTATCTCACTCACTCTTGCAAAGAAGCTCTCTTTTATCTTGCCCTTCCTTTCCTTTCCTTTTCTCTCGTGTGGCATCTATCTCATTTTTCTACCACCTCTCTTTCCTCCTTTTCACTCTCTCCCTTTTGTTTTTCAATCTCATTTTTTTTTCTCGCTCACTTTCTTTTCTTTTTCAGTTTCATTTTTTTTCTCTCTCCTTTTTTTTTCTCACCCTCTCTCAACTTTAGTTGGTCTTCATACACTTGTTTAGGTGTCAAAGGTGCAAGAGTTATTTTTCTTCCATCTTTCTCAAAGATGTAATGGTTGCGGAAACCATCATGCATCACCCTCCGATCTTATTGCCAAGGCCTCTCCAACAAGATGTGGCCTGCATACATAGCTACAACATCACACATGACCTCATCACTATATCTCCCAATGGTGAAGGCCACTAAAACTTGCTTAGTAACCCTAACCTCTCCATAATCGTTTAGCCATTGTAAACGATATGGCTTAGGATGTTTTTGTTCTTTCAATCCCAACTTCTCAACCATAGTAGTACTAGCCACATTTGTACAACTACCACCATCAATGATCATGCTACATACCTTGTTTTTGATGAAGCATCGTGTATGGAAGATGTTTTCTCTTTGCTCCTCATCTTCAACTTTGGATTGCATGCTAAGTGCCCTTCGAGCAACAAGAGATTCACCAAAAACAGCATCCTCCACTCCATCATCGTTGTCCTCCACAAGTTCGGGCTTGGCCTCATCATCATCCTCATCATCAGTGTCTACTTCTCCATTCTCACTCATGATCATTACTCTTTTGTTGGGGCATTGTGAGGATATGTGGCCTGTTCCCAAGCACTTGAAGCACTTGATGTCCCTATTATGCGACAGTTGGGGAAAGGGGGAATGATGAGAACTAAGGTGGGCCTACTTTTAAAGATCCTTTGCATGTCTAGATGGACCAATTACAAGATCAAGAGCCATGAAGATCAAGGAAGCAATGCAAGGATTGGTGCAATCCACTTGGGATAAAGCTAGCAAGAGCCCAACACTCAAGATGGGTTTGAAAGAAGGAGAACCAATTTTGATCCACTTGATCCATGCTATGGAAGACATAAAGACATGACTTAGGGATAGGGTCTTTTGTTGTTAAGGCTTCCAATTTATTTAAAGGATTATTATTTTTAGAATAAGTGGGCTTGAGGATGCTTGGTCCACTTGTTTTTTTTATTTCTTATGAACTAGGGTTGTCATAGTTACTGTAGCACCGTTACTGTTCATGCTACAGTAACGTGCACTATTCACTTTTTTAGTCTTTAGTTGTTTTCTATTTAAATTAGGATTTGTTTCCTATTTAGATTAGGATTTGTTTCCTTAGTAGATTAGGATTTGTTTCCTTATTAGATGAGGATTTGTTTCTTTATTAGATTAGGATTTGTTTCCTTGTAATGACTAGCCTTATAAATAGGCTTTTAATCAATGAAAAAGGGAGACAATATGAGAGACAATACATAATGAATTTTGATTGTGAGTTGAGTTGAGTTTACTCCTCTTGTTCTTGAATGAACTTTTGAACTTATCAAAGGTAAATCACAACCTTTGTGGCGTTCCTTCTTGTAATTTGGGTTCTTGAGACAGGTTCTTCAATGGGTCTAGATTTTAATATAATCTAGGTTCTTGACACAAGATCTCAATGGGTCTAAATTCTCCATCCATAGACCTGAGTTTGGCTTTCTTGGGTTGTTTCACCAATATTGTTCGTGGGTTCAAGGAGCATATCTCCGTGGGTTTACATCAAATCCACTCTCAGTGGAGTCTCTTGCTCATGGGACTTATATTAATAAGAAATGAGATTATAGAGTGATTGTCCAGGCTAGAATTGCTTATATCCATTTGGGCGGCTTAAGTCTCATATTTATTGTTGGCCTAAGGTCTCGCCTGATCTATGGGGAGATTGCTACCTATCTCTCATAACGGCTGTGCCTATCGTGTAACGACTGTGGAGAGAATTGAGGCATTTGTGACTTCTTTGATTGGATATACAAGTGTTAGTATTTGGGTGGCACTTGGGTGGAAGCTAGATGTGTTTTGGCTATCCTTTTTGAGATGCAGTTGTAGGGATGGGAGGTCTGACCTCGAGCTTCATGGTCATCCAAGATTGAATTCCTGAGCTCAACCTTCAGCATATTTTGTGTATCATTAGTTGCCCCTGTCCCTATTTAGGTAAGTTGCATGAGCTGGGATTAAACTCTGGTCTGGGTGAGCAAGGTTAGCTAGGATCAACCTCGAGACTCGCACAATGGAATGTTTCTTCATTGTTACGGCGTTACAAACTTGCAATCATTTTTGCCTTTTTTTTGCACACGTCCATCATTCCCTGGCTCCATGTGTCCGTTTGTACACTAGCCTTAAATACATCATCAGAAGAAAATGCCTTCTTCGTCTTCCAGATTTATCCCTTTTTCCTTTTCGTTCACAATTTCATCTTCCCCAATCTACTAGTGATCTGGGGTTGTGTTAGCAGATTCTCAAATTCGTTCCAAAGATCTTACAAGGCTAGCTAAGTCCTTTTCTTGGGTTTATCTTGGGTCCTCGATTGTTGATTGCCTTCGACTAGGTACGTCCTTTGCCTTACTCCTCTTTTCTTTCTTCTTAGGTTTCTATTCATTATGGATTCCTTATATTTGAGGTGGTTGCTTCATTTCTAGACTTTTCGTTTCTATTACTTTAGGGGTCGAGGTCGAGGTCATTCCTTATCTTTTCTCCTTATCTTCTTAAACCCTTTTACCACATCTAAGGTTTCCCTTGTTGGCTGCTGGAGTCTTGACCCCTGAGCTCTCAAGGATTGTGTCTTAAATGCCCCTCCTCTCTACGCTTCCTTTAATCTTCCTACTTCCTATTCCATTATGTATGCTCTTATAAAGCTATCGCCTCCTCTGTGTCCCTTGCCATAGGTGACAGGTCTCCCAAGCTAGAGGAGGATGACTTGGGGGATGCGGATGATGAAATATACAACTTTCCTAGTGTCAAAGCTCTCAAGGCCCAAGTTTCTGAGGAGGAGGTCCCTTTTTTTTTTGCATTGTCCAATCCCAAGGTCTAAAAAATCTTGAAAAGGCAAGTCTAAGAAAGGTGGAGTTGGAGGCTCTGGCATTGCTGAGGGTGCTAAGGTTGTTCCTTTGGCCTCAGACCTTATAGGGTTTATCAAAGTCACCCCTCCTTATCTAGGTGTCCACTCTGCTTTGTTCGTATTTCCTAAGGGCATGCATTATTGGTCTCCTCATGTAGACATTAGGTACGATACCATGGTGCCCCAGAAGGTCTGTTTTTTTGCCACTTCCTTTGAGAATGACCTTAGGTTTTCTTTGCATCCATTTCTTAAGTCTGTTCTTCAACATTTCCATGTTTGTCCAGATCAATTTTTCCTCAAATTTTGGGCAGTCCTTGTAGGTCTCTTAGTCTTCTTTAAGAAGAATGAGCTTGATGTGCCTACAATACCTTTGCTCATGAAATTTTTTAATGTTAAATTCTATCATTCTGATAGCTTCCTCTATATCGCCTAATGGGTGAATACCCAAACTCTGATCTCCAATCTTTTAAGTTCCCACAAGGGATGGAAGAAGTTCTTTTTCTTCATATCTGGGATAAAGTGGGAGTTCAACTCAAGGGATGCCACTGATACCCTTCCTGTACTGATGTTAACCACAATCAACTTGCTTTGAGACCCAACAACAATATTAGAAATACAACCCAAGAAAGCCAAACACAGGTCCATGGATGGAGAATTTAGACTCGTTGAGAACTCGTGTCAAGAACCTAGATTATAATAAAATCTAGACCCGTTGAAGAACGCGTCTCAAGAACCCAAATTACAAGGAGGAACGTCACAAAGGGTTGTGATCTACCTTTGATAAGTTCAACAGCTCAATCAAGAACAAGAAGAGTAAACTCAACTCAACTCACAATCAAAATTCATTATGTAATGTCCCTTCTATATTTCATTGATTAAACGCCTATTTATAAGGCTGGTCATTACAAGGATTAGGAAACTTCCTAAAATAGCTATTCTAATTAAGAAATATCTCTTACTTGTTGGTAAAGAAATATCTCTTATTTTCCTAAGACTTACTTGAAGAAAAGAAAAACAATCAGCCCTTTAACTAGTTGATCACATGTCTAAATAGAAAAAGGAAAGTACTTGTCATTCAAGCCTTATAATCAAACCCCAAAAAGAGTGAATAGTGCATGGTTACTGTAGTATGAACAGTACCGTGCTACAGTAGCTTATTCTAAGCCCTAGTTCAAATAAAATAATAAGACATATGTGGGCCAAGCATCCTCAAACCCACTTATTTTAAACTAATAATAAAAATTCTTTAAACAACAAAAGACTCTATCTCTGAAAGCCTTAACAACAAAAGACTCTATCTCTAAGTCATGTCTTCTTGTCTTCCATAGCATGAATCAAGTGAATCAAAATTGGTTCTCCTTCTTTCAAGCCCATCTTGAGTGTTGGGCTCTTGCTAGCTTCATCTCAAGTGGATTTCACCAATCCTTGCATTGCTTTCTTGACCCTCTTGGCTCTTGATCTTGTAATTGGCCCATTTGGACATGCAAAGGATCTTTAAGAGTAGGCCCACCTTAGTTCTCATCATGTACCTTAGGATTGGTCTGCTCCTGATAACTTGGTTAAGTCCCTGTTATAGTGGCAATGACCTCCACGCAGAGGATAAGCTTGTCCTGCTGGGCTTAGAGGATTGCAAGCCTAAGAGGTACTTCGAGCTTATTAAGCCTGCAGTGCTCACTCAATATGTGTTTAGTCCTCCCAAGGTAAGAGTGGAGACTCCTATCCCAATATCAATAGTTGGTGCTGAAGATATTGCTGGTAAGGCTTTCTTTCTTCATACCAAGCTTTACCTTTTTTTTTTTTAATTTTAATGAGCTGTCAACCTTGGATTTACCTGTCCCAGCTTGATGGCTCCAGATGTTGAGGTAGAAAGGGCCAAGGTGGCCCAATTTAGGAAAGGCAGAACTAGGAGAAAATGCAAGGATGGAGTCGAATCTGAAAGTCACCCAGGTCCTCTTCAAAAAATGCCAAGAGTAGCTCATTTTCGCCCCTCCTTACCAGACGACCCCCTCACCTCCACCGACCCTTCAAAAAACCCCTCCACCGATGAAGATTGCGAAGGTCTCTTCTTCTCAAGGAGTTAACATTCTCCAGAATACTTCGACGATATCTCCTCCTAATTTTATGGGGCCTTCCAGACCTACTAGTTTTGTCCTCCCCTTCATCGGCGAAGGTGGCTAGGACCCTTGAGGTCATCACTCATTTCTTGTGAGATTATTTCCCCTAGAAATCTGTCGAAGAACCCCCTCATCAGGTTTTGGAGGGATGGTTAAGTCAGGCGACCAAGGGCAAGGGTTCATTCATCAAGGATGTGAATCTTGCTACCAATGCCATTGCGTATGTTATCCTTGAATCTGACATTCAAGCATTTTCCTTGATGCCTCTGTCAACTTCAGCTATTATTACTTTGTATAGGGCAGCAATGGTAAGTTCTAAACTCAAGCTTAAGACTGAGGCTAAAAAGGCGAGTAATAAGCTCAAGCTTAAGACTGATAACTTGTTTTAGGCATAGAAGGACGTCTTTGAGGCTCGTGATTCTCTCTAGTCTATGAAGAAAGAGTACGATATGTTGGCTGAGGTCAATGCCATGCTGTTGAAGGAGATTGAGGTGGAGAAGGCCTAGGTGAAGGCGAGGGAAACCAAGATGGTAGAGCTCCAAGATGAATGTGATACAAAATGGGCCACTTGGTATTTTGCCTTCTAGGAGTAGGCCATGGATGTGTACCCTGATTTGGACTTTGACTTTGATTTTCCTTTGGACAAGGAGAAAGATGGATCAGCTATTAAAAGGAGGTTGAGGTCGGGGTCACGGCTCTTGGCGTCGAAGTTTTTACTATTGTCCCGACTGGGGGTGAGGTCAAAGCTCCTAAGCTTGTTTTTACTGAGACTGGGGTTGAGTCTTTTGGGCCTGTTTCGACTGAGGAGACAACTTCAATAGAGGAATGAACGATTGATTCGTGGAAGACTAGGGATAAGATTGGTGAGTATCTAAGTATATACCATGACTAGGCCTACGGAATATCAAAGACTCACCGATTTATCCACCCTCAACCCAGTCAAACCAAACCATTAAACTCTAAAAGGAGGGAGGAGAATGAGTTGAAATGGTATACCCAAATGGAGGTTCCCCTATGCTTTGCCAACTAGAAAATTTAGCTACTCATGCTTGAAGTGAAATAGACAATGTAATGAGAGTGCACTACAAGGATATGAAGTTCTAGAGTAACTAAATACAAGAAATCATAAGCTCAAAGTGAAAGAAATGAATACCCATTTTATATCTAAGAAAATGAAGAACATTGGTGCATTAATGGTAATATCTTTAAGAGAGCATTAAACTTGTATTGAACTTGAAGGAAAATAAAATTCAAGACATTAAATGAAGTTCTCTAGATTCATACTAGGGATTACAAGACAATGTATTGAAATAAATGTAAAAATCTCAATTTTCTCTCACTAGACACTATTCATCATCTTCTACCAGCCTCTTTGATTCGCACTTTTTAGTGTGTCTGAATTATATTATATTATACACCGAAGTATAAGTGGTCAAATTGTAGTTTTCTCGATTTTAAGTCCAAGTATCGATCTCACGAAGAGTTGTTTGTAATTTAGATTGTAAAAAAAAATAAAAAATAAAAAATAAAAATAAAACAGTAAAGTTGTTGTTTGAAGTAGTGTGATGTTTTGATAGCTTGTAATGTGAGCTTAGATTGATAACTTGTTTAAATAAAAGAAAGACGATGACAATAAAATAAAGTACAGAAATAATAAAGTGCGGAGAGAATAAAGTAAATGACAATAATATAAAAGATACCCTTCAGTTTAAGGGTCCCATATGCTTTTTAATGGTTAAATACTGGAATTGCTACCTTACAACAATTAACTTACATTTTACTGGCAAGTCAACCGGTAGGTCTGATGTATATAAACCATAGCACATCCGCTTCTTAGGCTAACTGCGGGTAGTAAATCATAACACAACAACTTCTTAGGTTAGCTGGTTATATCCACGTCAACTGATTAACTCAAGCAAACCAGAAGGCAGAGTCAATTCATGAGGAATACTTGAGTTATTCACTTGATCTCATGATTGTAAATACGTATATAATAAACCATAACACAGCTGCTTCTTAAGCTACACTGGTGGTAATCTATAACACAGTTGCTTCTTAGGTTACAATGGTGGTAATATATATATATTTACCAGTAAAACTTCCTCAGCGTTCTGGTGGAGGACTAGCCATACCGATAGGATCACCGGGGTCATTCGAATGGCAATATTATTATATATAGTAATATCATGCGTCAGTGGAACTTCCTCAGCATTTCGGTGAAGGACTAGCCATACCGGTAGGAACACCGGGGTTTATTCTAGCTGGCATGTCTTATATAATAAACGTATAAATAAAACATCAACAATTCCATAATTAAACCAATAATATACATATGTTCCCCTCGCACTGGAGGATATAAACGACTACTCACGCTCCATTGCTGTAGACAAGCACGGAGTGCGGGTAGTTGCCATTATTACAACTGAAATTAAACGGTAACTTCTTTCACAAGGAACAATTGAAACACAACCACCTTTATTATCATTCAAGACACAAAAGTGGCGGTAGTTCAACTATCTGAATAGAAAGATTACAACAGAAAAGTAGGAATACAGAAAAAGTATCACACCCACCGGCTATTTCCTTATCTTTTCTCTCTTTCTTTCTTTTCTTTCTCTCTTTACTCTTGTGTGGCTAGCTGGTTTTGGAGAGTAAGGGCTGGTCTTTGGAAAATATATGTTGGTGTGGAGAAAAGGTAGGAAGGCTTGGCGTGGTGTATGGAAAGAATGGAGACAAGGTATGGTGGATGTTGTGGAATAGTTGGAGAATTAATGAAGAAATGAGAAAACAGCCCCTATTTATAGAGGGGGGAGGAGGTGAATGGCCAAGGAGCATTTAGGAAGGTCTAGGGACCTTTGGGAAGGTTTAGGTAGCCTTTAGGAAGGTCAAGGTGTCGCCTCCTCGATCCGCCAGGTGTCATTTTCTGATTGGTTCAAATGTCTTGCTCTGGTTGGTCCATTTGTCTTGCTCTGAGTGTGCCGAGTGTTTTCTTCTCATTGGTCCATGTATCATGTTCTCATTGGTCCAAGTTTTCTTATCGCACTTTAGTCCTTCGTAGTTTCAAGCTTTGCAAAATAGTCCTGTATTCTCTGATATTTCTGCATTTGACCCTATAACTTCAAACATAAAATATTAAAAACTTTAATTCATACCCAAAACATAATTCATAATATTTATTTATTTTATCTTATAAAATTGATTACTTAATCATTCGAATTTACACACTAATTATGGTTAATCACTCTCTCTCTATATATCTCCTATCTTGTATGTAATCTCCCACCATAGTGTCCTCCCTCTCCAAAAACTTGTTTGGAGTGATGGCCTAGCTTCCAGAAGTGACCTCCATCTGTAGGGGTGCAGGAGGAATGGCCTGGACAGGGGAGTGCAGAGCTTGTTTGCACACCCAGCTCCTCTTCTCTTCTCTCTCCTTATTAATCACCATAGCTCCTAGAAGTCCAGAGAGTAGTGTGAAAGGGATGAATAGTGTTATGGGTGTGTCAGGGGAATAGGGGAGAAATGTTTGTGGGACCCTCAAGGCAGCAGGAGATCGCCTGTAGAATTTGGGGAAGAATCAGTCAGGCGTATCGGTAGGGTAAGTGTACCAATACGCGTACTGGTATAGTTTACTCTAGTAGCCTCACGTACCAGTATGCGTACTAGTACGGTTTGGCTGCTTTTCTAATTTCCTCTTCTCCTGAGCTATCTGATGAGTGCATAATATTTCATATTTGAAAACCTCATTACATGCATTAAAACTCAACTTTTGCATCTAAGTACTAAGTACTAACTTTTGCATCATTTAATAGCTTAAATGATGAATTTTAGGACCTTGCAACTATGATGGATGTGTGGTGAAGGCATGGACACAATACATGAATATTTGGAGGCTTAAAAGTGAAGAAATCAAGGAGGTATTGGTGTTTGGGAACAAAGGCACCAGCTGCTACATAATTTGGAAATAAAGCCTTGGTTTTCCTCCATTTTGACCATGATCCGCTTCAAATCTGAAAAATTTCAAAACATAAAAGTTGTAGATCTGGATATCTTCTATATTGTGTCAAAATTTTAGCTCAATCCAACGGTTGAATCAAAAGTTATGATGATTCTATAAAATATGGTCCAGAGCAAAAAAACAGTACCGGTACGGCGTACCTGTACGCCCGACTCTAGTAGCTTTGAAGTACCGGTACGCTCCTGAAGCCATGCCCGAACCTCCTGCAACTCAACTTCACTTGTTTAGGGGTCCCACCTACACTTCTCCTACTTACTCCCCAACATTTCCTTGCACATTCCTTTGCCTCTCTTACACATTTTGAAGACTTTGAAGGCCATTGCATTAATGGAGGATGGGAGAAGAATGGGCTGCCTGGGGGGTTGTCTCCTAGCCTGCCAAAGCCTTCAATTCAGCCCCCTCTTGATGGGAGGCCTTTCACACACATTGGGGGACCACCTTGCACGAAAATTGAAGGCTCACACTCCATTATATTCAGTATTACACATCCATTTGAGCAGTGGCTACCTAAGCTTAGTTTTAGTTCAATGTAGAAGATGATGAATAGTAGTTATGTTTTTTGCAATTTCTTCACCATTTTCATCCATGTAAGCTTTAATCTTCTTGTAATTTATATTTCTTGCACTTTAATCTCATTCCTTTCAAGTTTATTGCAAGTTTAGTTATATATTCTTGAATCTATGATTGTTGTATTAAGTTTTTCTTCATTTCAAGTTAAAAATGGGTATTGAATATTCTTCTTCTTAGTTTAAGTTTTATTTCTTTAAGTTATGTTCTAAGCTTCATGTCTTCATTATGTCTCTTTACATTATGCTTTTCTTTTTTGCTTTCATGAGTAGCTAGATTTAAGTTGACTAATCTAAGGGAGACCTCCTCTTAGGATTTCCATTTCAATTCATTTTCTTTCCTCTCTCGGTGTACGATGGTTCGGTTTAACTGGGTTGAGGGTGGATGAGGTAGTGAGTCTTTGATATTCCGTAGGCCTAGTCACGGTATATGCTTGGATCCTCACCATCTCGTCTCTTGCTTTTCACGAATCAATTGTTCATCTATAAACCCTCGGAGGAAGGTTTTGAGTTGAGTTGGCACTCCCATTGGTGTGAACCCTTTGGATTAGCCAACACTTATTTTCATTGCATTTTCATTCTCAAAACTTCAACCACAAAACTCAAATAAAAGATTTTACACTTTCTCTTTTTCACAAAATCACCTTCACATACTTGAACTTTCCTTCCCTGAGGAGACGACCTTGGAATACTCTTCCAAGTAAAAGACCGACATACAAGAGACTCCTTGCGATTGGGGAGCACTTTTGTTCACATACATTCCATTCCACACATTTGTTCATTTCATTCCACCATCATTCCATTGCCCTTTCTCTTTACATGAATCCGAGTGGGAGTGACACTCACCCACACACATAAGCCATATACACGTTTGAGGGTTCATGTTAGGAGCTTAGTAACAACAATGTTTTTCCTTCAATCACTATCCCCAAGCTATCTTTTTATCCCCATTCATCTCAAGTGGTATGAGAACGCCTTAAGAAGCCAAATTTGGCCTTTTTAACTGCAAACACAAAATATCACTGTTAAGAATTCAATTAACATAACTCCGACCATTTAATCTCCAAAAACAGTAAAAAATGAGATGATTAGCACATAAAAATATACAAAGTTTTGGACTAATCACACCCCCCAACTTAGGTTTTGCTAGTCCCTTAGCAAAAATATTTTCAAAACACAATAACAAGACTAACATATGACGATCCATAAGCAAAACATCCACAATTCAAAATACAAAATCGTAATCCAGTTCTCAAAATAAACTTGGACCAGAATGGAATAGAAATGTGATATTTTATTACTATGTTTCAAAGTTGGATTTCATGGAGTCAAAAATCAAAAAGAGACAAAATTACCTTATTTTCTAGAGATTCTTCTACTAGGCTTATGACTCCATCCTAATTGGATACATCCTACTAGACAAACTACTCCTTATCCCAATCTCCATCTCCATCTTCATCCCCAGCATCATCATCAGAATCATTATCCTCTCCATACTCATTCTCACTCTCACCCTCATCAGAATTATCCTCATCACCCTTTACCTTAACCACTGTAGAGGTGGAGGGGATAGGTGCAGAGGGAGCAGCAGCAGGTGGTGGGGGACTCCTAGGATGGGCCTCCTAGGGAAAGTGTGCAAAAAGAGCTCTTTCATCATCGCAGTCATACCCTGCACAGTAGCATCGAGGCGCTGAGGGATTGAATGTTCAGGTGCAACAGTGGATGGTCTAGAGGATGAAGATGCCTCGGGGGCCTCAAAACCAGCACCAATAGTCTTGGCTTGCTTGCCCCTGCTCATAGCCTTTCTTTTCTTCTTACTGGTCCTGCTAATGGCTCCAGTCCTGAGGGAGTCAACTTGTCAAACACATAAGCCTTCACTTTGAAGTGCTTGCACATCCGGGTCACCAAGATACCGAATGGCAGTTTGATCATAGGTTGTTGTGTCTCAGCAAAGGCTTTCATTTCTTACCAAATGAGAAGTGATTAGTACTCAAATATACCAGAATATTGTGCCCTTTTTGGGCTAATTATACTTTTATGGAGTTCAAGTGATGATGTTTCAGATCCTAAAGTGAACAAGGACTCAATATCACAATATGATGTAACACCAACATATCAGGGAACAAATTAGAAAAGCTTGGAACAAAGAAGTCACATTTGAATGTCATTCAACGTTCGAACGCCCATGAGAGCCAAGCCACTGAGACAGAATGCGTTGCAGCCAAGAGCCAAAGTCCTGAGGAACAAAGAACCAACGTTCGAACGCCATATCACGTTCGAATGCCCACTGGTACACTGACAAAACCAAACTGAAGACATGACGTGTTACAGTGATGAAGATCAAGACTTTGAAGTGCAGTGCTTGCAGTACAACGTTTGAAGAACAGTACCACGTTTGAATGCCAAATAACATTCGAACGTCCCTGTGATCTGTGACAAGAATACACTGATGAGACATGGTGTGTTGCAGTGAAGACTGAAGACTGAAGACTTTTGGTTCCATGTTCGAACGTCCATCCAACATTCGAACGATTATACAGACAGCCTGCAGATTAGTTGTTGAACTTGGACAACAGTACTTTTCTTGTCTATAAATACTCCCATTTTAGGAGCTTGGAAGAGAGCTAGAGCTGGTAGAAAATCTAAGAGCTTCTTGATAACTTGTAGTCTTTACATACATTGTAGTTTCCTTTATTTACTTAAAGTCTTTACATTTATGTTCTAGTTCATTTATTTACTTCAAGTCTTTACATTTATGTTCTAGTTCATTTATTTACTTCAAGTCTTTTCATTTATGTTCTAGTTCTTTTACTTACTTATAATCTTTGTAGTACTTGCTTTCATTTACAAATATGAAGAGAGATAACTTTATTTTTGGTAGTGGAAGTAACCCACCAAAAATAACTATCTTTCTCTTCCTTTCTTTCACTTTCATGGCTTGACCATCTTCTTCTTAGATCTTCCACTTTTCTAGAGTTTTATCAAAGCCGTGAAGGGTGGAATGTGAGTCACTTATTCTTTGTTGAAGATCTACCTTTCTTTTACTTTCTTTCACTCCCAATGCTTGAGCATCCTCTTCTTAGAGGAGTGAAACTCTTCCACTTTTCTAGAGCTTTATCAAAGTCGAGAAGGGTGGAACGTGATTCACTCATTGAAGATCAACCTCAGAGTTCCTCTACTTGGAGGGATGAGTATCATTCACTTTTTTCGCTTTATCAAAGCCATGAAGAGTGAGTAGTTTCTCATTCACTCTTTAGTAAGAGGTGAAGGGCATGTATAAATTATCTGAAAGTTATATTTATGCTTTGTTCTAATGCTTAACGTTTATATCTCCTTGCTTATTGAATGATTGATTGCATCAAGCAAAGCTAAAGTACTTTGTATAATCGAGAGTCTTTCTATGACATGGATGGCTCTTGCATGGAAAGACTTCTCGTTTCAAGGCAAGTACCCCGGCTAGATCTTCATGACTACCCTTTAATCATCCCCATTATTGTGCTTCATGTAAAGAATGGAATCACAATCCATCTTTATCTTCTGATTAACTTGTTGTTGATACGGGAGTTAATTGAGTTATCAAGCATAAATATAATAAACCGGATAATTGACTACATGTCCTGATCTTCGAACTAAAGAGTGACTTTTCTTCCATTTAAATTAATATTATATTTTATCTAGAAAACCTTCTTGAAAAGAATTCAATATTTTGTTCAGGAAATCACCCACATCTGACAACTTTAAATCTTAAATGTTACAATCAATTGGTCTCCACTCCTGCTTACTTTGAAACACCAACACAACAAGTTCCCTGTGGATTCGACTCCGAACTCAAATCGAATTATTACTACAACTTGACTGCCTGCACTTGGGTGTACACATTTGGGATCAAGTCAAATTTTTGGCACCGTTGTCGGGGAACTTTAGTAAAAGTGTTTTAAAGTAAAAGGTAAAAAGACATTTCTTTTTGTATATACTCTTTAGTTTAGTGTAAATAATTTGTTTTGTTTCTATTTATTTTATGTCTGAGAACGCTCCTCACTATAAAAATTTGCCGACAGAATCTTCTGGGTCTGTGAACCAATCTGAACCAAATTCACCTAGATCAATAGCAGACTCGAGCGAGAGTATTATGGCAAATAATAATAGAAATGGAGAAGTTCCCATGAGGGAAGAAAAAGTGCCTAACATTCGACCTTTGAGGGATTACTTAAATCCCACAAGAAATAGTGTCCCCTCATGTTTTGTATTTCCTCCAAATGCACCCCCTTTACTGTAAAGCCGGGAATTGCACAGTTGTTACCTGTTTTCCATGGGTTGCAAACAGAGAACCCGTATCTTCATATTAAAGATTTCGAGGAAGTGTGTGGAACATTTCAAGATACTTCGAAACTTGCCAAGATGAAACTTTTTCCTTTCTCTCTAAAGGATAAAACTAAATAATAGCTAAATTCTTTTAAATCTCTTTCCATGCCTACTTCGCAGATCTTTCAAAATGAATTTTTTAGAAATTTTTTTTCCTTACATCGGATCAACACACTCAAAAGGCAAATATTGAATTTTTCAGTGAAAGAAGGGGAAACATTTTACCAAAGTTGGGAAAAATTCAAAGAACTACTCCAAGCCTGCCCACACCAAGATTTTGAAAATTGGACTCTAGTAGGATTATTCTATGACTCCTTGCCCACTAGACTGCGTAAGTTTGTCGAAATGGTGGCCCAAGGAGAGTTTATGGGTAAAAGTCCAGAGAAGACATTCTATTTCTTTGACACCATATCTGACAGGTTTCAAATGTGGGACTCAGCCTTCCCTACCACAGTTGAAGTCAGACCATCCACTTCCCAAGGGGGAAAGTATGTCTTGAGAGAAGATGATGACCTGAGAGCAAAAATGTTTACTTTATCTAGAAAGCTTGAAGCTTTAGAGATGAAAAAAATTCATCAAGTCAAAATGGGCCCTTCCATAGAAAAAGGGGGTGGAATTTGTGCATTGATATGACATCCTACTGGGGAATGTCCTACCATCCCTACATTCAAAAAAGTCTTGTTGGAACAAACAAATGCAATCTCCAATTTCAACAAGCCTTACTCCAACCTATACTCTAAAACATACAATCTAGGGTGGCGAAACCACCCGAACTTCAGTTGGTGGAACACACAACCAACTCCCATGAACCAACCACAAAATTCACAATCACCATCTCAAGGACCTCCTGCATATCAACCATACCAACCACCACACAAGAGGAACCTTGAGGATACACTGAACCAGTTTATGCAAACTCAAATGAACTTCAATGCACATTTCGCCCAATCTTTCACTGAGTTCAAAGCATAGACCACCCACTCCTTGAAGATCTTAAAATCCACATTCAAAGGTTGACCCAATCCATGAGTACACAAGAAAAGGGCAAGTTTCCTGCCCAACCAAAACCGCCACAAGATCAAGCTCAAGTTGTCATTACACTGAGAAGTGGAAAGGTGATTGACAAAACTGTCAGAGATATGCTATTTTCAAAGTCAAAATCTGAGGTCATCCAAGTTAACTCATCAGTTGAGCTTGAACTTATAATCGAAAAAGAGCCTGAGCCTGTGATAGAACATGAGCCAGAACCTTCCAAGGAAAGAGAACCTTCGTGTTCGATTCCCACTCCTTTTCTGCTTATACTCAAGGCTACACAAAAACTTAATCATCAAACTGAAATTTACGAGCTTTTCAAGCAAGTAAAAATCAACATCCCACTTCATGATGCAATCCAACAAGTACCACTCTAAAAGACTTGTGCACAGTCAAGAGAAGCCAAAATGTTCAAAAAAGAGTTTTCCTAATAGAACAAGCCAGTGCCCTGCTACAATGCAAAACCCCTCCAAAATACAAAGACCTTGGATGTCCAACTTGTACATGTGTCATTGAAAATTTCAAGATAGAACAAGCATTGTTAGACCTTGGAGCTAATGTTAATCTGTTACCTTACTCCGTCTACCAACAGTTGGATCTGGGTGAACTCAAATCTACTTGTATCACACTCCAATTAGCAGACAGATCTGTCAAAATCCCTAGGGGCATTGTTGAAGATGTGCTTGTCCACGTGGATAATTTTTTCTTCCCTGTTGACTTCATTGTTCTAGATACTCAACCAACATTACATTCAGAGAATCAAAATCTTGTCATTCTTGGTCGACCCCTTTCTAGTAACTTCCAATTCACTATTCAATTGCAGGAATGGAGTCATGAAATTAACTTTTGAGAATATGACTTTGGAGCTGAATATTTTCAATATTACTAAACACCCAGGCGAGGATGAGGACGAAGGGGAAGTAAACTTTATTGAATCTTTGATACAAGAACATCTGAGTGACACGTTCTGTGAACATCTGACTGAATCATCTCTACTAGAATCCATCTCATATGATGACCAAAAAACAAAAAGTTGTCTTACTCATGATGTTAAGAAATGGACCCCAAAATTTGAAGACATTTTACCAAATGCCACAAAGCCATTCTCTTCAAGTGACAGACCACCAAAGCCCGAATTGAAGTCTCTCCCTTCTAACCTTAAGTATGCATTTTTAGGGAAAGACGAGTCATACCTAGTGGTAATTTCCTCTAAGCTTACAGACTTGCAAGAGTCTAAACTGATTGAAGTTCTTAAAAGTCAAAAAAGTACCATTGGGTGGACCATCGCTGACTTGAAAGGTATAAGTCCGTTGATCTGCAATCATGCAATATATCTTGAAGAGGACTCAAAACCCTCTCGTCAAATGCAGAGACGACTGAATCCTCATATGAAGGAAGTTGTAAGGACTGAGGTACTCAAACTCTTAGATGTAGGAATAATCTTTCCTATATATGATAGTAAATGGGTTAGTCCAACCCAAGTTGTACCCAAAAAGTCTGGGGTCACAGTGGTAAAAAATGATGCTAATGAACTAGTACCAACTCGAGTCGTCACAGGATGGCGAATGTGCATTAATTATCGAAAACTGAATTTGGTAACTAGGAAAGACCGTTTCCCCCTCCCATTTCTTGACCAAGTTCTACAAAGAATTGCACGCCATGAATTTTTCTGTTTCTTGGATGGATATTCGGGGTATAATCAAATTGGGATTGCCTTAGATGATCAGGAGAAAACCACATTCACATGTCCCTTTGACACCTTTGCATTCAAATGGATGCCTTTTGGACTTTGTAATGCTCCTGCAACATTCCAAAGATGGTTGAAAAATTTGTTTAGTGACATGGTTGAAAAATTTTTGGAAATATTTATGGATGATTTCTCTGTCTATGGTGACTCATTTGATTTGTGGCTGGCAAACTTAGAGAAAGTATTTGTAAGGTTTGAAGAAGCCAATTTGGTGCTTAATTGGGAAAAATGTCATTTCATGGTAACACAAGGCATTGTCCTAGGTCATATTCTGTCATTTGAAGGCATGAAAGTTGACAAGGTAAAAATTGATCTAATTAAAAATTTGCCAGCACCCAAGACTGTAAAGGATGTCCGATCATTTCTGGGACATGCAGGTTTTTACAGGAGATTCATAAAAGGCTTTAGTACCATAGCTAAACCTATGTGTCATCTCCTGAGCCAAGACGTAATCTTTGATTGGAATGAAGCATGTCAGAAAATATTTGAAAAACTGAAAGGCATGTTAATTATAGCTCCAATAATGCAACCCCCTGACTGGAACCTATCCTTTGAACTAATGTGTGATGCAAGTGATTATGTTGTAGGTGTTGTATTGGGACAAAGAAAGATAAGAAACCACATGTAATCTACTATGCAAACAAAACTTTGAATGATGCTCAATGAATTATTCGACAACTAAAAAAGAATTGCTTGCTATAGTTTTTGCTTTGAAAAAATTTCGTTCTTATCTTGTTGGTTCTTCTGTTACTGTATTCACTGACCATGCAGCCCTAAAATTCTTGCTCACAAAGAAAGATGTCAAACTGAGGCTCTTCAGATGGATACTCTTACTCCAAGAGTTTGATCTTGTCCTTAAAAACAAGAAAGGCGTTGAAAATATAGTGGCAGACCATCTGTCCAGATTAACTTATGAATTTGATGAGGATGGACTGCTAATCAATGAGAAATTCTCTGATGAACAACTTTTCATAATTAATGAAACCCCATGGTACGTAGAGTTTGCTAATTTTCTAGCTACTGGGACATTCCCTCTATCATTCACTCCCATGGATAAAAAGAAATTTCTGAGGGAGATTCATAACTTCTTTTGGGAAGATCCGTATGTATTCAAATACTGTAAGGATCAAATCATAAGACGATTCATCCCTTCTCATGAAAGCAAACATGTAATATCATTTTGTCTTTCTGAAGCATGTGGTGGCCACTTTTCATCAAGAAAAATCGCTAAAATTTTTTTGCAGTGTGGATTTTACTGGCCCACACTTTTTAAAGACGTCCATGCCTTTTGTTTAACATGTGATAGATGCCAAAGATTGAGAAATATTTCAAAAAGAAACATGATGCCCTTAAAACCCATTCTGGTAATTGAAATTTTTGACTGCTGGGGCATCGATTTTAAGGGACTGTTTCCCCCTTCCTTTGGCTATCTATACATTTTAGTGGCAGTGGACTATGTATCCAAATGAGTTGAGGCAATTTCATGCCGAGATAATGATCACCAAACGGTGATCAAATTTTTAAAATAAAATATTTTGTCCCGATTTGGAGTTCCTAAAGCAATCATAAGTGATGGGAGTTCTCATTTTGCAATCGTCCTTTCTGGAATTTGATGAAAAAATATCTAATTTTTTACAAAATTGCAACCCCTTATCACCAACAGACTAGTGAACAGGTCGAATTAGCTAATCGGGAGATCAAATTAATTTTAGAAAAAATGGTAAACCCAGATCGCAAAGATTGGTCTTTAAGACTGATTGATGCACTTTGGGCATGTGATGTGAACCCCAATCGACTTGCTTTGAGACCCAACAACAATATTGGAGAAACAACCCAAGAAAGCCAAACTCAGGTCTATGGATGGAGAATTTAGACCCATTGAGATCTTGTGTCAAGAACCTAGATTATATTAAAATCTAGACCCATTGAAGAACTTGTCTCAAGAACCCAAATTACAAGAAGGAACGCCACAAAGGTTGTGATTTACCTTTGATGAGTTCAAAAGTTCATTCAAGAACAAGAGGAGTAAACTCAACTCAACTCACAATCAAAATTCATTATGTATTGTCTCTCATATTGTCTCCCTTTTTCATTGATTAAAAGCCTATTTATAAGGCTAGTCATTACAAGGAAACAAATTCTAATCTAATAAAGAAACAAATCCTCATCTAATAAGGAAACAAATCCTAATCTACTAAGGAAACAAATCCTAATCCAAATAGGAAATAAATCCTAATTTAAATAGGAAACAACTAAAGACTAAAAAAGTGAATAGTGCATGTTACTGTAGCGTGAACAGTAACGGTGCTACAGTAACTATGACAACCCTAGTTCATAAGAAATAAAAAAAACAAGTGGACCAAGCATCCTCAAGCCCACTTATTCTAAAAATAATAATCCTTTAAATAAATTGGAAGCCTTAACAACAAAAGACCCTATCTCTAAGTCATGTCTTTATGTCTTCCATAGCATGGATCAAGTGGATCAAAATTGGTTCTCCTTCTTTCAAACCCATCTTGAGTGTTGGGCTCTTGCTAGCTTTATCCCAAGTGGATTGCACCAATCCTTGCATTGCTTCCTTGATCTTCATGGCTCTTGATCTTGTAATTAGTCCATCTAGACATGCAAAGGATCTTTAAAAGTAGGCCCACCTTAGTTCTCATCAGCATGTCTCTGATTAGCACAAAAAGATGACATATTTGTAAGCTCAGTAACATTAAAAGTAGCACTAACACTATAATCACCAGGAAGATCTAGTTTGTAAGCGTTATTATTTATCCGTGCTACCACTTGAAAAGGCCCATCTCCTCTAGGCTGCAACTTAGAACGCTAGTGTGCGGGAAAGCGCTCCTTTCGCATATGCACCCAAACTCAATCTCCAAGCTCAAAGACCACCTTCTTACACCCCTTATTAGCTTGAGTAGCATATTGCTTCATTCTCCTCTCAATGTGCAATCTAACTTTCTCATGCATTTGCTTCACCAATTCACCCTTTCGTTCTCCATCTAAATTAACACACTCATTAACAGGCAAATATAACAATCTAATGGAGTTAAGGGATTAAAACCATAGACAATTTCAAAAAGTGAGTAATTAGTAGCTGAATGCACACTACGATTATAAGCAAATTCGACATGAGGTAAACAATCCTCCCAAGTTTTCAAATTCTTACCAATGACAACACACAATAAAGTAGAAAGAGTACGATTAGTTACTTTGGTTTGCCCATCTGTTTGTGGATGACAAGTAGTAGAAAAGAGTAATTTAGTACCAAGCTTACCCACAACGTCTTCCAAAAATAGCTCAAAAACTTAGCATCACGATCAGACACAATGCTCCTAGGCACTCCATGTAAACACACCACCTCTCAAAAGAACAGATCAACTACATTGCTAGCATCATCGGTCTTATGACTTGCAATGAAATGCGCCATCTTTGAAAACCTATCAACAACAACAAACATAAAATCCCATCCCCGTTTTGTCCTAGGTAAACCTAACACAAAATCCATGGAAATATCTACCCAAGGTGAACTAGGTATAGGTAAGGGATTATATAAACCATGAGGCTGAACCTTAGACTTAGCCTTTTTACAAGCAACACATTTTTCACAAATTCGCTTAACATCCCGTTTCATATGTGGCCAAAAAAAGTGTTCAACTAACACATCAAAGGTTTTCCTAACACCAAAGTGTCCCATTAAACCACCCCCATGTGCTTCTCTAACTAATAACTCACGCATCGAACAATTAGGCACACACAATCTATTCTCTCGAAACAAGAATCCATCATGCCTATAAAACTTACCAAAACCCGAACTCTCACAAGCATCAAACACATTAACAAAGTCAGAATCAATAGCATATAAATCCTTAATGTACTCAAAACCA
>CM042201.1:5708828-5719837 GCA_023539305.1 Ilex asprella
TACATTCGAATGCCAAGGGACGTTCGAACGTAAGAGGCTTACAGTCCTCTGCCTCTGATGAACTCTCTGATGGAACCAAAAGTATTGGGAGCTCATAACGTTCAAAAGCCATTCCACGTTTGAACGTCAATTTAAATTTATTTAGTTCACGTTCGAACGGTGCAACTCAAACTACAAAAACCTGATTGTCTTATTCATTTCAAAAAGCCCCAAATCACTCTGAAATTCTCAAAACCCTAGAGCCATCCTTTACTCCACAGACCTCAATCCACCCTCAGACCCCAAGAAAACCTAAAATTGACCATTCCCAACTCACTTCCACCTCAAAAACATCATCCCCCAAAATTTCAGCTCCTTCTCCAAGCTGCCAACATTCGAACGCCATGCCCAGAGTCAAACTCCTAGCTAGGCGTGCTCGACCAGTGAGCCAAGAACCCAACATTATTGAGGAAGTTATAGAGGAGAGAGGGGAGGCAAAGGACAAAGAGGTATGATTGTACCCGGTTCCCAAGCGCTCTAAAAGCCGAAAGGTATGAGAATTTCTACCATAAACACCCTGTGGTTTGTGAGAGGGATGTGGTTAAAGATGATTTTGCTGAGATTGGTGTGAAGGCGGATATGGAAAGAAGAGAATGAGTGTGGCACTTGAGGAACGGAGGAAGGGCCATTGTTGATTTGGTGCGGGAGTTCTACTCCAATGCTGAGATCATCAATGGCGTAATTCAAACTTATGTACGGGGAATCCACATCGAGGTGGATGAGGACTACATAAAAGAGTTAATAACCAAATTGCCTCGGGTGCAAAGACCTAGCTACCCCTCAACGCAAAATGTAGAATTGGATGAGGTGGGAAAAGAATTAACTGGGAGAATTGACAGATAGATATAAAATGCTCAACCTGATTGCTGTCTCCAACTTCTCTCCCATAAAAAGATCAAATGAAATTTTGCCAGAGATGGCTCACCTGCTCTATGCCATTGCAAAAGGGCATAACATTTATCTCCCCTCCCTCATACTAAATGAAATGAAAAAGGGATACGATGCAAAAAAGATTGCATTACCCTTTGGTACATTGGTAACGGAGATGTGCATGGACAATGGGGTGAAGGAGAGGCTCGAGATGGAGGTGCAAGAGTCGATGGGGGCACTTAACAAAAGATCTTTCAAGAGGAGCAAGGGCCATAGTGGTGACCCAGTAGCGAGGCAAGAAGTACTCCATCCCCAAGGTGTTGATGAGGTGCAGAAGGAGTTAGATTGAGAAGAATAGAGGGAGATGAAGAGGGAGTACATGCAGCAACAAGAGCAGGTAGGCCCCAGCACGACCCCCTGGCGGACATTGATGTACGTCATGCTTAGCATTGAAGCTAAGCAGGACAAGATCCTTAGGCTATTATGGGGTGGTACTAGTGGAGATGGTGGTGCTAGTGGAGCCGATGGCATGGATGTTGAGGAGGGAGACGGATGATGATTTCTATTCTTAGGGTTCTTTGTTGTTTCCTTTTATGGATGCTTGTTTTTATTTGAAATTTTTGGGGAGATTTTGTGGATGATGTTTGTTTCTAGTAGTTGCTATGAATATTTACAATTTTTACTATTTTGGATAGATCGAATCATGGATATTGTTGTGAATGATCATATTTTATGGAATGCATGGTTCAATTTATCACTTATGTTTGTTTTAAAAACATGTGTAGCTTTAGTTTTATATTGCTAAATGTTAATAAATATTGAAACAGATATGGATGTTAAGATTTTTTGTTCAAATGACTAAGCATATGATTGGTTTGACACCTCAACTCAATAGTCGAAACATAAAGCCTCGTTTTTAAAACCTTGATACTATCTCTATGCTTAAATTATCAAATGTACAGAAGTTTTTGTCATTTTTAAGGTACAAAGTTGATCAGACTCGAAAATGGAATCGGTATATAACCAATATTCCTCGAAACACTCAACATAACCTGTGAAGATGAAAAAGAAAACCATGGTAAGTTTCAAACCTTCTGTTGCTTTTGAGAGAATATCAACGATTACTCAAGAAAGGTTTTTCACTTCTTCTTTTTCAATGATCTCATTAAACTTTGCTTTGATTATTGCAACTTAAGTTTTCAATGATCTCATCAAAATGAATCTCCAAACACGGAAAAAATCATCTATGAAAATCTCCACTATCTTCTCCACCATATTGCTGAAAATCCTCACCATGCACCGTTAAAAAGTCTCCGGGGCATTGCATAATCCAAACGGCACACAGTGATAGGTGAAGGTATCATATGAGCAGGTGAAAGTGGTTTTCTCTTGGTCCTCCAATGCGATTTCAATTGGATTGTAGCCAGAGTACCCATCTAGGAAGCAATAGAATAAGTGCCCTGCTACCTTTTCCAAAACTTGCTAAAGAAATGGCATTGAGAAATGATTTTTCCTTGTGCAAGCATTAAGCTTCCGGTAGTGGATGCAAACTCTCCATCTGGTTATGACTCTTGTAGGTATGAGTTCATTTTCCTCATTTTCCACTACCGTGACTCCGAATTTCTTTGGTACTACTTGTGTGGGACTTACCCACTTGCTATCAGCGATCGAAAAGATGATCAAGTAGTTTTAATGCCTCATCCTTTACTGCCTCCTTCATATTGGGATTTAATCTCCTTTGAGGTTGTAGGTGAGGGTTTGGCATCCTCCATAAGGTAAATGCGATGGGTGAATATGATAGGGCTTATCCTCTTGATAACCGCAATAGTCCACCCAATTGCTCCTTTGTGCTTCCTCAATACCTCTAAGAGCTTTTCTTCTTGTTCCATGTTCAGGGTGGAGCTAATGACCACCAGAAATGTTTCTCCTTCGCCAAGATAGACATATTTCAAATGTGAGGGAAATGGCTTCAACTCCAAGTTTGGATTTTGTTTATCCGATGGGAATATTTTCTTTTCTTGGTGGGGCAACTCCTCAAATGTAGGGGTCCGTCTTTCCACCCCTTTCAAATCTTCTACCTCCTCTTGCTCATCCAACTCCTCAAGATCAACAAATTCTTCTTCCTAGAATTTCATCATTGCCTCTAGCTGCAAGTGCTCCTCGACCAAAGTGTCGTTTCTATTGACCTCACTTACACCTCATCATCACCCAGTTGCTTTGTTAAGTTGAATACATTAAGCTCCATTGTCATGTTCCTAAACACCAATTTCATTAGACCGTTCCTGCAATTTATCACAATATTAGATGTAGCAAAGAAGGGTCATTCAAGTATAACTGGAATCTGGGAACTAAGGTTAGCAACAAGATGCGTATCTAGTACAATAAAATTGACGGGAAAGTAAAATTTATCAATTTGAACTAAGACATCTTCCATTACTCCCCTTGGTGTGCGGATGCTACGATCTGCCAATTGAAGCGTAATTGAGGTGGGCTTCTTCTCCTTAAGCTGAAGTTATTGATCCATTGATTAGGGAAGGTGATTGACACTTGCCCCTAACTCAAGCAATGCTTGCTCCACCCAGAAATTTCCTATGGTAATGGCAATTATTGGACAACCGGGGTCTTTAAATTTTGGAGGAGTGTTGGTTCTCAATATGGAGCTCACTTGTTCGTTTAAGAATGCTTTTTTTTGGACATTCAATCTCCTCTTCACCGTGCATAGATCCTTCAAAATTTTGGCACATGATGGCATTTGCTTGATAGCGTCGAAGAGTGGGATGTTGATCTTCACCTGCTTAAACATTTTCAAAATATCAGTATAATTAGCCACCTTGACAAGTGGCTTCAAACGACTCGGGAAAGGGGCAGGCATAGGAGGAATAAATATGCTATCATCATTCACATTTTATTTTTCAACCACCTCACCTTTTTCGGCCTTACTTTCTTTGGCCTCACCTTCATTTTCCTCTTCTATTGGCAATGCGACTTTGGGTAAAACCTTTGGCACCATGGTCTTTTCAATTTGTTTGTCACCTTGAAGGATGGTGACCGCCTTGAGTTGCTCACAACTCTCTTGGTTGGGCGCGGCCAACTCAACCACATGTTGGCTTTTAGGGTTTCTTGGGGTTGAGCGGGGAATTTCCACTTTTTTTGTTGAGACAACCCTATGTCATTTGTGATCTTGGTGAGTTGGGTAGAAATGTCTTTATTGAAGGTGGTCTGGCTTTGGATGAAGTTATAGAGCACATCCTCCAAGTTCCTCTTATGAGAGGTTGGTAGATAGGAGGATTGGATGGTCCTTGATTGCAAAAGCCATGTAGAGGTGGACTTTGTGAAAAATTGTGGTGGTGGGTTTGACTGATACCCTTGCTGATTGGACCTTGGGCATTGAGAGCTAGATGCTTGCCCATGGCCTTGGTATTGGTTGTGGTATTGACCTTGCTTAGGAGGCACAGGAGGTGAATATGCACTAGAACCATGAGGGTGGGGTTCTCATTCCTCCAACTAAAATTGGGGTGATTACTCCACCCCGGATTGTAAGTTTTAGAATTTGGAGAAAATGATTGCCTCGGTTGATTGAAGGCATGACCTTGTTCATGGTATGCTTCCTTAAGCGCCGGAATGCTTGGGCACTCCGATATGGAATGCTCGACACTCTCACAAATAGAACAAACCTCCTCGGTCCGTGATACATGAGACACCTCTCATCTCCTATTCACCTCAAATTCTCTACTTTCTTATATAATTTAGAAATTTGTGAAAGTAGGTCTTCCCGGTCTCTTAAATTATAAATTCCTCCCCTTTTAGGTTGGCCACTCCCTTGAGGCAAAAACCTTCGTACATCGGGTTCTTTGCTCAAATGACTGTGCATTTTGGGCCAATATATCAAAATAGTTCAAGGCCTTATCGGGGTCTTTGCTCAAAAACTCCTCGTTGCACATCATATCGATGAACTGTCGATGACCCGATGTAATTCCTTCATAGAAGAAACTCACCAATTGCCATGGTTCAAAGTCATGGTGTGGAGGGACTGTAGCAACTCCTTGTAATTTTCCAAACATTGGAAAAATTGTTCAATGGGATTCTCCAAAAAATTTTGAATTTGCTTTTTTAGGGTGGTGGTTTTATGCACCCAAAAAAACTTGTTCAAAAACACGAAAATCATTTGGTCCTAAGATGTTACGGTACGAGACCTCAAGGATTGCAGCCAAGTTTTTACCTTATCACTCAGGGAAAAGGGAATAATTTCATTCTTGTTATGACTTCCATATTATGATTAGGGAGAAAGGTTACAACTATTTTTTCAAAATCCCTTATATGCGAATAAGGGTTCTCATTCTCGATTTCGTGAAACTCCAGAAGTAGTTGCAACATCCCTGGTTTAACTATGAAGAGATGAGCTTGGATCGGAAGGAGGATGCATGAAGGTGTGGTGCTAAGAGTTGGTTGAAGGAACTTCTGCATTGACCTTGCCGGAGGATCAATTTGGATGTTGTTCCCTTTATTCCTAGGTGGGGGAAAGTGCACTCGTGGGTTGGGCATTCTAGGTTGTTGCACTCCCCCACCCCTTTAACATTAGGATTGGCACCGACATTATCAAAATTGTCACCTGCATCCTCCGGTGGGTCTTGGTCAATATTCACGTTAGGGTCTATGGGTTGTCTAACCAATCGGTTTTGCTCGTCCCCTCCCCACATGCAACAAAAGATCTAAAAAATAAAATTATACACAAACAATAAAATATACATGGATAACGTACTTCAGCCCATGATGAAGATCACGAGACTTACCTCCATCGTTCGGAAATCACTTTCTTGGTTTGACACTTGCCTTCCCCGCCAACGGCGCCAAAAATGATTGTTAAAAAAACCTTGTTGTTTCCTAACCCCTAAATACTATCCCTTAGCATGTGAAGTGTATGGTTCGAAGGGGAGTGTCACTCTCCCTTGGGATAGTGTCAAAAGAAAGGACAAGGAGAAAGGAAAATGAGATGGTGTAAATATGATGCACAATGAACAAAAGTGCTCCCCAATCGCAAGGAGACTTTCACGGGTCGTGCTTTACTTGGTGGTATACCAAGATCGTTTCCACAGGGAAAGAAGTAAACCGAGGGGAAGGTGATTTTGAGTAAAATAAAGTGTAAAATCTTTGTGGTTTGAAAGTTGTTTGGTGAAGTGTGCTTTGGTAGAAATGAAATGTGAAACAAATGTTGGCAAATCCAGGAGATCACTCCAATAGGAATGCCATTTCAACTCCAATCCCTCCTCCAATAGAGTAGGAATGAACGATTGATTCGTGGGAGGCCAGGGATAAGATTGGTGAGTATCTAAGCATATACCGTGACTAGGCCTATGGAATATCAAAGACTCACCGATTTATCCACCCTCAACCCAGTCAAACCGAACCATTGAACTCTGAAAGAAGGGAGGAGAATGAGTTGAAATGGCATACCCAAATGGAGGTTTCCCTTGACTTTGACAACTAGAAAAGTTAGCTACTCATGCTTGAAGTGAAATAGACAATGTAATGAGAGTGCACTACAAAGATATGAAGTTCTAGAGTAACTAAATACAAGAAATCATAAGCTCAAAGTGAAAGAAATGAATTCCCATTTTATATCTAAGAAAATTAAGAACTTTGGTGCATTAATTGTAAAAGCCTTAAGAGAGCATTAAAATTGCATTGAACTTGAAGGAAAATAACATTCAAGACATTAAATGAAGTTCTCTAGATTCATACCAAGGATAACATGACAATGTATTGAAATAAATGTAAAAATCTCAACCACCATAGAGTCCTTTCTCCCCCAATACCTGCTTGGAGTGATGGCCTAGCTTCCAGAAGTGACCTCCGTCTGTAGGAGTGCAAGAGGAATGACCTAGATAGGGGGAGTGCAGAGCTTGTCTGCACACCTAAGTCCTCTTCTCTTCTCTTTCCTCATTAATCACCATAGCTCCTAAAAGTCCAGAGAGTAGTGTGAAAGGGATGAATAGTGTTATGGGCGTGTAGGGGAGCAGGGGGAGAAATGTTTGTGGGACACTCAAGGTAGTAGGTGATCACCTGCAGAAGTTGGGAAAGAATCAGTCAGGCGTACCAATACGACAATCTCCAGTAGGGTAAGCGTACCAGTACGCGTACCGGTACGGTTTACTCCAGTAACCTCAGCGTACCGGTACGCTTTGGCTGCTTTTCTAATTTTCTCCTCTTTTGAGCTATCCCCAAGCTATCTTTTCATCCCCATTCATCTCAAGTGGTATGGGAAGGCCTTGAGAAGCCAAATTTAGCCCTTTTTAACTGCAAACACAAAATGTGATCGTTAAGAATTCAATTAACATAACTCCTACCATTTAATCTCTAAAAATAGTAAAAAATGAAATGATTAGCACATAAAAATATACAAAGTTTTGGGCTAATCATGGGGTATTTTCTGGCTGGGAAGAGTTTCTTGAGGACCAAATCTCCTACTTTGAAATTCCCATGTCTGACCTTTCAGTTGTAATACCTTGTTTTGTCTTTCTCTGATAGTCTAGGATGCACTGTAAGGCTTTATCCTTTTTTTTTTATTTAGGAGGTCGAGATTGACTAGTAGTGACTCGACATTTGGCTCGGGGTTTATGAACTCCGTTCTAGGAGATGTGATGCTTATTTCAATAGGGGCTACTATTTCAGTGCCATAAACCAGGGCGAATGGTGTTTTTTGAGTTGCAGAGCTACTATTATAGCAAAATTGCATTGTCCCATGCTTGTTGAAAGAGGGTAGAGTATGTATAAACCCTACTACTAGAATGGCAATGGGCTAATCACCTAGGTGAGGACTTCTGGTAGGCAATGTGTAATCTTGGCTTGTACTTGACAACTTTTGCACTTCTTGACCAGCTTTACTACATCCTTGAGCATGATGGGCCAAAAATATCCCTACCTTAGAGCTTTATTAGCTAAAGTTCGAGCTCTGATGTAATTGTTGTAGATGATTTCATGGATTTCCCTTAAGATGTAGTTTGCCTCTTCGATGTCAACACACCTTAAGAGTGATGACAAGAATCCTCGTTTGTACATATTCCCTTGGAGGATGGTGAATCTGGAAGACCTGGCTCTTAGCCGTGCTACTTCTTTGGTATCTGTTGGAAGGGTCCCATCCTATAGGTAGTCTTTAATTGGGTCCATCTAAGTCGGCTTAGCCCGAACTAGGAATACCTCCTCGACCTCAGAGCTTACTGATGGTTTTGTTAAGTGTTCTACTGGAATGAGCCTATCCAAGATTTCCTTGGATGCATTGGCTAGCTTGGCTATGGCATCGGCTTGAGAATTTTTAACTCTAGGGATATGCACGACCTTTACCAGCACAAACTTCTCACTAGCCTTTGTACATTCTTCAAATATAGAGCCATTCATTCTCCCTTAGCCTTATATGTTTCCTCAATCTTTTTTGCTAGTAGCTGGGGGTCGCTATGAATCACAAGTTGCTCTACTTGATGTGAACCCGAGGAGATAAGCTCCTTGAACCCACGAACAAATTGATTCAAACCCAAGAAAGTCGAAATTCAAGTAGAAAAGGAAAAAAACTTTCCAAGACCCAATGAGAACTTGTCTCAAGAAAACCTTGGTTCGAAACCCAAGACCCAACGAGAACCTGCCTCGAGAAACCTTGGTTGCAAAGAGGTGCCACAAAGGTTGCCAGCCTTTGATAAGCCGAGTGCTCACAAAAGAACAAGAGGAGAAAACTCTCAACTCACAAAACTATTGCTCTTAAAATAATTGCCGTTTTATTCATTGAACTAAATGGCCTTTTTATAGGCTACAAAACTTGGCCTCCAAGGAAGGCATGAACAATAATTCCTAAAATCTAAAATATAGAAAATAACATAATTATTGTAGATTAAACTTGGCCTCCAAGGAAGGCATAAACATTAACTACGAAAATTAAATAAAGGTAATAACATCACTAATGTAGATTATTCTAGAAGATAATCCTTCCTAGAATGGTAGTATTTGGTCTTCAAATTACTTCCATGATTGTGATAAGAATCTCCCAATCTTTGACCTTTCTCCAAGCATATCCCCAAGATCTTCCCATAATCTTCACAAGATTTGAAAAGATATCCCCAAGATCTTCCTATAATCATCACAAGATTTGGAGAGATAATAGCACAAGATTTGAGGAATAATTCTGGACTCTTTGACAGCCCATATTGCATGATAATTCTAGGCCATATTTGGGCCCAAATCTGGCCCAAGAGGTTCGGCCCAATGGGCCTTGTGATCCGGCCTATTAGGAAAGGGTCTAGCTTCAAGCTGCTCTTCGTTCTTAGCTTGTAGCAAGTATACTTCACATGCTTCCACTTCTTTTAAGCCCATCTTTGATAAGGTGGAGCTACTTGAGTCCGTTGAGTATTCAGCCAGCTGGCTTGAATAAACCCTTGCATTGCCACTTTGATCTTCTTAGCCCAAGCTCTAGTAATTGGACCCCCCCGGTACATGCAAAGGATCTCTAGCTTGGGACTCATCACTACTTCCATGAAAGGTGCCATGTCGAGCCCAACAATAATGGCTTCGTACTCAATCTCTTTGTTTGAAGCTTTGAAACTGAATTTGAGGGCGTACTCAATGTCTATCCCATCCGGGAGAGGTTAGGATCAGCCCAGCACCGCTGCCTTGGGTGTTGACAGTACTATCTATAGACAACTTTTATGTCAGAAGGTTAAGAACCAGTCGCGTTGCATCTTGGGTTGCTTCTTGGCCTGTTGTGAACTCTACGATAAAATCTTCTAGTATTTGTCCTTTTATCGTTGTTTTGGGCTTCTTCCTGATGTCGAACTCGTTGAGCTCTATCGCGCATTTGACTAGTCTCCCTGATGGCTCTGGCTTGTGCAAGACCTACTCAATTGGTTGGTCTATAGGGACCTCTATCGTGTTAGCCCAGAAATAAGGCCTGAGTCTTCTCATATCTGTCCCCAAAGCTAAGACTAGCTTCTTCATCTTTGGATACCTCTCCTCTGCTCCCCTCAGAGCTCTGTTATAGTAATAGACTAGTTGTTGGGCTCTATCTTGCCCTCTAACCAGTGCTGTGTTGGTCGAGAAATCTAAAATAGCAAGGTATAGAATGAGTATCTCACACTTTCTAGGGCTTATGAGGATTGGGTGCGAGCTAAGGTAATCCTTAAGAGATTTGAACGCCTCTCTATTGAAAGCATCCCATTGGAAATCTTTTTTGTGGACTTTGAAGAAGGGTTGACATTTATCACTTGACATGAAGACAAAATTACTTAAAGCTGTTATTCTTCCTGTTAGATGTTGAACCTCTCTTGTTATCGAGGGTGATTTCATGTCAATTACAAATTTGACCTTTTTTGGATTAGCTTCAATGCCTTGGCAATTGACTATAAAACCCAAGAATTTCCCTGCGAAGAACCCAAAGGTGCATTTTGCTTGGTTGAGTTCCATCTTGTACGTTTTAAGGATCCAAAAATACTCCTCGATGTGGCCGATACGGAACTCAACTTTTAATGACTTAACCAGCATGTCATCGATGTATACCTCTATTGAAGTCCTGATCGGCTTTTGGAACATGCGATTCACCGATCGTTGGTATGTTGCTCCAGAGTTATTTAACCTGAACGACATGACCTGGTAATAGTATATCCCCTACTCAGTTACAAAGGATGTCTTCTCCTGATGTAGCATCCATGATCAGATTAATTCTAGGTAGCGAGAAACTGCCTTTAGAGAAGGCACAATTTAGATCGGTGAAATTAATGTAGAGGTACCACTTGCCATTGGTCTTTTTCACGAGGACCACATTGGCCAGCCAAGTCGGATAAACTACCTCCTTGATGGCCTTGGCATGGAGGAGCTTGGAGACCTCCTCAGTTATCTCTTTCTTGCGCTTTGGGGCGAAGCTTCTCCATTTTTGCTTGATGGGTTTGAAGTATGGATTCACCTTGAGTTTGTGTGTGATGACTGAGGGAACCATCCCCTATAAGTCCTCTTGTTTTCATGTGAATACCTCTATATTCTTCTTCAGAAATTGAATAAGGAGGTTATTAATCTCTTTGAATAGTTTTGATACCAAGTACACTAAATGCTCTAAATCCTCATCGAGC
>CM042201.1:5728011-5743345 GCA_023539305.1 Ilex asprella
TGTTTTGCTGGTTTCTTGATCTCCTCACCTCCTGAGCTATTGTCAGCCATCCTATCACCCTTATTCATCTTAAACACCATGAGAAGGCTTAGCAAGCATCATTCATCACCATTTATCTGCAAACAACCTGAAATTCCATAAATAGCACAAATAATGCAAATCAACTCATATTAATTTCAAAAGCCGGCATAAAAGGGATACAAAAGCACTTTAAATATGCAATATTTTGTGCTAATCACACCCCCAACTTGAGTTTTGCTAGTCCCTAGCAAAATTTATTTTCCAAACAAGATAACAAGTATACTATCAAAACACACCATTTCTATAGCTCATCAATCAAACATTCAGAATATAAAATTCACAATGCAATTAAGGCAACAAACTTGGGACAAATGCAGCAAAAACTGTGGTATTTCATTAATATGTTTAAGAGTTGGAGTACATGGAGTCAGACATTAAAAAGAGACAAATTGGCCCAAAATTCATAGAGACTCTTCTACTAGGCCAAAGACTCCATCCTACCTAAGTACAATCCAACACCAAAAAGACAAAAATGGTAAAAACCCTAATCATCCCCATCACCATCTATGTCATCCTCCTCATCAAAGTCGCTTTCACCCCCCACATCCTCATCTAAGTCATCATCATCATCATCCCAATCACCCACCTCAACTATTGTGGAGGCAGAGGCAGGAGGTGGAGGTCCATAAGCTGGAGGTGGTGGTCCACCAGGGAGGGGGCTTGCTGGAAATGTGTGCATGAACAACTCCTTCATCATCGATGAAATACCATGCATCGACACTTCTAACCCATGCACTATCATCTCTAAAGCATCCAGGCACTGAGGTATCGAGCGTTTTGGTGCAATTGTGGATGGCTCAACAGATTAGGATCCCGGGATGGTAGGCTCCACAGCTGGTTAGATGAAGATGGTCCAGGAGCATTAGACTCTTGCCCCGGAGTCCTAGCTCGCTCCCCCCAACTCATAACTTTCCTCTTTTTGCTGCTTGCCTTTCCAATTGCCTCAGTCTCGGGGGCAGTGAGTTTGTCAAATGCATACACCGTAACCTTGAAATGCCTGCACATTCGAGTCACCAAACTCCTGAAGGGCAGATTGGCCTTAGGCTTCTGCGTCTCAGCAAAATCTTTCATCACTTCCCAGATGAAAAATGCAAATTCAACCGCCTTGCCCGACAAAACTGCATCCAACAACCCTAGCTTTTCAATGTTAGGCGTCTTTTCAGAGCCTTTCAAAAGAAGATTATAATGGAGAAGCTTATTGAAAAGCCCGTACGAGTGCTTTAACCCTCAACTTGAATAGTTCCCTTGAATTGAGTAAGATCATCACACATCAAAGCCACAAGCTCAGCAATGGATTTGGCTTGGGTGACATTGTCAGGGTAAACTAGCATGGAAAAGGGCAGCCTCTCATACTTTCCTAAGAGAATGGCAATCAAGACAGGAGTCACCTCAAATGACTTCCCCCTTACATTGGTCCTCAAACTCACAACTTCATTCACCTCCACCACCTGAAGCTTTTGATAAAATTCTTTGCATTGAAACAAGTTGTACCCATCTACTGGCTCGAAAAAGAATGACATCCCATAGGCAACAACGAGCTACACAACCTCGTTCCTTGGGCCAAGAGAAATGTGATCAAGGTGCCACTCACACTTAACATTCTTCTCCTGGATCAACTGGATCCTTGCCTCATTCCTCTTCTTTTTCCTTTGTTCATTACGGTCCCTGCTTGACCCTTCCCCACTCCTCTTGCAACTGCTAGGCTCCTCGGGTTGCAAGGAGTTGGGTCCGATTCTTTTGGTTCAGGCCATGCAAAGCAACAGTGCCCTCATAGATACGAATGTGAAAAGATCAAGAAATGACCCTCAAACGGGTCCATGGACTCATGAATGATCTCCACATGGCGAGCCATTTGAAAGATTTTGAAAAAAATTGAAAAGAGTAGAGAGGATTTGGGCTTTTAAGATTTTCGGCAATTAGGGTTTCCAAGGGTTAAAATCCACTAGATCATAGCACAAAGAATGGAGATTTGAGGGATTGAAGGAGGAGGAAGGTGATTTGGAAGCCTATGAGTGTTTTGAGTGAGAGAGAGAAGCTTTAGGGTTTATAATTTAAGAGGTAAATGAAGGGTTCATCGAAAAAAAATTGATTAAAACCCTTAATTTTTGGCAATCTAGGCGAAACCTATTGGTAAGTCGATGGAAACCTACCGGTAGGTTGCACTCCAGTAGCCAAAACCTATCGGTATGGCCTACCGGTAGGTTTTGCCTTAGTTGCAAAATACTCCTGTTGAGCAACCCACCTCCACTCCTTTTGGTTTTAGGACCTACCCTATACATTCTAACGCTCTCTTTATGACCTCTACTCCACCCTAAACATGTACTACACTTGTAAACCACAATTTGACCCATCATACCCAAATCATTACCGAAATTGCAATGCGATTTAAAATTTTGATGCATTCAACAGGCTAGGCATGTATTTCTATATTTAAATATCAAAATTAATACCCAAATTAAAGTCATATATTCACACACGGATATTCTTAATTCATTCAAATATAAAAAAAACTTGAGCAATATTCCCCTATTCTGCAAGCATGAAACTATTTAACAAATTGTTCAAATGGCCGAACTAAGAACACATGAGCATCATTATAACCTTAAACACTAGTCTAAAGTATGCACATACACATTCATTTTTCAACTCATGTGTGTGAATTGGACAAGTAATTTGAGCATTTATGCAACGGAATTCACATTCGAGTGGCTAGCCAAATTTAGCTTCAATGCAAAACTCACCAAGAGTCACTCATACCAATGAAATACACTATCATTATCCTGTCATACACTCCATGTGTACATGTGAGATAGAATCTTGTGTTTCAAACAAAGTTTGCTGACATGTAATCAAAAAATGAAGTTCATGTATAAAAGTGAAGTGACTTTGGTATAATCTCATGAAAAAAAATGCTAGGGCATCAGGTAGCAAAACTAACTCATCATTTTATTTAAGATTATGCATCTCCCATGCTTCTTTAGATCACTTAGGGCTTCAAAGGTTATAATGGGGGTTTGGGGTGATATTGAGGCAAAAGAAACAAAGGATATAGGATAACAAAGAGAGTTGTTCCGAGTGAAAGACTTTTATTTCAAAGACATCTCCCTTTTTATGGGATTTTCATTCTTTACACCATTACCACATTCTTTGCTTCTTTTCATTCTTTTCCTTAACATTTCCTTTTTCTTTTGATCATTCTTTATTTTTCTCACCCCTTTTCTTCCTTTTCTTGGATTTTCTTTCTTTTTCTAACGAACTCCTTGAGTTTCACTTCCATTCATCCCTTTGTTGCAATTTCCACACCACACTTCTTTCTCTTTCATGATTACACTTATTCAGCTTTAGGAACAACCAAGGTAAGGTAGATTTTTCATTTTTCACTGGCTTGGTCAATTGTGTGGCATAGAAACGAATTTCAATCAAGGCTCAATTACAGCACTAGGGATAATATTTATTCAAGAACAAGGTTAAGGCTCCAAATTTCAAAAAATGGCCTAAGATCATTTCCAGGTATGGATAGGAGAGCATTGTACATTCAAGACAAGTCAATCAACTACAAACAAGCAACTAGTTGAGACAAACATAATGAGATTATTGAACAAATGTAACATTGAAAAATTATTCTTTGAGTAATTATAAGTTCCCTACAAAAAAAGGTTGGCACTAAAGCTCTCATGGGTCCTTACTCATCTCAACTATTTATGTCAAGCCTAAAATATGAATCCAATCCGTAAATTGTTAGAATTACACATTCAAGGGGCACATACTGTTGAGTTAAAAAATGGATACATATGTGATACTCACGCATAGGATCAACTTCTATAATGTGCTCATGTGCACATAGTTGAAAACAAAGATCAACATATCATCTAACCCAAGCACTCTTAATAAGGGAACATATCAACATTCAAATATTTTTTTACAAAAAATTTTCACATAATTTGCACTAATGTAAACAAAATCTATATGATATGTAAAAGGTGAATTTTTACCCCAAAAATTGATATTATCCACAAAAATTTACACAAACATTGGTGTAACATACAAATGGTACACCTCACCCCCAACTTGATTCATGCATTGTCCTCAATACAACAAAAAGATATGCGATGCAATGCAATGAATGACAGTAAAAAGATGATTAGGGTTAGAGAACACCTCGCACTTGAGCTTTGACAAAGGCACCAACATCTGAAGCAAAGGAAAACAACACTATACAACGAAAAAACGTAAATAACATGAAATAAAAATAAAGTAAGTAAATAAGAGCAACTGTACACTAACAAGTAGAAAAAAATTAGTTATTCATCCACAAATTTCGAATACACTAGATCCGTCAAGTCCTCCTTCACTCCTTGTCCTTCAAAATCCTCAAAAAATGGCTTAAGTCTATGGCCATTGACCTAAAATATCTGGCCATTCTCGGGGTTTGTGACATCCACAGCTCCAATGGGGTAGGCCATTTTGACAAGATATGGGCCATCCCAACGGGATCAGAGTTTTCTTTGGAAAATCGAGAGACGAGAGTTGCCCAAGAGCACTTTTTGGCGGGGTTCGAATGACTTCCATATTATGGATTTATCATGAAATATTTTTGTTCGCTCTTTTGAAATTTTAGAGTTCTCATACGAATCTCTTTGAATCTCTTCCAATTCATTCAATTGCAACTTCCTATGTTCTCCGACCATTATCAAATTAAAATTCAGTCTTTATGGTCCAATAGGCCTTGTGTTCCATATCAAATGGCAAATGAAAAGCCTTTCCAAGACAAGCCGATAGGGAGACATGCCTAAGACAATTTTATAGGCCGTGTGATAATCCCATAAGGCATCAATCAGTCTGTCTGACCAATCCTTCCTATTTGGGTTAACTATTTTCTGTAAGATGTTCTTGATCTCCCTATTAGCCAACTCGGCTTGGCCATTGGTTTGTGGGTGTTATGCGGTGGATACCTTATGTGTAACACCGTATTTGTGCATTAAAGATGCAAATGACCTATTACAAAAATGTGATACACCATCACTTATCATTGCGTGAGGCATCCTAAACCTTGAAAAGATGTTTTCTTTCAAGAATTTGACCACGACCCGGTGGTCATTGGTCTTGATTGGGATAGCCTCCACCCACTTGGACACGTATTCCACTACTAGTAGAATGTATAGATAGCTAAACTTGATCGGGAAGGGACCCATGAAGTCGATGCCACAACAATCAAATATTTCTATAACAAGTATAGGGGAGAGGGGTGCTTGATTGTTTCCATTGTATTTTTCTTAATCTCCGGACATCATCCCTTAATGTGTGTATGGCTTATAGGGAAAATGGAGTGTCACTCTCTCTCGGAATGATGTCAAAAGAAAGGGCAAGAGAATGGTGGAAATGAAACGTATGAAATGGAGAATGTATGAATAAAAGTGCTCCCCAAGAGTAAAGAGTCTTTTCAGTGTCATGTTTTACTTGGAAAGTATTCCAAGGTCGTCTCCTCAGGGAAGGAAGGGAATTGTGTGAAGGTGATTTTGTGAAAAATAGCAAAGTGTAAAAATCTTTGTTGTTTGAGTTTTGTTCTTGATGAAAATGAAAGAAAACAAGTGTTGGCTAATCAGAAGGGTTCACTCCAATGGGAATCCCAACTCAACTCAAAAATTTCCTCCAATGGTGCATAGATGAACAACTGATTCATAAAAAAGATAGGGACGAGATGGAGGTGAGGATCCAAGCATAACTTGTGACTAGACCTATGGGATATCAAAGACTCACAACCACATCCACTCTCAACCCAGTCAAACCAAACCATCGTACACCGAGAGGAGGAAAGAAAATGAGTTGAAATGAAAAATCCAAGAGGAGGTCTCCCTTGAATAAGCCAACTAAAAATCTAGCTACTCATGAAAGCAAGAAAAAAATGCATAACGTAAAGAGACATAATGAAAAAAATGAAGCATGAAACTTAACTTAATGCAACAAATCTTAAACTACGAAGAAAAATATTCAATACTCATTTTAAAGCTCGAAAATGAAGAACTTGAATGCATTAATGGTAAAAGCTAAGACAATCAACTAAACTTGCAAAGCACTTGAAATAAATGACATTAAAAGTAAATAATGAAGTTTACAAGAGTCTTACAGTAAACTACAAGTGAAATGGATTGAAGAAAATACAAAAACATAAATTTCTCTATCTATCATTCATCTTCTTCCTTGGGAGCTTTCTAAGCTTTGGTAGCCACACTTCAAAATCTTGTGGAATGTAGAATATATGGGGGAAAAACCTTGCATTTTTGTCCATAGAGGATCCCCCTAGGTGTGTGAGATGACATCCAAGCATGGGGAAGGGGATGGACACTTACACAAGCAAGGACAAGCCATCCTTTCAATCCACCATGCCCATCTCTTTTTCTCTCCTCCTCATCAATGCCATTGTTTCCAAAGTCTTCAACTATAGTGTAGGAGGTATGTAAATGTGTAAGAGATGTCAAGGGACAATTGGGAGAATCATTGGTGGTACACCCAAGTAAGTGGAGCATGAGTTGCAGGCGTTCTTGGCATTTTGGGCACAACCTACAGGTAGAACGATGAAACCCACCGATAGGTTTTACTCCAGTAGCCAAAACCTACTGGTAGGTCTTTCTAGAAGGTGCCAGCTCTGGATCAGTTTTTGTAGAATTGTCATAACTTTTGATCCAAACGTCCGATTAAGTTGAAATTTTGACAAAATACAAAAGACATTCAGATCTACAACTTTTATTTTTTGCACTTTTTCCTATTCAAAGTGGAACATGGTAAACATGGAGAAACACTGAGGTACTGCTACCTAATGGTGCGGGGGCTGGTGCCTATGTTACCAAGATTTCGACACATCCACACAGTTGCATGGTTCAAAAATTCATCATTTATTCTATAATTACTTGCAACCACAAGATTTTAACATTATTCATAAACTCGACTAACTCTAAGTACTTATATGCAAAGTTAAGTTAAAATGCATGTAATGAGACCATCAAATATGTAATATTATGCTCCATCATGGGGCATCATTTTCCTTCAGGTCACACTGATTATTATTTAAAATTAGAATTTTTACAATGCCTTTTTGGGACTAATTGTACTTTAATGGAGCTTAAGTGATGAAATTTCAGGTTCTAAAGCGAACAAGGGATCAAAAACAACAAATATCACACTTAAGTGTAACACCAACACATTAGGTAGAAAATTTGGAAAAGCTAGGACCATGCCAAGAACGTTCGAACGACAACTCATGTTTGAACGTTCACTTGAACTATGAGAAGAGCATACTGCTAAGACATGGCGTGTCATAGTCGAGAAGGAAGACTCTACAGTACTTAAGTACCACGTTCAAACGCCATATCACGTTCGAACGTCCGCTGTAATTGATTAAAGACCAGACTACAGCATGGAGTATGGATGTGAACTTCACAGAAGAACACATGCCATATGAGTGAGAAGGACAGGCCTCATCTAGCATTTGAACGCTTATGAAGCAATGACAGAAGAAAAGTTCGAACGACAGACAACGTTTGAACTCCCATAAAGCAAAAACAAAGACAGCGTTCGAATGTCATATCGCGTTCAAACATCCTCAACAGACTGACTACAGAGTGGCTAACATTTCACATTGCCTTGGGCGGCATACACTATTCCTTCACTCCCTCTTTGTCTCCCTTCTTTGCCAATAAATAATTCCATTTTGGAAGAGTAAGGAAGAGGAGATTGGTTTGGCACTAGACCAAAATCTCTCAAGTTGTATTGATCATAAGCTTTTATTTGTTTATGTAGAGAGCTTGATGGAGGCTTAGACTCCCACTCATTTAGTTGTAGAATTGCTTTCTATTTACTAGTATCAAGGGAGATAGTTTATTATTTGGTTGAGGAAACAACCCTCCACTTCTTGGTTGAGGAAGCCACCCTCCAAATGTGACTGGCCTTCTTCTACTTTTATTTGTAATGTCTTTCATTTCCATTGCTTGAGCTTCCTTCTTTCCTAGAGGAGTGAAACTCTTCCACTTTTCTAGAGCTTTACCAAGGTCGTGAAGGGTGGAACGTGATTCACTCATTCTTTGTTGAATATCGGCTCCTTGTTTATTGTTCTTTCATTTTGTAAGTCCTCTACTTGGAGAGATGAACATCACTCACTTTTTTAGCTTTACCAAAGCCATGAAGAGTGAGTAGTTTCTCATTCACTCTTTAGTAAGAGGTGAAGGGCATGTATAAATTATCCGAAAGTTATATTTGTGCATTGTTCTTATGCATAGTGTTTTATATTCTCCTTGTTTATTGGATGATTGATTGCATTTAACAAAGCTAAGGTACATTGTATAATTGTGAGTTCTTTCTATGACATGGATGAGTCTTGCATAGAAAGACTCATCGGTTCAAGGCAAGTTCCCCGGCTAGATCTTCATGACTATCCTTCAATCTTCCCCATTATTGCGCTTTACTTAAAGAAAGGAATTTTAACGTCTTAGTTGGATGTCCTGTAGAAACACTTGCTTATTTGTAGACGGGTTAAGTATCGGCATAGACAATTCTTATAAACTTCTAGAAAGACATTGGAATCATGGTCTTAATTCTCACAATACATCTTTATCTTTCGATTAACTTTCTGTTGACACGAGAGTTAATTGATTTATCAAGCATAAGTATAATAAACTGGATGATTAACTACATGCCCAGATCCTCAAACTAAAAAGTGATCTTTTTACATTTGAGCTTATATTATATTTTGTCTAGAATATTATCCTGGAAAGATTCTTACATTCTATCCAACAAAAATACCTAAAACTCACAACTTTAAATCTCAAAGTTACAATCATTTGGTCTCCATTACTACTTACATTGAAACCCCAACAAGAGTTCCCTGTAGATTTGACTCCAGACTCAAACCGGACTATTACTACTGCTTGATCGCCTGAACTTGGATGTACATATTTTGGATCAAGCTAAGTTTTTGGCGTTGTTGCATGGGAACCATAAAAGGTGTTTTAAGGTAAAAGGTAAAAGACCTTTATTTGGTATATATTCTTTGGTTTACTGTTTTTGTTTTATTTTCCTTATTTTTATGTCTGAGGGCATTTCTCACTACCAGAATTTACCAATAGAATCTTGTGAGTCTGTGAATTAGCTCAAACCAAATTCACCTAGATCAGTAGCAGACTCTTGTGAGAATAATATGGCTGATAATGAGAGAAATGGAGAAGTCCCTATGAGAGAGGGGGAAGTACCTAACATTTGAAATTTACGGGATTACTTGAATACCACAAGAAATAGTATCCCTTCTTGTTTTGTATATCCTCCAGATGCGCCCTTCTTTACTGTGCAACTATTACTTGTTTTTCATGGATTGGATACAAAAAAATCATACCTGCATATAAAAGATTTCGAGGAAGTGTGTGGAATATTTCAGGACAATTCTGAACTAGCCAAGATGAAAAATTTTCCTTTCTCTCTAAGGGATAAAGATAAAAAATGACTAAATTCTTTAAAAGCTCTTGCCATGCCTAATTGGCAGGCATTTTAGAATGAATTTTTTAGAAAGTTTTTTGCCCTTGCATCGCACCAATACCCTCAAAAGGAAAATCATGAATTTTTCAGTTAAAGAAGGAGAAACATTTTACCATAGTTGGGAGAGATTCAAAGAGCTTCTCCAATCCTACCCACACCATACTTTTGAGAATTGGACTTTGGTAGGATTTTTCTGTGACTCCTCACCCACTAGACTACGTCAGTTTGTCAAAATGATAGCCCAAGGAGAAATCTGGAGGAGGCATTCACCTTTTTTGACATCATATCTGATAGTTCTCAGATGTGGGACTCAGCCTCTTCTACTATGGTTGAAGCCACACTGTCTACTTTCCAAGGGGGAAAGTATGTCTTGAAAGATGATGATGACCTAAGAGAAAAAATGTCCACCTTATCTCGAAAGCTTGAAGCTTTAGAGATGAAAAGGTCCATCAAAGTTGATGTTGGCCCTCCCACAGAACAAGTGTGTGGGATTTGTGCCCTAACAGGACACCCTACTGGGGAGGGTCCTACAATTCTAGCATTCAAAGAGGTTTTGTTGGAACAATCAAATGTCATTTCCAACTTCAACAAGCCTCACTCCAACTCATACTCTAAAACATACAATCTAGGGTGGCGGAATCACCCTAACTTCAGTTGGAGAAATACACAACCAACTCCCATGAACCAACAACAAGGTTCACACCCATCACTTCTAGGACCTCCTGCATATCAACCATATCAACCAACAAAAAAAGAGGAGCCTTGTGGACACACTGAATCAGTTCATGCAAAGTCAAATGAACTACAACAATAGTTCCACTCAGGCTTTCACTAATTTCAAAACCCAAACTACTCAATCTTTTGAGGATCTTAAAACCACGTCCAAAAGCTGACTCAATCCATATGGCTACACATGAGAAGGACAAATTTCTTGCCCAACCAAAACCTCCACAAGACCAAGCCCAGGTTGTCACTACACTAAGGAGTGGCAAGGTGATTGACAAAATCATCAAAGACATGCTCATTCCAAAGTTAAAACTTGAGTTAGACCCAGTTAACTCAATATTTCAGCCTGAACCAGTTGAGTCTAAACTTGTAATTAAAGAAGAACCTAAGCCTATGATTGAACAAGAGCAAGAACCATCAAGGGAAGAAGAATCCTTGATGTGAACCCCAATCGACTTGCTTTGAGATCCAACAACAATATTAGAGAAACAACCCAAGAAAGCCCAACTCAGGTCTAGGGATGGAGAATCTAAACCCGTTGAGAACTTGTTTCAAGAACCTAGATTATATTAAAATCTAGACTCATTGAAGAACCCGTCTCAAGAACCCAGATTACAAATAGGAACGCCACAAAGGTTATGATCTACCTTTGATAAGTTCAAAAATTCAATCAAGAACAAGAGGAGTAAACTCAACTCAACTCACAATCAAAATTCATTATGTATTATCTCTCCCATATTCATTGATTAAACGCCTATTTATAAGGCTGTTCATTACAAGGATTAAGAAAGTTCCTAAAATAACTATCCTAATTAAGAAATATCTCTTACTTGTTGGTAAAGAAATATCTCTTAATTTTCTTAGACTCTTACTTGAAGAAAAGAAAGACAATCAGCCTTTTAATTGACTGATCACATGTCTAAATAGAAAAAGGAAAGTACTTGGCATTCAAGCCTTACAATTAGACCCCAAAAATAGTGAATAGTGCATGGTTACTGTAGCATGAACAGTACATGCTACAGTACTTATTCTAAACCCTAGTTCAAATAAAATACTAAGACATATGAGGGCTAAGCATCCTCAAACCCACTTATTTAAACTAATAATAAAATTCTTTAAACAAATTAAAAGTCTTAACAATAAAAAACCCTCTCTCTAAGTCATGTCTTCATGTCTTCCATAACATAGATCAAGTGGATCAAAATTGGTTCTCCTTCTTTCAAATCCATCTTGAGTGTTGGGCTCTTACTAGCTTCATCCCAATTGGATTGCACCAATCCTTGCATTGCTGCCTTGATCTTTGTGGCTCTTGATCTTGTAATTAGTCCATCTAGACATGCAAAGGATCTTTAAAAGTAGGCCTACCTTAGTTCTCATCAATCCTCATGTTCTATTCCGGCTCCTTTCCCTTGTAGACTCAAAATGGTCCAGAAAATGGGCAACCAACCTGAAATTTATGAGCTTTTTAAGCAAGTAAAGATCAACATCCCACTTTTGGATATAATCAAACAAGTTCCTTCTTATGCCAAGTTTCTAAAACACATATGCACAGTCAAGAGAAGCCAGAACGTCATTAAAAAAGCCTTCCTGATAGAACAAGCTAGTACCCTGCTTCAACACAAAACCCATCCAAAATACAAGGATCGGGGGTGTCCTACGGTGTCATGTGTCATTGAAAAATTCAAAATAGAACAAGCACTGTAAGATCTCTGAGCTAATGTCAATTTGCTTCCCTTCTCGGTTTACCAGCAATTGGGTCTGGGTGAACTCAAACATACTTGTGTCACACTCCAGTTGGCCAACAGATTTGTCAAAATCCCTAGGGGCATTGTTGAAGATATACTCATCCAAGTGGACAACTTTTTCTTCCTAGTTGACTTTATTGTTCTAGATACTCAGCCAGTAATACCTTTAGAGAACCAAATTTCCATCATTCTTGGTTGACCCTTCCTAACAACTTCCAATGCATTAATCAGTTGTAGGAATGGAGTCATGAAATTAACTTTTGGGAATATGACTCTCGAGCTGAATATCTTCAATATTGCCAAACACCTAGGAGAGGACAAGGATGAAAGGGAAATAAACTCCATTGAATCTTTAATATAGGAACACCTGAACGACTCATTCTGTGAAAGTCCTACTGAATCATCTCTATTAAAGCCTCTCACCTCTGAATTAACAAATGAATGCCTCATTCACATTGTTGGAACATGAACCCCCAAATACGAAGAGATCTTATCAAGTGGCACAAAGCCATTCTCATAAGGGACAAGCCACAAAAGCCTGAATTGAAACCCCTCCCATCAGACCTCAAATATGCATTCTTGGGAGAGGACGAGTCATATCCCTTGGTAATTTCCTCTAAGCTCACAGACTTGCAAGAGTCCAAACTGATTGAAGTTCTTAAAAGCCATAAAAGTACTATTGGGTGGATCATCATTGACTTGAAAGCTATAAGCCCGTTAATCCAAAATCATGCTATACACCTTGAAGAAGATTCAAAACCCTCTCGTCAAATACAGCGACGACTAAACCCTCACATAAAGGAAGTTATGAGAACAGAGGTGCTCAAGTTATTAGCTATAGGATTAATTTTTCCCATCTCCGATAGCAAATGGATTATTCCAACCCAAGTTGTGCCGAAGAAGTCTGGGGTCACAGTGGTTAAAAATGATGCCAATGAACTAGTACCAACTCGAGTCATCACAGGATGGCAGATGTGTATTGACTATCAAATACTCAATTTGGTGACTATGAAAGACTATTTTTCCCTTCCCTTTCTTGATCAGGTTCTAGAAAGAATTATAGACTATGAATTTTACTGTTTCCTGGATGGGTATTTCGGGTACAATCAAATTGAGATAGCATAAATGGCCAGGAGAAAATAACATTTACATGCCCCTTTGGCACCTTTGATTCAAAAGGAAGCCATTTGGACTTTGTAACGCTCCTGCAACATTCCAAAGATGAATGCTAAGCTTGTTTAGTGGCATGGTTGAAATTTTTTTGGAAGTGTTCATGGATGACTTCTCGGTCTATAGTGACTCATTTGATTTGTGTTTGGCCAACCTAGAAAAGGATTTGATAAGGTGTAAAGAAACAAATCTGATGCTTAATTGGGAGAAAAGCCATTTTATGTAACACAAGACATTGTCTTAGGTCATATTGTGTCGTCTGAGGGCATGAAAATTGACAAAGTAAAAATAGATCTGATTGAAAATTTACCCGCCCCTAAGACTGTAAAGGATGTCCGATCATTCCTAGGATATGCAGGCTTTTACAAGAGATTCATTAAAGATTTCAGTATTGTAGCCAAACCCATGTGTCATCTCTTGAGCTAGGACGTAATTTTTGTGTGGAGTGTAGCATGTCAGAAAGCCTTTTAACAAGCTTAAAGGCATGTTAATTTTTGCTCCAATAATGTAGCCCCCTGATTGGACTCTACCCTTTGAACTAATGTGTGATGCGATATTGGGATAAAGAAAGGATAAGAAACTACATGTGATTTACTATGCAAGCAAAACTTTGAATGATTCTCAAATGAATTATTCAACAACTAAAAAGGAATTGCTTGTTGTAGTTTTTGCTGCGGAAAAATTTCGTCCCCATCTTGTTGGTTCTTTTGTTACTGTATTTACTGACCATGCAACCCTAAAATTCTTGCTCACAAAGAAGGATACCAACCCAAGGCTTTCAAGGTGGATACTCTTACTCCAAGAGTTTGATCTAATTATTAAGGATAAAAAGGGTGTTGAGAATGTAGTGGCAGATCATCTGTCCAAATTAACTTATGAATTTCACGAGGATGGACTGCTAATTAATGAGAAATTTCCCGATGAACAACTATTCATGTGACTCCCTAAAAATTCGGGGGTCCTTTATTAACCGTTGACAACCCATCAACCCACAGAAATACCCGTGGATGTCACTTAACCCGACACCATGTCGATTACATCCCTTTAATCGAGATTTTAACCCATAATTCAATTATTCATTGGATCCAATCAAGGTCCAATATGCCATGCTTTGTACTCCATTATGGTCCAATTACATCAATGGAGGGAAAGAAAACCTAGGCTGAAAGCATGGGAAAACACCTTTAAAATTTTAGAATTTTGAAAACTGTATCGGTACAGTTTGCTCACTGGAGTTGGGCGTACCGGTATGCGTATCGGTACGATTAACTCTCTGGACAGCAGTGTACTGGTATTGGTACACTCTGTCAATTTTTTGCCTGTTTCAACAAATTTTGATTTGAAACCCATTCCAAACCATATCAAGATCACCCAATGCACGTTTAATACAATTCCTCGCATAAAACTTAATATGTACAAGTCTTACTTCATTCATTTACATAATTTCACATACCCAAAACACATTTTCCTCAAGTGCTTTACAAAATAGTTTGAAGGCCACATGCTGGCCCTCTTCATCCTTGAGGCTCGAAATGGGAGCCGTCCACCGGCGTACAATCCGCACCTAAAATATTTTTTCGCATAGGGTGATCCATGCTTAGTAGAATATTTCCAACAGAGGCTACTCCCCCCTAGATGCACATGAAGTGTTCACATGTAATAACAATTATCCACCATAATTCCAATCAAGTGTATGCAACTCAATGATGAAATTTACTATGACATGTCATGCAATTAGATGAGACTCACTCATGCACTCAATTTGAGCCCTTCTCGGCTTCTCAACACATGCAACGCCAACATGTATAATTTCGTCATCCATGTTACACATCGAACGACATTTACAATCTAGGGTCTTTCTTGGGGTGGATGTTTATGGACTTACACCAACGACACCCAACCAACACGAAATTCATGAACTTCCACCAACGGTTTCGCATACACTGACACACTTTATGGACTCTTTTACCAACAGAGTGCATATCCAATCACTGGGTCTCTCACCCGAGGGATCTTCCAGTCCTTTCTTGCAACGCCGACACAACTTTTCATGCAATAATGCGACTCAACGGGATCTTTAATCCCCTTCTTTC
>CM042201.1:5769201-5785836 GCA_023539305.1 Ilex asprella
GCCACATTTTTCTCCTGTATGTTCTTCGTGCGAGGATCATTCATTTGCTTATTTTGTCATTCCCCACCACTGGGGCCTGCCCCTAGTCATCTTTCAGGTTTCCATTGCCACGGGTGGTGGAGAACCTGGCCCCGTTCGTTTAGTTTGTGCCATAACAATGAAAAATGCCCCTAGGGCAACAAAAGGCAACAACCAACTCCATAGTTCATCAAAAAGATCAAATGAAGAGCGAGAAGACTTACCCAAATAAGCCATTCCTTTGAATTCCACACTTTGAGAGAGAATTTAGGGCTTTGATGGATTTGGGAAGCTTTGTAGAGGAATAAAAGGTTTTTGTGGGTAAAAAATAAGGAACTGAGAAGTAATTACTATGAATCACAACTTTGAGAAAAGATGATTGGGTGATTTGACGAGTGCCCAGGAGTTCTTTGAGTATTTAGAAGGTTTTTAAAGATGAGATGAGCAAAGAATGTGAAGGGTTTCACCACAAATTTTGATTTGAAACCATCGTTTTTGAATTTTTGGGCAAAACCTACATGTAGAACGTAAAAAACCTTCTGGTAGATGATTAACACAAAACATTGCATATTTTATGCACCATTACATCCCTTTTTGCACTTACTTTTGAAGTTCAAATGAATGGAATGACATGGTTTGAGCTATTAACGAAGTTTCGGTATGATTGTAGATAAAAGGGCTTTAATTATGCTTGTTGGGCCCTTGCATGATGCTTAAGATGAGTGAAGATGAGGAGGAGGCTTGACGATATCTCAGGAGGTGGAGGAACCAAGAAATCAACAAAACTAGAAAAATCCTACAGGTAGGTTTTGGCTACTTTCCTGCATTATTAGAGAAATACCGATAGGTTTTGGCTACTGTCCACCTACCAAAGAAATACGGATAGGTTTTGGCACCTACCAAAGAAATACCGGTAGATTGTGCCTACTGGAGTAAAACCTAACTGTAGGTTTTCCACGATCTACCGGTAGGTTTTATTGAATTACGTCAGAATCTGAATCTCAAGCTCTGCGATCTTGGGGGCCCCACTAGACATCTTCCTAACTACCCCTGCCACTCCCAACACCATTGATGCGAATCATGGCCCAACTTCAAGTGATCTAGTTAAAGTTCCAATTGGGCCGGTTACGAGAGCACGAGCAAGGAAGTTTAAGGAGGTACTCAATGGTCTAATTCAAGAGGCATGGACTCAAGCAAGTTCGTGGAGGCCCATTGATCATGATCCACTTGAACAACAAAGATTCATCAACATGGTTCAAGTTCTAGAGGAATCCGGCTAGGCTAAGGCTAAGCATAAATTGACCCGTTCTTGTTAAGGCCTCCAATTTATTTAAAGGATTATTATTATTAGAATAAGTGGGCTTGAGGATGCTTGGCCCACATGTTTTACTTCTTATGAAATAGGATTTTCGGAGTTACTGTAGCACCGTACTGTTCATGCTACAGTAACGGCGCACTATTCATTCTTGTTAGGGTTTGATTGTAAGGCTTGCATGCCAAGTACTTTCCTTTTAAATTTAGGCATGTGAGTTATTCTTTTTAGGAAAGTAAAAGATATTTCTTTACCCACAAGTAAGAGATATTCCTTAAATAGGATAAGCTATTTTAGGAAGTTTCCTAATCCTTGTAATGACTAGCCTTTATAAATAGGCATTCAAATCAATGAAATTCAGATTGCTATTTAGCAAATTGTGAGAATATATTTCTCTTTGGTTCTTTGAAGAACTAGACGAACTTATCGGGATTTTTCGTGGCGTTCACTATCGACTTATCAAACGGATTTCCATACCGTTTGTGGCGTCTTCCTTCATACCAAGGTTCTTGTTTCACAAACAGCGGGTTGAGGTCTATATACTAAAGTTCTTGTTTGTCGTAAACAACGGGTCGAGGTCTTCCATTCAAATCTGAACATAGAACGATCTTGGGTTCCTTTTCATTGTTGGTTCTCGTTATTCTTGGCGGGTTTCACATCAACCATGGACATCCCTCTTGCATATTTCCTTGGAATTTTGGATGCTTGATCATTAATGAGAAAAGAGGAGAGAGAATGTGTTGGGTGTGGAGACAAGGCCTGCACCAACCCTGTCCCTTTTTAGCCCCTAGGCATGGAGATCACATTAAAAGGCTATAGTATCACTGCATTGAAGTTTTTATGATGGGATAGACACCAATTTAGAGAGAGATGGAATATACGTTGTAATATAGAGAAAGAGAGGTGAAGGAAGAAGATGGATAGTGCTATAGAGAGAGTTAATATTTTTACATTTTCTTCATTACATTTTCTTGTAATCCATTGTAAGAACCTTCTAATCTTTGTTTGAAGTCTTTTAATGTCACTTATTTCAAGTTGCTTTGATGTTTAGTCTTTCATTTAAGCTTTAACCATTAATGCATTCAAGTTCTTAATTTCTTAGTTTTTAAATGGGTAATCAATGCATTCTCTTTTAGTTTATGTTTTCTTGCATTAACTTAGCTAAAATCTTCATTGTTAGACAATGTCTTTCCATTACATTATTGTCTTTCCTTTAAGCATGAGTAGCTAAGCTTTTAAGTTGGCTAATCCAAGGGAGACCCCCTCTTGGATAAGCCATTTCAACTCATTGTTTTTCCTCCCCTCGGTGTACGATGGTTCGATTTGATTGGGTTGAGTGTGGGCATGGTTGAAAGTCTTCGATATCCCATAGACTTGTCACGGACTATGCTTGAATCCTCATTTCCATCTTGTCCCGAGCTTTCCACGAATCAATCGTTTATCTACGCACCATTGGAGGAAGGTTTTGAGTCGACTGCACATTTCCATTGGAGTGAACCTTTTGGATTAGCCAACTCTTGTTTCCCATTTAATTTTCAGCAAAATACAAATCACAAACCAAACTTCAATAACAAAAGATTTTACACTTTGTTTTTACCAAAATCACCTTCAAGACAATTCACCTTCATCCATCCCTAAGGAGACGAAGTGATGCCCAAAAAAAAACCGTGGGTCCTTAATTTAATAAAATTCGGGCAAAGTTTCCTTTGTACGGAGAGCTCTACTAAATACTCAATCTGTGTCATATACAATCACATGACCCATCTGAGGTTTAATATACAACATTGACCATACTGGGTCCATTTATCCCTACTCATCTAACAACATTTAATCACATGACCCATTTGAGGTCCAATAAACATCCATTTATACTCCCACATCATTAATTTATGCATTAAACATAATTAATACAAGTTCAAAATTACAATTCTTTTACATACATTACATGTCCAAAAACTAACTTTGCAAAAGTTTTACAAAAATAGACTAAAGGCCACAAGTTGGCCTTTCTTTGTCACTGGGGCCCCGAATAAACACCATCCAACAGCGTGTATCTCCCACCTAAAATATTTTCTCGTATAAAGTGAGCTATGCTCAATAAAGTATCTCCTACAGAGGCTACTCCCCAACCTAGATGCATATGAAATGTGCACATGTAACAATCAGCAAATATTATCCATTCCAAACAAGAACATGCAATATAAAATGGGAATTCTACCATGTCATGTCATGGTATAGGATGATACTCACCCATGCACTTTAACCTGAGTCCTTACTGACTCCCACAACACAATGCAGTGTACGTGTGTAATACTTTTATCATTGATGAAATACATCTAATGATTGCTTAAAATAAAAGTCACGTGTTTATAAAATCAAATCATTGTTGGATGTTACCCTTCGAATGAGTACTATATAAAACAAAAGCATGTGTCTTTATTGGATATCGGATTTTAGAATCACACCGCTGGCTCCGTATGCCATTATACTTTTCCAAAATTTCACCACAGGGGAGTGCATGAACCTAGTGGCTGGGTTTTTCACCCGAGGGAGAATCTATCCCTTCTTGCTATACTCGACACAAGTTTTTTTCATGCAACCATGTGACTTAACGGGGCCTTCTTGCTATACCCTGTTTTCTGGGCAACTCGGTTTCGCAATACGAATCCAACGATAAAGTTCGTTGAGTCATCCGAGCTCTAGAGAAATACATATTTTAAATCTGCATTATAGTAGAAAATTATCCTTTTGCTCTTTTTCGAAAAAAGTTCAAATTTACCCGAGATTTACATTCTCCCCCTTTAAAGAATTTCGTCTATGAAATTCTCACACATATGTACATTCAACCACATGCATATGTGACAAGTATATCATACTCATAACTACAAATAATATACTTCTTTCCTTGAATAAGAGATAACTAGTACATATAGTGTCCTAGCGCTCCCATGTCGCCTCTTCCACTCCTTAGTGCTGCCATAGCTCCTTCACTAGCCTCACAGTCTTGCCTCGCAAAACCTGATCCAGGCTATCCATGATATGCCCTAGTCCCTACTCAAAGGTACAATCCACATCAACAACAAGCTCGCCCCAATCTACCACATTTGTCGGATATGGGGTGTATTTTCGGAGCATGGAGACATGAAATACCGCGTGAACACCTGATAGATTTGGCAATAACGCTAACTGGTAAGTAACTATACCAACCTTCTCAAGTACTTCAAAGGGCCCGATTGATGCGAATCATGGCCCAACTTCAAGAGATCTAGTTAAAGTTCCAATTGGGCCGGTTACGAGAGCACGAGCAAGGAAGTTTAAGGAGGTACTCAATGGTCTAATTCAAGAGGCATGGACTCAAGCAAGTTCGTGGAGGCCCATGGAGCATGATCCACTTGGGCAACAAAGATTCATCAATATAATTCAAGTTCTAGAAGAATCCGGCTAAGGTTAAGCTTACATTGGCCCGTTGATGTTAAAGCCTCCAATTTATTTAAAGGATTATTATTTTTAGAATAAGTGGGCTTGAGGATGCTTGGTCCACATGTTTTTTTATTTTGAACTAGGGTTGTCATAGTTACTGTAGCACCGTTACAGTTCACGCTACAGTAACGTGCACTATTCACTTTTTTAGTCTTTAGTTGTTTCCTATTTAAATTAGGATTTGTTTCCTATTTAGATTAGGATTTGTTTCCTTAGTAGATTAGGATTTATTTCCTTATTAGATGAGGATTTGTTTCTTTATTAAATTAGGATTTGTTTCCTTGTAATGACTAGCCTTTATAAATAGGCATTCAAATCAATAAAAATGCAGATTATTATTCAGCAAATTGTGAGAGAATATTTCTCTTTGGTTCTTGAAGAACTAGACGAACTTATCGGGATTTCCCGTGGCGTTCACTATCGACTTATCAAACGAATTTCCATACCGTTTGTGGCGTCTTCCTTTAAACCAAGGTTCTTGTTTTACAAACAGCGGGTTGAGGTCTATATACCAAGGTTCTTGTTTGTCGTAAACAACGGGTCGAGGTCTTCCATTCAACTCTGAACGTAGAACGATCTTGGGTTCCTTTTCGTTGTTGGTTCTCGTTATTCTTGGCGGGTTTCACATCACCGATGTACCTCGGCAACAACTCTCCCCGCTTGCCAAACCTGAGCACTCCTCTTTTAGGCATCACCTTCAAGAAGACATGATCTCCCTCCTCAAACTCTAGAGGTCGTCACCGTCTGTTGGCGTAGCTCTTCTGTTGGCTCTGAGCTGTGAAAAGACACTTTCGTATCAAGTCTACCTTCTTCAAGGTGTCTCTAACCAATTCTAGACCCGTAGAGGGTCTCTTTCCTACCTCCGTCCAACAACCTAGAGAACAACAAGGCCTCCCATATAATGTCTCATATGGTGTCATCTATATGCTTGCATGATAACTGTTGTAGGAAAACTCCACTAAAGGGTAGGTGCTCTTCGCAACTACCCTTGAGATCTAGGACACATGCCCGTAGAATGTCCTCTAAAGTCTGGATGGTCCTCTCCGACTAATTGACCGTCCGTCTGGGGATAAAAAAGAGTGCTCAACATCAACTGTGTCCCTATGGCTGGCTGAAAACTCTCCCAAAAATGAGTCGTAAACTTGGGATCTCGATATGATACTATAGATACGACCACCCTCGCTATGTTCATGGCAAGTGGGTCACAAAATCCTTCGTGGCATACTCCCACTTTCACTTAGGTACCTCCAAAGGCTAGAGTAAACCCTACTGGTCTCTGGTGTTCAACTTTCACCTGCTGACACATTGAGAGATCAGCTAACAAAATCCCCAAAGTGTTTCTTCATTCCGCTCTAATAATACTGGTGATGAAGATAATGGTACATCTTTGTGCTACTTGGATGCACAACAAAATGGGAGTATTGGAACTCCCTAAGGATCTTCTCTTTTAGCTCTGCAGACTGGGGAACCATAATCCTTCCCCTAAATCGAAGACTACCATCAGTATGAATTGTCCAGCCCTCGTCACCCATACCTGACTGTACTAAGTCCCTAATGGACAAATTTTTGTATCCTGTCCTTGGGACTCGATCACTTTACTCTGTAGGGAAGGTGTAGCCACTCATTAGCACAAAACAATGCATAATTCTACGTGCTAATCATCCTATATTAATTGCTTTTAAGGTTTAAATGATTGGAGTTATATCTGTTGAGTTATTAATGATGACATTTGGTGTTTGCAGTTAAAAGGTGCTAAATAAGGCTCCTTAAGGCATTCCAAAATGTGTTGAGATGAGTGGGGATGAAAGAATGGCTAAGGGAAAGCTCAAGAGTTGAAAAAATTAGGAAAACAGCAAAAACAGTACTGGTATGCAATACTGGTACGCCTAGGCTACTGGAGTTTGAAGTATCGGTATGGTCTGTTGAATCTTCCCGAAATCCCTACATCTCAGACTCTGTCGCTTTAAGGGTCCCACCAACAAATCTTCCCTACTCCCCTGACACGCCCACAACACCATTCACCCCATTCACACTTATGATTGGAAGTTTGGAGCCTTTGTGATAAATGAGGAGAGAGAAGAGAAGAGGAGCTGGGTGTGCAGACAAGCTCTGCACACCCCTGTCCAGCCCACTCCACCTGTAGCCTATGGATGGAGATCATATCCCCAAGCTACCCCTTGTCTCCAGGCACATTTTTGGTAAGGAAGGGTCCATAGCTCAGCATTACACACATTACAGAGGGAGATATAGAGAGAGAAGCAATAAGGAAGATGATGAATAGTGTTTAGTGAGAGAAAATTAAGATTTTTGCTTTTAGTTCAATGCATTGTCTTATAATCCATGGTATGAATCTTTAGAAATTCATTAAATGTCATGAATGTTGTTTTTCTTCAAATCAATGCAAGTTTAATGCTCTTTTTAAACCTTTACCATTAATGCTCCAAAGCTCTTCATTTTCTTAGATAGAAAATGGGTATTCATATCTTTCATTCTAGCTTATGTTTGTTTGCACTTAGTTACTCTAGAACTTCATATTTTTGCAATGCACTTTCATTACGTTGTCTATTTCATTTTAAACATGAGTAACTAAAGCCTTTAGTGGGCAAATCCAAGGGGGATCTCCACTTGGGTATACCATTTTGACTCATTCTCCTCTTTTCTCTCAGAGTTCAATGGTTCGATTTGACTGGGTTGAGGGAGGATAAATTGGTGAGTCTTTGATATTTAGTAGGCCTAGTCACGGTTTATGCTTAGGTTATCACCCTTTTATCCCTAGCTTCCCACGAATCAGTTATTCATTCATGCTCTATTGAAGGAGGGAGTCGGGTTGAAATGGCATTTCCATTAGAGTCACCTCTTGGATTGGCCAACATTTGTTCTTCATTTCATTTTCCCCAAAGCACACTTCACCAAACAACTTTCAAACCCCAAAGATTTTACACTTTCTTTTATTCAAAATTACCTTCCCTTCAGTTTACTTCCTTCCCCGTGGAAACGACCTTGGAATACCACCAAGTAAAACATGACCCGCGAAAGTCTCTTTGCGATTGGAGAGTACTTTTGTTCATACGCATATCAATTTTGTACCATCCCATTTTCTTTTTCCCTTGCCCTTTCTTTTGACACTATCCCAAGTGAGAGTGACACTCTTGATTAGCACAAAATGTTGTATGTTTCAATTTGCTAATCATTGTTAATTAAGTGATTTTTGTAATTAAAGGATGGGAATTAGGCCACATGTTTTCTTAACTACGGAAATTGATGTTTGCAGATAAAAAGTGTGCAATGTGACCCTCTTAAGGCTTTTCAAATGAATCAATATGAGTAGGGGTGAAAGAAGAACCAAAGGATAGCTCAGGAGTGGAGGACAGCAGAGAAATCAGAAAAATAGGAAGGCGTACCGGTACGCGTACTGGTGCGCTGACCTTTTTGGAGTTCGGGGTACCGGTACGCGTATCGGTACGCCTGACTAATTTTCCCCCATTTTGGCTTACGTCCCTCGGTTGCCTTGTGGATCCCACCTTACTTTCTCCCCACCTTTCTCCTGCACGTCTACAACACTATTCATAGTGTTCACACCAGCTCTTGGACTTTGGATTGCATTGGGCATTAATGAGAGGAGAGAGAAATGGAGTTGCTGGGTGTTGAAGTCTCCCCTGCCATGCCCCTGTCCAGTCGATGTTCCTATTGCCCATTGATGGAGATCATTTCTCCAGTCAACTCTTGTCTCCTGGCACGTTTTTGGGGGAGGAAGGATCTCCATTGAAGGGCATGAGAGCGGGAGAAAAAAGCAGATTGATTATTTTTTTGGCATGTATTTTTTGTAAGGAGGGAAGCTCTCAGCTGTAAGTGATGATGAACAGTAACTTTTAGAGAGAGAAAGTGACGATTTTACTATTTCTTCTACTACATTTGCCTTGTAATCTTGAGTAAGGATCTTAGTAGTTCATTGAATGCCATTAATGTTGTTTTCCCTTCATGTTTGGTTAGAAAAATGCTCATTTAATATTTCACCATTAATGCTTCAAGTTCTTCATTTTCCCTAGATAAAAATTAGTTTATCATCTCTTTCATTCCTAGCTTATGAGTTATTGTAGTTAGTTATTCTAGATCCTCATTTCATTGCAATGCACCTTCATTCCATTGTTGTTTGCATTTCAAATATGACTAGCTAATTTATTAGTTGGCATGACCAAGGGGAACCTCTACCTAGGCATATGACTTCAACTCATTTCTATTCCTCCCTTCAAAGAGCAATGGTTTGATTTAACTAGGTTGAAGGTGGATGATTAGGTGAGTCTTTGATAAACCGTAGGCCTTGTCACGGTTTATGCTTAGATACTCACCGGCCTCATCCTCGGCTTCCCGGAAATCATTCGTTCATTTATGCTTGATTGGAGGATGTGTTTGATTTGAGTTTGTATACCCAGTAGAATGACCTCTTGGAATTGCCAACACTTGTTTTTCTCATTAACACACACTTTACAAACCAAGCACAAACCAACTCTCAAGACAAAAGATTTTACATTTTCATTTTTCACCAAATCACTTCAATCTTGATTCACTTCCTTCCCTGTGGATACGACCTTGGAATACTCTTCCAAGTAACTCACAACACACAAAAGTCTTCTTGCGATTGGGGAGCATTTTTGTGCATACATATCCCATATTTACATCTTGCCATTTCCCTTGCCTCATTGCCTTTTCTTTTGACATTATCCCTAGGGGAAGAAAACCTTCTCCCCCGTCCATACATTGCATCAATTGAGGGATAGTAATTAGGGGTTAGTGAGGTTAGGTATTTCAAAATCAATCAACTCTCATTTGAACCATACACTTCACATTCTAAGGGATAGTATTTAGGGGTTAGGAAAACAACAAGGTTTTTCATCAATCAGCCACCAAACTCCCCAAAGTGCCCTGAGCCTGACCTATGTAGCGTAGCTCGAACTGTCCAACAGTCTTGAGCATCTACCACTCTCAAGAAGCCACACTAGCCAAGACTCCTTGTGACTTTCGGCTGAGTTCATCAACCACCACATTTACTTTGCGGGATGGTAATGAAAAGTGAAGTCATAGTCCTCCAAATACTCCATCCACCTGCATTGCCTAATATTGTGGTCCCACTGTGTAAAGATGAACTTCAAATTTTTAAGGTCTGAAAATACTTCGAACTGCTCACCGTATAGATAGTGGTGCCAAGCCTTCAAGGTAAATACTGTGGCCGCCAACTCCATTTCGTGCATAGGATAGTTCTGCTCTTGATTCTTTAACTGTCGAGAACCATAAGCCACCACCTTTCCCGTTTGCATCAAAACACTACTAAGTCCATCCTTCGAGGAATCACAATATATTGTGTACCTCTGTCCCCTTTTTGGGACTATCAAAATAGAGGTGGAAGTAAGCCTCCTCTTCAACTCATGGAATGCCTTCTCACATAAATCATTCCACTCAAACTTGACCTCTTTTTGAGTCAACTTGGTCATAGGTGCAGCTAATCGAGAGAAGTCCTCAATGAACCTACGGCAGTACCTTGCCAATCCTAAGAAACTGTGTATCTCAACGACTGACTTTGGCCTCTCCCAATTCATGACTTCCTCAACCTTCTCCAGGTCCACAGATACACCCCAAGCCCACACCACGTGTCCTAAAAATTTCATCTCTGTAAGCCAAAATTCACACTTGCTGAACTTGGCGCACAACTTATGGTCTCTCAAGGTTTGGAGAACAACCCTCAAGTGACCCTCATGCTCCTCCTCATACTTGGAGTAGATCAAGATGTCGTCAACAAAGACCACGACGAACTAATCTAGGTAAGGTTGGAACACCCTATGTATGATATCCATGAATGCCACTGGGGCATTCGTCAACCCGAATGGCATCACTATGAACTCGAAAAGTCCATATCGCGTCCTAAACGCCATCTTAGGGATATCCGCCTCTCAACCTTCAACTGATGGTAACCGGTGCGAAGATCTATCTTGGAGTAGGCTTACGCACCTCTCAGCTGATCAAACAAATCATCAATCCTTGACAAAGGGTACCTATTGTTGATAGTAACCCTATTTAACTGCAAATAGTCTATGCATAGTTGAAGGGTCTTTTCATTCTTCTTGGAAAACAACACCGGAGCACCCCAAGATGAAGTGCTTGGTCTAATAAAGCCCCTGTCCAAAAATTCTTGTAATTGGACCTTGAGTTCTCGCAACTTAGCAAGCGCCATCCAATAGGAGTCTTAGAAATGGGTGATGTACCAGGGTGCAACTCAATAGTGAAGTTTATATCCCTATGTGGAGCTAATCCCGATACTTCATCTAGAAAATATCCTCATACTCACAAATCACCCGAGGTTAACCCAACTCCTATCTCGCCTCGTCCTCCAGGGTAAGGCATGCTAGCCAACCCATCAACTGCCCAAGCCAACGGGAGTCATACACTACTAAGGTAAAACGTAATGTTTTTCCCCCATGGAACTTGAAACAAACACCCTCCAGTGTGCAAGCAGTGACCTTACGATCACAGTCAATGACAACTCGGTGTGCTGCCAACCAGTCCATTCCAAGGATAACATCAAACTCCGACATGCCCATGACCCTAAGGTCCACAGTGAGTAGAATCCCCAAGATTTCTAACTCATAACCCTGATATATCTGATCAATACTCACCCTAGATCCTAAGAGAGAGCTCACATGCAATGGCTCTTCCAAGATTCCAACCTCTAAGCCCAAATCCCTCACACAAGTCATATAATAATATAACACTAATTTAGTATCCCAAAGTACAGATAAAAGTTGAACATTTGAGATTTCTCTCATTGTTTCACTAGTAGAGCGTGTGCCACCACTAGTAGACATTTACACCATGAACCATCCCATTCATCCTCTTTCCAACCCCAGGGTTATGTTCTCCAACCCTAGTGTCTCCTTTCCATATACATTTCACCATGCATATACTTCACATAACATATAACACATAACATGTAGCATATTATGGCACAAAACATGAGATGCACAATGAATGCAATGGTCTAGACATAACATGTAGCATATTATGGCACATAACATGAGATGCACAATGAATGCAATGGTCTAGACTCAAGCCCATCAAGCCCTAGGTAAAATCGTATACTTAAGCTCAAATACTAACCTGTGACGCCCCCAAAAAAACTGTGGTCCTTAATTTAACAAAATTTGGGTAGAGTCTCTTTTGTATAGGGAGCTCTATCTAAAACTCAACATGTGCCATATACAATCACATGACCTATCCGAGGTCTAATATATAACATTGACCACACCGGGTCCATTTATCCATACGCATATAATAACATTTAATCACATGACCCATTTGACAATATACATCCATTCATACTCCCATATCATTAATTTATGCATTAAACATAATTAATACAAGTTCAAAATTACAATTCTTTTACATACATTACATGTCTAAAAACTAACTTTGTAAAATTTTTACAAAAATGGACTAAAAGCCACAAGTAGGCCTTTCTTAGTCACTGGGGACCTGAAATCTTTTCTCGTATAAGGTGAGCTACGCTCAATAGAGTATCTTCTACAAAGGCTACTCCCCAACCTATATGCATATGAAATGTGCACATGTAACAATCAACAACCATCATCCATTCCAAACAAGAACATGTAATTCAAGATTGAAAATCTACCATGTCAGGTCATGGTATGAGATGATACTCACTCATGCACTTTAATCCGAGTCCTCATTGACTCCCACAACACAATGAAATGCACGTGTGTAATACTTTTATCATTGATGAAATATATCTAATGATTGCTTGAAATAAAAGTCATGTGTTTACAAAACTAAATCATTGTTGGATGTTACCCATCGAAAGAGTACTTTAAAAAACAAAAGCATGTGTCTTTAATGGGTATCGGATTTTGAAATCACACCGCTGGCTCCGTACGCCATTAAATTTTTCTAAAATTTCACCACATGAGAGTGTATGAACCAAGTGTCCGGGGTTTTTCACCCGAGGGATAATCTATCCCTTCTTGCTATATCCGGCACAAGTTTTTTTCATGCAACCATGTGACTCAATGGTATCTTTGATCCAACCTTCCCGAGCCGACTTATCAACCACCAAGTATGGTGTTTGATCAACCATTCACCCACACCTACACTCATGCCTAATGCCCATGAATGTGATGCCAACATCATGCCCATTATGTAATGAATGCCAATGGGCAATTTAACTGCATATCATCATATTCCATGACGACTTACATCATACGCATATAAACACCAAAATTTATCACACCGCCAATATATCACTAAGTATGTATCAACAACAATATCACAAGCATGTTATTACTTAATCTATCTCACTAACACATTTCATTCACAAAGGCATAGTATAAACACATAACATGTCCATGTAATATCAAATTCCAAGAAATTACACAAGTCACTTCCACACCTCAAATTCAAGCTAGAAATTGATTCAAGCCATTTCAATACTCATTTCTTCATTTCCATTACAATAGGCAAGTTCTATACACCTAACCATTCCCTATGGACACCATAGGTTAGAAATAAACCAAAGTAGGAGGGAACCTTACCTCTTTAAGCGTAAAATGAAGGGTAGAACCTTCAAGAACACCAAGCACAACTCTAAAATTTTGATTTCCCAAAATCTTTTGTTTGGATCTTTGGTAAGATCCTTTGTTTTTGGTATGTTTGCATTACCCTTGTCGAGGAGATCGACTTTGATTCTTGGCCCGAAGAATTTTGATTAGCGGAACTCCGTAAATCTGAGAAATAAGTCTTGAAATTCTCTTTTTCCTTCTCCTCCTCTCTCCAACGATTACACAATGGTTTCAGCAAAATATTCTTCTAGAAAATCAGATTTTTATGGATATTTATAACCCTTGATGATTGATGCACGCCGCGCCACACGCCCCTTTGTCCAGGTCTGTTTTTGCCCCGAAATGATTAATTTTATCCTAGTTTAAGTTCAAATTATTTTTATGTGAAATTTCCTTCAATTATAAAAAAATTTTATAAATTTTATTTGTGGGGACGTTCGTGAGTTCACCCGACACCTTGTCATCTCATCAAACATGAAAAATTCGACTGTCTCAGAATTCGACGAAAATTTTCTGGGCAACTTGGTTTAGCGATACGAATCCAATAGTGAAGTTTATTGTGTCATCCAAGCTCTAGAGAAATACATATTTTAAATCTACATTATAGTGGCAAAATATTGTTTTGCCCTTTTTTAGAAAAATTTTAAATTTACTCAGGTTTTACAGACAACCTTGGAGTACTCTCCAAGTAAAACATGACACACAAAATTATTTTTGCACTTGGGAATCATTTTTGTTCATTCATATTCCACATTTCCATCATTCCATTACATTTTTTCATTGCCCATTCTTTTGACACCATTCTTAAGGATAGTGACACTCCCCTTCATGCTTACATCATACACACATTGAGGAATGATGTCAGAAGGTTAGGAAAAAAAAACGGTTTAGACCAAGCAGTAGAACAGTGCACTAGAAGAAATCTACCGATAAGTGTTTACAAACTTCTACCGGTAGGTTTCAACTTTTTCAAAAAAAAATTTGTGCTCAATTCTTCACCTCCACTCCAAGTTTATTCAACTCACACACATTCGAATGAACTATTTACAATCTCAACTCCACAAAAAACCTGACCAATGCGAGTGAACCACAAATGTGTGACCATACCCAAATTCATTTATGAAATTATAATGTGATTTGAGTTTTGCTTCTTTCAAAACACGTGACATGGAATTATAAATTCAACAACAAAATGAACATCCAATATATAAAGCACAAATTGAAATACAAAAGGCATTCCTATTCCTTTCTCATAACTTAATTTTGAGCAATATTACCCTATCCTCCAAGCACAGGGTTGCCTAACAAAATTTTTCAAGCACCTGAACTAAGCACACATGAGTTTCATCATGTCTTTAAATGCTATTTTGGAATATCCACCTACACATTTGTTTTCAAACTCGTGTGTGTGTGAAATGCACATTTAATTTAAGCATTTACTCAATAGAATTCAGATTCACTTAGCTATCCAAATTTAGCTTTGACGCAAAACTCACCAAGGGTCTCCCTCCAAAAATTAAAAACTGTATGATTATCTCGGCATGCTCTCCATGTGTATAAGTGAGATAAAATCTTGTGCACAAACTTAAATAATCACATATAATCCAAACATGATGTGCATGCATAACAATTAAAACGACCTTGGCATAATCTCATTAATGGAATGTTAGGGCACTAGATAGCAAAACCAACTTTTCTTTTCATTTAAAGTGTGCTCTCACCATGTTTTATCTGGATCATTTAGGGCTTTCATGGGTTGTCATGAGGCCTTGGGGTGATATTTGGGTTAAGTGAAATGAAGGGTAGAGGGAGACAAAAAGGGTTATTCAGAGGACATGACCTTTATTATAAAAAATCTCCTTTTTGTGGAATTTTCAGCTTTACACCTTCACTTCACTTTTATGTCTCTTTTTTCTTTCTTTCCTCAACATTTTTCTTTTATTTTTCAACCCCCTTTTTCTTATTTTTTCTTGGCTTTCTCTTTTCTTTTTATTCAATGCCATTCATTGCTTTTTGGGTTTCCTCACCACATTTCCTTTCCTTTAAGATCAATCACAGTTAGTCTCGGAACAACCAAGGTTTGATAATTCTAATCAATTTACACTAGCTCGGTCAAACATGTGGCATGGAAATGAATTTTCAATTAAGGCTCAATCATGACACTAAGGATAGATTTCTCACAAGAAAAAGGCTAATGCTCAATGCAATTCCAAGATGGCCTAAGATCATCTCTAGATAAGCATGGGGAGGCATGTTGGCATTTTAAGACAAATTCAATCAACTATCCACATGCACTCTAACCAAAGCCAGCATAATGAGTTTACAGAACATATTTTAAATTTGAAAAATTGTTCCTTTGAGTAAATGTAAGTTTTCCTCCAACAAGGATTGGCACTAAAGCTCACATGGGTATTTACTTCAACTCCACTACGCATGTTGACTTGATCCGAAATGTGTACACCCAAGTGCAGGCGGTCAAGCTATAGTAATAATCCGGTTTGATTCTGAAGTCGAGTCCCCAGGGAACTCTTGTTGGTGTTTTAATGTAAGTAGTAGTGGAGACCAAATGATTATAACCTTTGAGATTTAAAGTTGTGAATTTTAGGGATTTTTGCTGGACAGAATATAAGATTCTTTCCAAGACAATTTTCTAGATAAAATATAAGATAAGTTCAAATATAAAAAGATCACTCTTTAGTTTGAGGATCTGGACATGTAGTTAGTCATCCGATTTATTATATTTATGCTTGATAAGTCAATTAACTCTCGTGTCAATACAAGTTAATTGAAAGATAAAGATGGACTGTGAGAATTAAGAACATAGTTTCGATGTCTTTCTATAAGTTTACAAGAATTATCTGTGCCAAGACTCAACCCGACTAAAAACAAGCAAGTGTTTCTACAAGACATCCAACCATAACATTAATATTCCATTATTTAATTGAAGCATAGTAATGGGGAGGATTGAAGGGTAGTCAAGAAGATATAGCCAGGGTACTTGCCTTGAACCGATGAGTTTTTCAATGCAAGAGTCATCTGTGTCATAGAAAGAACTCACGGTTATACAAAGTACCTTAGCTTTGCTAGATGCAATCAATCATCCAATAAGCAAGGGGAATATAAAACATTAAGCATAACAACAATGCACAAATATAATTTTTGGATAATTTATACATGTCCTTCACCTCTTACTAAAGAATGAAT
>CM042201.1:5785936-5805402 GCA_023539305.1 Ilex asprella
AGCATAATGAGTTTACAGAACATATTTTAAATTTGAAAAATTGTTCCTTTGAGTAAATGTAAGTTTTCCTCCAACAAGGATTGGCACTAAAGCTCACATGGGTATTTACTTCAACTCCACTACGCATGTTGACTTGATCCGAAATGTGTACACCCAAGTGCAGGCGGTCAAGCTATAGTAATAATCCGGTTTGATTCTGAAGTCGAGTCCCCAGGGAACTCTTGTTGGTGTTTTAATGTAAGTAGTAGTGGAGACCAAATGATTATAACCTTTGAGATTTAAAGTTGTGAATTTTAGGGATTTTTGCTGGACAGAATATAAGATTCTTTCCAAGACAATTTTCTAGATAAAATATAAGATAAGTTCAAATATAAAAAGATCACTCTTTAGTTTGAGGATCTGGACATGTAGTTAGTCATCCGATTTATTATATTTATGCTTGATAAGTCAATTAACTCTCGTGTCAATACAAGTTAATTGGAAGATAAAGATGGACTGTGAGAATTAAGAACATAGTTTTGATGTCTTTCTATAAGTTTACAAGAATTATCTGTGCCAAGACTCAACCCGACTAAAAACAAGCAAGTGTTTCTACAAGACATCCAACCATAACATTAATATTCCATTATTTAATTGAAGTATAGTAATGGGGAGGATTGAAGGGTAGTCAAGAAGATATAGCCAGGGTACTTGCCTTGAACCGATGAGTTTTTCAATGCAAGAGTCATCTGTGTCATAGAAAGAACTCACGGTTATACAAAGTACCTTAGCTTTGCTAGATGCAATCAATCATCCAATAAGCAAGGGGAATATAAAACATTAAGCATAACAACAATGCACAAATATAATTTTTGGATAATTTATACATGTCCTTCACCTCTTACTAAAGAATGAATGAGAAACTACTCACTCTTCATGGCTTTGGTAAAGCTAGAAAGTGAGTGATGCTCATCCCTCCAAGTAGGAGACTAACCAAATAAAAGAACAATAAACAAGGAGCCGAACTTCAACAAAGAATGAGTGAATCACGTTCAACCCTTCACGGCTTTGGTAAAGCTCTAGAAAAGTGGAAGAGTTTCACTCCTCTAAGAAAGAAGGAAGCTCAAGCAATGGAAGTGAAAGATATAAACAATAAAAGTAAAAGAAAGCTAGTCACATTTGGAGGGTGGCTTCCTCAACCAAGAGATGGAGGGTTTCTTCCTCAACCAAAAGATGAACTATCTCCCTTAATACAAGTAAATATAAGATAATTCTACAACTATATGAGTGGGAGTCCAAGCCTCCGTCAAACTCTCAACACAAATAAATAAAATCTTAAGACTAGTACAAATCAAGAGATGTTGGTCTAGTGCCAAACCAATCTCCTCCTCCTTCTAGTTTCTCCCACAATGGGAGTATTTGTAGACAAGGCTGATGGGACTAAAGGGAGTGAAGTAATAGTGCATGGCCGCCCAAGTCCAAGTTAAAACTTACCACTATGTAGCCAGTCTACAAACAACATTCAAACGTGATCTAGCGTTCAAACACTCTCTTTTTTGGCTTTATGGGCGTTTGAATGCTAGATGGGGCCTGACCCTCTCACTCAAGTGGCTTGTGGTCTTTTGTGAAGTTCATTTTTGCACTCTATGCAGCAGTCTGGTCTTCAAATGATTCTAGGGAACGTTCGAATGTTAAATTGCGTTCGAACGTGGTACTCAAGTACCTCAGAGTCTTCCTTATTGGTTGCAACACGCCATATCTCAGCAGTCTGGTCTTCAATCAATTCAAGTGGACGTTCGAACATGAGTTGGAGTTCGAACGTTCTTGACTTGGTCCAAGGTTTCCCAATTTTGCTCCAGAATATACTGGTGTTGCATGAAAGTCTAATATTAATTGCCTTTGGTCCTTTGTACAAATTATGCCTTGAATTTTCATCATTTAAATTTCATTAAAGTATAATTAGTCTCAAAAGGGCATAGTAATATTCTAATTTTACTTACTAATCACACCCTAACCTAAATATTGCTAGTACCTAGTAATACAATAATTGAATGAAAATCGATTTCAAATGCCATTTTTGTATGTCATCTGGTTGCATTTAGTGTATGCAACAAGCCGTTAAACCACTAGTTTTATCCTAGTGGACGAGTTTTGTCTCGTGAAGGTTTTCTGTGAAGCTGCCCGCAAACTTCAGTCGAACAGATGTGTATGTTGGATTGCTAGTTAAAGTAAATTAGCATCATGATCGTTGGGACACCCAATCCACAATTTCGATTTACATCTCCGCATGCTCCTCATTCTTTGGTATTTATTATATGCAAAAATTAACATATTTCATATTGGTATTTGGAATTCTCTGTGCAATAGGAATGATCATTCTAGCAACAAGAATTATTATATAACAAATATTCCTATGTACCACCCTCCATGGATAGATTAGATTTCACAAACTCTCTTAGAAATGCCCTCAGCAAAAATTCCATCCGATTATAGTGACTTGTCTCTCAAAGGGCATGTGATCAGAGGGTGGCCAATCGAAAAATCACAAGTGCAATTAGTACGGGAGTGAAAATTTTAGAAAGTAAACTAATCATGTTTTCGGAATAATCTCATGACAGTATATTGATGCAATTTAAAGAAATACTATTTAACATACCCCAACTTTTGATTGACAACATATACATACATGCATCAGACTTGAGATCAATCAGGGCTTTTCATAGGTTGCAATATGGCTAGAGGTCAATGGCTAACGAAATGACGTCAATGGTATTCAAAAGCTATCATTTGTTTATGTAGAGTAGTACACCTCTTTCTTTTCGACATTTTGCTGAGAAATGATATTTTTTTCTTTCATTTTTCTCATTTTTCACTTTCTTGGCAATTCTCTATCTTTTTGTTGCTTTTAATATTTGGTTGTTCCCACTGACTTTCGTTTTCATTGAACAGCAGCTAACATAGTCTTTTTCCTTGTCTCTTGTATTCCTGAATCATACTGATTTATAAGAAGGTACAAGAAAATTAGATAGCAAGGGTATGTCAAGCATATTTTCCTATGGCTTGGTTATTATATGGGTTTCTTGAAAAAGAAATCATTCTTTGAAGGCTCAAGCATAGTTAACTAGGGATATAATTTTGTAAAAGAAATGGCTAATGCTCAAAGTTAAATCAAAAGATGGCCTAAAATCCTTTCTCAACTATGTGCATATGTATCTGTCGTATGAATAAATATGTCAATAGATTGCGTTAGTTGTATCAATCAAAGCAAGTTTAATGAGATTATTCAAAGATAGATAGAGAAAAACCTTTCTCGAGTAAATGTTGATCTCAACTCAAAGGCATCGCAAGGCTCGAAACTTACCATGGTCTTTTTCGTTATCTCCTGTGGTTATGTCAAGTTTTCAATGAATATTAGTTATATATTGTTTCAATTTTCAAGTTTGATTATCTTGTACCTTAAGAAGAACAAATACCGATGTACATTTGACAATTTAAGCATAGAGAGAATACCATCGTTTAAAGAGCTATAGTTTTAGGTCTAGATTGATAAGTTATGTGTCAAACCGATCATGTAATTAGTTACTTTAACAAGCAACTTTAGAATCCACATATGTTTCATCATTTATTAACAAGAATTATTAAAGTGCTAATTATACAAATGCATTTAAACTGATAAAAGTGATAAATTGAATCATTCATTTCGTAAAGTATGATCGTTTAACCCAACATCCAAGATCCAATTCATCCAAACACACAAAATCTTAAAATATCCACAACAACTACTAAGAAACTCATAAACAAAATATAACACCATACATGAAGAAAAAAACACACAAAACCTAGATCAAGAACAAAAATACATCTCTCAATTTCCTCCTTCTCCACCAAGTCTGCCAGCTCCACCCCTCAATAGGCGAAGGATCTCATCCTGCTTAGCTTCAATGCTAAGCATGATGTTTCGTAGAGAGCACGGGGTGCTGGTGCTAGAACTGGAGCCTGCCTCCTATGGGCGCTCCTTGTCTCTCCCAGTCTCTAGCTCTCTCTCTTCCTGCTCATCGATCTCCTCCTACACCTCATCAACTCCTCGGGTCGCTACGTTGGAAAGAAGCCATGTTAAGTGGTCCCATTGGCCTTTGTATAGTCATCTCTGGCCTTACCCAGATCTCATGGTCTTTGCACATCTCCATGATTATGTTGCCAAATGGGAGTGAATTCCTCTTCACGTCACATCCTTTCTTTATTTTCATTCAAGATGAGAGAGGGGAGGTCTATGATGTGGCCTTTCCTAAGAGCGTAGAGAAGGCGGGCTATTTTGGGCAAGATCTTGTTCATGCGCCCGATTGGGGAGAAGTTCCAGATCGCAATCAAATTTAACATCTTGTTATTTTCCGTCAACTCTTCTTGTTTAAAAAATTTCTTCCCCATCCAGGAAAAATTAGGTACTCTCGTTAACTCTACTCCAACTACATTCATAGCCATTTTCTTCTTCGGGGGGGTAGGCCAAGTTTTGTACCCGAGGCACTTCTTGCCTCAACTCCCTAATGTTGTCCTCATCTTTTTCAGTGTGAACCCCTCTTACATAGCTCTTTAGTGCCCCGTTGACTATTTCAGCATTGGAGTAAAACTCTCACACTAAGTCAACTACGGCCTCTCCACCATTTCACAAATACAAAACCTAACCTCTCATCTCTATATCTGCCAATATACCCAACTCAGCAAAATCAGTCAACACTACATCACACTCATAAACTACGACATATTTTTGGTAGAAATTCACATACCTCTCAGCTTTTAGAGCGTTGGGGAAGCAGGGTCGATCATATCTCCTCACATGGGTCTTCCTTCCCTCTCCTCAATGACCTCTTCCACCATATTAGGTTCCTGAGTAGGTGGATTGCACCTAGCAGGCATTTTGACTCTTGGCATGGTGTTTTGGTTTTGAGGTTGTGAGGGATTTAAAAGTTTTGATTTTTTTAGTGAAAAGAGAAATTTTTATGTAGGAATGGCTTTGGGGTGATCAATTTTAGGTAGAAATGAGGAATGTGTGGTGTTTTGGAGCTTGGGTAGTGAAGGTTCAACCTAGGGTTTGGAGGTTTCTGAAAGTTTTTTGGGGTTTTGAAATGAGGAAGATGATCCAGGCTTTTATAGCCTAAGAAGTGACGTTTGAATGTATGTGAAAGGATTTTTAAAAGATAGTTCGAATGTAGTGAGCTCCCAGTACTTTTGAGTTCTGTCAAAGAACAAAGTACTGTAAGTTCTTCTTGTTCGAACGGTCTATTGGCGTTCGAACGTTGAGTTCGTTCGAATGGTCCATTGGCGTTCAAACTTGCTGAGCTCCCAGTACTTTTGTTTCCATCAGAGTCTGAGTGCTGCAAGCATGTGACGTTCGAACGTCACTTGACATTCGAACGTTGAATCAAAATAAAAATTTTTCTACACTACACTATACAAAATTAGAGAGGGCTAAGCACACAAGTTTAAACAAAAAACTTATAGCATCTCAAGATAAGTCCTTACCCACGCTTTAGGTTGGTATTTTGGGATGTTCCGTACTCAGCCCATATTTTCATTTCAGTCAAATGATTTTGTACAAAACAACAAGGATTTTTACACTTTTTAGAAAAACTTTGGACCCTTGGCTTTCATCCCAACACAAAAAAATTTGAATTTAGAAAGCAGACTAATCCGAGTCATCCTCTGTGTCCTTTGAACAACCAACGACAATTCCAATTTTCTATCTCACAAACCGGTTAAGCAAAGTATCGAAATAGCATGGCGTCTCAAGGTAATCCTTACTCAGCTCATTCACTATCCAGTCTAATTGATCGAGTGCACGATCAAAAATTGGTTTAGAACATTGATTATATATTTTCTCGTGAAAGACTTTGCCACACTGTTTACAGGCACCAAGCCTTTTGGCAGGACGGCGTTTAGCAAAAGTGCTTTTGCCACAAAGGAGTTTCAATTGTTCTTCTCAGATCTCATTCTTTCTTACCAATCTTGCTTTTCTCTTGATCACAGTATGCACATCATATGGAAAATTGCGTAGAACTCCCAGACTAAACCAAAAAAGTTTAACATCCATGTTTTCTAAGCTTTAAGACTTACTATTTGGTTCTTTAATGTCTATCAGTCACAAAGACAATTTAAACTGACTCATAGACGTAATCATCAATTTATACAAAATACAAGGCAAGGTACACAATATGATCCAGAACAACAGCAACAACAACAACAATTTTTAAAAAAAATTAACCGGCACATGGTGGCACAAAATATGAACTATAGTTCTCACGCACCAACCTAAATTGAACATTGTTCCCAATGTTTCAAATTTACCAGTGTATGGATCTTAGAGATGAGGTTGAAAGGTAGAGATATGTTCATCTGCCGAAACCTACAAGTAAAATACATAGATTTAAACATCTTTACTCATATCTAGGTTTCGGATGGGCTGGTAGCCCTTTAATGTGAGTGCGTACAGAAGAAGAACTGCAATGTACAAATAAAGTAAGCAAATGGTAATCATGAGACAAAGGACCAGTCTTCAGGGTATATGGACCTGGTTTCACTAGGATTGGGTCATTTTTACAAACAACAGAGAGCAACGAAGAGGAAGGAGAAGAAGAACAATAACAAGAAGAAGAAAAGAAAGGAGAAGGGTGGCCAATCAACGGTGAATGAAAAAAAGGGAGTGCCTTACAAAGGCGTCCTCTCGAGTGGAGTTGGCTTAGATTTTTCCTGACCCGATCGGTTCGAGTGTCGGCAAGCGCGAATCCTGGAGGAATATTCTAGATTGATTAAGATACTGGTTTCCAAATTTTTAACAAAATCCTCCAAAAATGGTTTCAACCTCTGACCATTAATAGTAAAGATATTATCGTTCGATGGGTTTTTCACTTCAACTTCTCCATGTCCAAAAACCTTTTTGGCAATGTACGGCCCAGTCCAACTTAACCATAACTTACCAGGGAAGCGGCGGAGTCTTGAATTAAACAACAAGACTTTTTGAAATGGTTCAAAAGATTTTCGAACAATGTTCTTGTCATGAAAAATTTTCATCCTAGTTTTAGCAATCTTATCATTCTTATATGCTTCATTTTTTAATTCCTCCAATTCGTTTATCTGAAGTTTCCTTGCTATTCCAGCCTTGTCCAGGTCAAAGTTCATTGCTTTAATGACCCAGTATGCTTTATGTTCCAATTCCACTAGTAGGTGGCAAGGCTTTGTATAGACTAATCGATAAGGAGACATGCCCAATATTGTTTTAAAAGCAGTACGATATGCCCATAGTACATCAGTTAGTCTTGACGACCAATCTTCGCAGTCTGGGTTTACAATTTTTTCTAAAATTAGTTTGATCTCTCGATTAGCCAATTCTGCCTATCCACTAGTTTGTGGGTGATAAAGGGTTGCAATTTTGTGAAAAATCAAATATTTTTTCATCAAATTCCAAAAAGGACAATTACAAAAATGAGCACCCTCATCACTTATGATTGATTTAAGAATTCTAAATCAGGACAAAATATTTTCCTTTAAAGATTTGATCATTGTGCGTTGATCATTATTTCGGCATGGAATTGCTTCAACCCAATTGTATACATAGTCTACGACCATTAAAATGTATAGATAGGCAAAGGAAGGAGGAAATGGCCCCATAAAATTGATTCCCCAACAGTCAAAAAGTTCAATCACCAAAATGGGGTTTAAGGGCATCATGTTTCTTTTAGAAATGCTTCCCAACCTTTGGCATCTATTGCAAGTTAAAAAAAAGGCATGAACATCTTTGAAAAGTGTTGGCCAGTAAAATTCACACTGCAAGATTTTTGCAGCGGTTTTCTTTGATGAGAAATGACCATCACATGCTTCAAAATGATAAAATGTTATTACCTGTCTGCTTTCATGAGTGAGGATACAAAGTCTTATGATTTGATCCTTACAGTACTTAAATACGTATGGATCCTCCCAAAAGAAGTTACAAACCTCCCTCAATTTTTTTTTGTCCACCATGGTAAAGGACAGAATGAGCATACCAGTAACAAAGAAATTAGCAATATCAGTGTACCATGGTGCCTCATCAATCATGAACAGTTGTTCATGAGAAATTTCTCAATGATTGGCAATCCATCTTCATGAAATTCATACGTTAATCTGAACAGATGATCTGCCACCATATTCTCAACACTCTTCTTGTCCTTAATGACCAAATCAAACTCTTGGAGTAAGAGTATCCATCTTAAGAGCCCTATCTTGGCATCCTTCTTTATGAGCAAGAATTTCAAGGCTGAATGGTTAGTGAATACAATAACAGAAGAACCAACAAGATAGAAACACAAATTTTTCAAAGCAAAAACTACAGCAGGCAATTCTTTTCAGTTGTTAAATAATTCATTTGAGCATCATTCAAAGTTTTACTTGCATAGTAAATTACATGTGATTTCTTATCCTTTCTTTGTCCTAATACATCACCTACAACATAATCACTTGCTTCACACATTAGTTAAAAGGGTAGAGTCCAGTTAGGGGGTTACATTATTGGAGCAGAAATTAACAAACTTAAGCTTATCAAAAGTTTTTTGGCATGCTTCATTCCACGCAAAGACTACGTCTTAACTCAAGAGATGACACATGGGTTTGACTATGATACTAAAATCTTTTATGAATCTGCTGTAAAAACCTGTATGTCCTAGGAATGATTGGACATCCATTATAGACTTGGGGGCGGCCAAATTTCTAATCAAGACAATTTTAGCCTTGTCAACTTTAATGCCCTCAGACGACACAATGTGACCAAGGAAAATGCCCTGTGTTATCATGAAGTGGCATTTTTCTCAATTAAGCACTAGATTGGATTCTTTACATCTTATAAACAACTTTTCTAGATTGGCTAAACACAAATCAAATGAGTCACCATAGACATAGAAGTCATCCATGAATACTTCTAAAATTTTCTCGACCATGTCACTAAATAAGCTCAACATGCATATTTGAAATGTTGCAGGAGAGTTACAAAGTCCGAATGAAATCCTTTTGAATGCAAAGGTCCTAAAGGGGCATGTGAAATTTGGTTTTCTCCTGATCATTGAGTGCTATCTCAATTTGATTGTACCCAAAATACCCATCAAGGAAACAGTAAAAGTCATGACCTGTAATTCTCTCTAAAACCTAATCAAGTAAGGGAAGAGGGAAATGGTCTTTCCTAGTTACAAAATTGAGTTTTTGGTAGTCGATACACATCCGCTATCCTATGATGACTTGAGTTGGTACTAGTTCATTTGCATCATTTTTTACCACTATGACCCCAGACTTTTTGGGTACGACTTAGGTTGGACTAAGCCATTTGCTATCCGAGATTGGAAAGATTATTCCTACATCTAAGAGCTTAATTACCTCCGTTCCCACAACTTCTTTCATGTGCCCATTCAGCCATCGTTGCATTTGGTGAGAGGGTTTTGAATCCTTTTCAAGGTATATAGCGCGATTACAGATTAACGGGCTTATCCCTTTCAAATCAGCGATGGTCCACCCAATGGTGCTTGGTGGCTTTTAAGAACTTCAATTAGTTTAGACTCTTGCAAGTTTGTGAGCTTAGATGAAATTACCATTGGATGTGACTAGTCCTCTCCTAAGAATGCATATTTGAGGTCAGATAGGAGAGGATTTAATTCAAACTTTGGTGGCTTGTCACTTGATGAGTGTGGCTTTGTGCCACTTGGTGAAATCTTTTCGAATTTGGGGGTCCATGTCCCAATAGTATGAGTGTGGCATTAATATGTTAATTCAGAGGTGAGAGACTCTAACAGAGAATATTCAGTAGGACTCTCACAAAATAAGTCATTCAGATGTTCCTCTATTAAAGATTCAATAGAGTTTATTTCCCCTTCTTCTTTGTCTTCTCCCAAATGCTTAGCTACATTGAAAATGTTCAACTCGAGAGTCATATTCCAAAAATTTAATTTCATGACTCCATTCCTATAATTGATTAGTGTATTGGAAGTTGCTAGGAAGGGTCAACCAAGAATGATGGGAATTTGGTTCTCCAAATGTATTGCTGGCTGAGTCTCTACAATAATGAAGTCAATCGGAAAGACAAAGTTGTCTACTTGGACCAGTACATCTTCAATGATGCCTCTAGGAATTTTAACAGATTTGTCGGCTAATTAGAGTGTAAAACAAGTGGGTTTGAGTTCACCCAGACCCAACTACTGGTAGATAGAGAAAGAGATCAAATTGACACTAGCTCCAAGGTCTAACAGTGCTTGTTCTATTTTTAAGTTTTCAATGACACATGACACAGTCGAAAGTCTAGGAGCCTTGTATTTTGGAGGGGTTTTGTGTTGAAGCAGGGCACTGGCTTGTTCTGTCAAGAAGACTCTTTTTTTGGACATTCTAGCTTCTCTTGACTGAGCACAAGTCTTTTAGAAACTTGGCATAAGATAGAACTTGTTTGATTGCATCCTGAAGTGGAATGTTGATTTCTACTTGCTTAAAAAGCCTGTAAATTTCAGGCTAATTGTTCAACTTCTGTATAGTTTTGAGTCTATGAGGAAAAAGAGCTGGAATGGAAAACAAAGGTTCTCTTTCCTTATAAGGTTCTTTCTCTTGTTCAATCAAAGGCTCAGGTTCTTCTTTAATTACAAGTTCAGGCTCAATTGGTTGAGGCTCAAATGATGAGTTGACTAGGATTGACTCAGGTTTTCGCTTTGGAATGAGCATGTCTCTAATAGTCTTATCAATCACCTTGACATTTCTCACTGTAGTGACAACTTGGGCTTGGTCTTGTGGGTGTTCCACAATCAAAGGATTTCCCACGTAGAATTGGCCTTGCGGTTTTTTTGGTTGGGCAGGTAACTTGCCCTTTTCATGTTTGGCCAAGGATTAGATCAATTTTTGGATGTGGCTTTTAAGATCTTCGAAAGATTGAGTGGTCTGGGTTTTAAAATCAGTGAAAGCTAGAGTGGAATTATTGTTGTAGTTCATTTGGCTTTGCATGAATTGATTCAGTGTGTCCTCAAGGCTCTTCTTTTGTGGTGGTTGGTATGGTTGATATATGGGAGGTCCTTGAGGTGGTGGGTGTAAACCTTGTGATGTGAACCCGTGGAGAAAAGCTCCTTGAACTCACGAACAAATTGATTCAAACCCAAGAAAGCCGAAATTCAAGTGGAAAAGGAAAAACTTTCCAAGACCCAATGAGAACTTGTCTCAAGAAAACCTTGGTTCGAAACCCAAGACCCAAAGGTTGCAAAGAGGTGCCGAGAAACCTTGGTTGCAAAGAGGCGCCACAAAGGTTGCAAGCCAAAAGAACAAGAGGAGAAAACTCTCAACTCACAAAGTTATTGCTCTCAAAATAATTGTCGTTTTATTCATTGAACTAAATGGCCTTTTTATAGGCTACAAAACTTGGCCTCCAAGGAAGGCATGAACAATAATTCCTAAAATATAAAATATAGAAAATAACATAATTATTGTAGATTAAACTTGGCCTCCAAGAAAGGCATGAACAGTAACTACGAAAATTAAATAAAGGTATTAACATCACAAACGTTGATTATTCTAGAAGACAATCCTTCCTAGAATGGTAGTATTTGGTCTTCAACTTCACATGCTTCCACTTCTTTTAAGCCCATCTTTGATAAGGTGGAGCTACTTGAGTCCGTTGAGTATTCAGTCATGCTTGCTTGAATAAACCCTTGCATTGCCACTTTGATCTTCTTGGCCCGAGCTCTAGTAATTGGACCGCCCCGGTATATGCAAAGGATCTCTAGCTTGGGACTCATTGTGGTTGGTTCTTGGGAGTTGTTTGTGTGTTCCTCCAACTGAAGTCCGGGTGATTCCACCATCCTGGATTGTAGGTTTCAGAGTATGGGTTAGAGTAAGGCTTGTTAAAGTTGGAAACAACATTTGTTTGTTGATTGATGTTAAAACCTCACCTCCGTTAACCCCTAAAAACTATCCCTCAAACTATGCAATGTATGTGCGAAGGAAATGATTTCTTCCCCTTTGGATAGTGTCAAAAGAAAGGGCAAGGAGGAAGGAAAATGGGATGATGTAAATGTGGAGTGTATATGCACAAAATGCTCCCCAATTTCAAGGAGACTTTTGCCGGTCGTGTTTTACTTGGAAGAGTATTCCAAGGTCTTATCCACGAGGAAGGAAGTAAATCAAGATGGAAGTGATTTGGTGGAAATGAAAGTGAAAAATCTTTGTTCTTTTGAGAGTTGTTTGGTGAAGTGTGTGCCAATGAAAATGTAATGAGAAAAACAAGTGCTGGCAATTCCAAGAGGTCACTCCACTCGGTATACAATCTCAACTCAAACCATTCCTCCGATCGAGCATAAATGAACGATTGATTCATAGGAAGCCGGGGATGAGGCCGGTGAGTATCTAAGCCTAAACCGTGACTAGGCCTACGATTTATCAAAGACTCACCAAATCATCCACCTTCAAGCTAGTCAAACCAAACCATTAGTCTTTGAAGAGAGGAATAAAAATGAGTTGAAATCATATACCCAAGTAGAGGCTCCCCTTGGTCTTGCCAACTAAAGGATTTAGCTACTCATACTTGAAATGAAAATAACAATGAAATGGAAGTGCATTCTAATGAAATGTAGATTCAAAGTAACTAATTTCAATAACTCTTAATCTAGAAATTAAGGAGATGAAAACCCATTTTAGAACTATGGAAAAGTGAAGAACTTCAAAGCATTAATGGTAGAAACTTGAAAAGAGCATTAAACTAAGAAACAATATAAAGGAACTAACATTAATGACATAGAAATGAAGTTCAAAAGATCCTTACAAGAGATTACAAGCCAATGCAATGGAAAATACATGAAAAACACAACTTTCTCTCTCTAGAAAATATTATTCACCTTCTTCTACACCTTCTCTCTCTATATTCAATACAATATAATTCTCCCTTTTTCTTCCTTTTTTCCCAGTGAATGACCCTTCCATACAGAGTCATCTGCCCCCCCCAAAACGTGCAAGGAAGCCCAGGAAGTGATCTCCAACATCAGCCCATGAATTATGGTGGGCTGGACAGGGGTTACGCAGGTGGTGTCCATCACCCAGCTGGTTTGTCACTCCTCATTTATGGCTGAAACTCCCAAGGTCCAAAGAGGAGTATGAACATGATGACTAGTCTTGTGGGCGTGTCAGAGGAGTGGGGGAGACCGTTGGTGGGGCCCTCAAAACAGGTGGAGAAGCGCAGCAGAAGATGGGTCTGTTAGGCAAATCGTACCGGTACTTCGAACGCTAGTAGGTTAGGCGTACCGGTACGGTTTCTGCTGCCTTGTCTTTTTTCACTGATTCTTGGTTCCAAAACTCTTCACAAGCCATCCTTTGACCCCCATTAGGCCTAAGCAATGTGGGAAAGCTTTAAGGGGATTCTTTTGGCGCATTTTAACTGCATAAGCAAAACATCAATGCCATGGCTTCAATTAATGCAACACCTCTAAGTTAAGAGTCAAAAAACAATCAAATAAGCATGATTAGCATATAGAAATATGCAATGTTTAGTGCTAATCATTTGTTCCAACAAGACCTCATTAAATATTGGAATGGTAGGACACTCCCCAATATTGTCAGTGCACAGATCCCACACACTTGTTCTATAGGAGGACCAACATTTACTTGATGGACCTTTTTCATTTTCAGAGCTTCAAGCTTTAGAGAGAGAGTGGACATTTTTGCTCTTAGGTCATCATCATCTTTCCAGACATACTTACCCCCTTAGGAAGTAGGTGGTCTGGCTTCGACAGTGGTACGGGAGGTTGAGTCTCACATCTAAGAACTATCAAAAATGATGTCAAAAAAAGTGAATGCCTCATCCGGGCTTTTCTTATAACTTTTCATTGAGCCATCATTTCGACAAACTAACATAGTCTAGTGGGCAAGGAGTCAAAGAAACATCCTATCAAAGTCCGATTCTCAAAAGCACAGAGTGGGCAGGATTGGAGTAGATCTTTGAATTTCTCCCAACTTTGGTAAAAGGTTTCTCCTTCTTTAAACAAAAAAATCATAATCTACCTTTTAAGTGCATTCGGGCGGTGAAGAGGGAAAAACTTTTTGAAAAATTCATTTTGCCATGCCTACGAGTTAGGTATTGAAAGTGCTTTTAAAGAATTTTAATCATTATTTAGCTTTGTTCCTTAAAGAGAAAGGGAAAAGTTTCATCTTGGCCAGTTCAAAATTATCTTGAAATGTTCAACTTACTTTCTCAAAATCTTTTATATGCATATATGAATTTTCTACATCAAGTCCAAGGAAAACAAGTAATAACTGCAGTATCCCCGGCTTTACATTAAAGAGGGGAGCATTTTCAGGAAATACAAAACAAGAGGGGACACTATTTCTTGTTGGATTTAAGTAATCCCACAAAGTTCAAATGTTAGGCACTTTCCCCCCACTCATAGGGACTTCTCCATTTCTGCCATTATTTATCATATTACTCTCACAAGAGTCTGCTACTGATCTAGGTGAATTTGGTTTAGGCTATTTCACAGACCCAAAAGATGCTGCCGACAAATTTTGATAGTGAGGAATGCCCTCTGACATAAAATAAACGAAAATAAAACAAAACAAAATTATTCGCAATAAACCAAAGAATATATACAAAAAGAAAGGTTTTTTTACCTTTTACCATAAAACACCATTTAAAGTTCCTTGGTAACGGTACCAAAAACTTGACTTGATCCAAAATGTGTGCACCCAAGCACAGGCGGTCCAGCTGTAGTAATATTTCGGTTTGAGTTCAGAGTCGAATCCCCAAGGAACTCTTGTTGGCTTTTCAAAGTAAGCAATAGTGGAGACCAAATGACTGTAACCTTTGAGATTTAAAGTTGTGAGTTTTAGGGATTTTTGCTGGACAGAATATAAGATTCTTTCCAAGACAGTTTTCTAGACAAAATATAAGATAAGTTCAAATATAAAAATATCACTTTTTAGTTCAAGGAGTTGGACATGTAGTTAATGATCCGGTTTAATATATTTATGCTTGATAACTCAACTAACTCCCGTGTCAACAGAAAGTTAATCCGTTTACAAACAACATGGCTCCGATGTCTTTCTAGAAGTTTACAAGAATTGTCTGTGTCGAGACTCAACCCGTTTACAAACAAGCAAGTGTATCTACAAGTTATCCAACCATGAAATTAATATTTCATTCTTTAATTGAAGCTCAATAATGGGGAGGATCGAAGGGTAGTCATGAAAATCTAGCCGGGGTACTTGGCTTGAACCGATGAGTTTTTCAATGCACGAGTCATCCATGTCATAGAAAGAACCCAAGGTTATACAAAGTACTTTAGCTTTGCTAGATGCAATCAATCATCCAATAAACAAGGGGAATATAAAACATTAAGCATAAGAATATTGCACAAATATAATTTTCAGATAATTTATACATGTCATTCACCTCTTACTAAAGAGTGAATGAGAAACTACTCACTCTTCATGACTTTGGGAAAGCTAAAAATGTGAGTGATGCTCTTCCCTCCAAGTAGAGGACTGACAAAATAAAAGAACAATAAACAAGGAGCCAAACTTCAACAAAGAATGAGTGAATCACGTTCCCCCCTTCACGACATTGGTAAAGCTCTAGAAAAGTGGAAGAATTTCACTCCTCTAAGAAAAAAAGAAGCTCAAGTAATGGAAGTGAAAGATATGAACAATATAAGTAGAAGAAAGCTAGTCACATTTGGAGGGTGGCTTCCTCAACCTAGAGATGGAGGATTTCTTCCTCAACTAAAAGATGAACTATCTCCCTTAATACAAGTAAATATAACATAATTCTACAACTATATGAGTGGGAGTCCAAGCTTTCGTCAAAATCTCTACACAAATAAATAAAAGCTTAAGACTAGTACAAATCAAGATATGTTGGTCTAGTGCCAAACCAATCTCCTCCTAGTTCCTCCTACAATGGGAGTATTTGTAGGCAAGGATGATGGTACAAGAGGGAGTGAAGGAATAGTGCATGGCCGCCCAAGTCCAAGTTAAAATCCAACCACACTGCAGCCAGTCTACAGACAACGTTCGAACGTGATCTAGCGTTCAAACGTTGTCTCTATTTTTTCTTTATGGGCATTTGAATGCCAGATGGGGCCTGACCCCTCACTCAAGTGACATGTGGTCTTCTGTGAAGTTCATTTTCACACTCCATGCAGCAGTCTGGTGATGTGAACTCATGGAGATAAGCTCCTTAAACCCACGAACAAATTGATTCAAACCCAAGAAAGCCAAAATTCAAGTGGAAAAGGAAAAACTTTCCAAGACCCAATGAGAACTTGTCTCAAGAAAACCTTGGTTCGAAACCCAAGACCCAACGAGAACTTGCCTCGAGAAACCTTGGTTGCAAAGAGGCGCCTCAAAGGTTGAAAGCCTTTGATAAGCCGAGTGCTCACAAAAGAACAAGAGGAGAAAACTCTCAACTCACAAAGCTATTGCTCTCAAAATAATTGTCGTTTTATTCATTGCACTAAATGGCCTTTTTATAGGCTACAAAACTTGGCCTCCAAGGAAGGCATGAACAATAATTCCTAAAATCTAAAATATAGAAAATAACATAATTATTGTAAATTAATCTTGGCCTCCAAGGAAGGCATGGACAGTAACTCCAAAAATTAAAATAAAGGAAATAACATAACTAATGTAGATTATTCTAGAAGATAATCCTTCCTTGAATTGTAGTACTTGGTCTTTAAATTACTTCTATGATTGTGATAAGAATCTCCCAATCTTTGACCCTTCTCCAAGCATATCCCCAAGATCTTCCCATAATCATCACAAGATTTGGAGAGATAATAGCACAAGATTTGAGGAATAATTCTAGACTCTTTGACTGCCCATAATGCTTGACAATTCTACACCATACTTGGGCCCAAATTTGGCCCAAGAGGCTCGGCCCAATGGGCCTTGTGATCCGGCCCATTAGAATAGGGTCCAACTTCAAGCTCCTCTTCGTTCCTAGCTTGTAGCAAGTATACTTCACATGCTCACTTCTTTTAAGCCCATATTTGATAAGGTGGAGTTACTTGAGTCCGTAGAGTATTCAGCCATGCTTGCTTGAATAAACCCTTGCATTGCCACTTTGATCTTCTTGGCCCTAGCTCTAGTAATTGGACCCCCGGGTACAAGCAAAGGATCTCTAGCTTGGGACTCATCATTCCCCCTCTCCTCGAAAGGATTCGTCCTCGAATTGTCACCTACATCAAAATGGGAAAGATCAGAAACATTAAAAGTAGGAGAGATATTATACTCACCTGGAAGATCCACTTTATATGCATTGTCATTTATCTTCTTTCGGATTTGGAAAAGGCCATCTCCCGTAGGTAATAATTTAGATCTTATTTGGGCTGGAAATCATTCCTTTCTCATATGTACCCACACCCAATCACCGGGCTCAAAACTCACAGGTCTCCTACCTTTGTTAGCTTGAGAAGCATATTGCTTGTTCTTTGCTTCAGTTTGAAGGCGAACTTTTTTCATGTAGGCCTCTCACTAATTCAGCCTTTCTCTTTCGATCCAAGCTACGCATGTCTTCCACAGGTAAAGGCAACAAGTCCAAAGGAGTTAGTGGATTAAACCCATAAACAATTTCAAAGGGAGAATAAGATGTAGTAGAATGCACACTCCTATTATATGCAAACTCTATAAAATGGTAAACATTCCTCCCATGTTTTCAAATTCTTTTGAATAACAGTGCGCAAAAGTTTAGTCAAAGTTCTATTAACAATCACGGTTTGTCCATCGGTTTGTGGGTGACAAGTGGTTGAGAATAACAACTTACTTCCCAATTTTGACCACAAAACCTTCCAAAAATGGCTAAGGAACTTGACATCTCTATCTAACACAATACTCCTAGGCATACCATGGAGTAGCACTATTTCTCTAAAGAACAAGTCAACTATGTTTGTAGCATCGTCGGTCTTATGACATGCAATGAAGTGTGCCATTTTGCTAAAACGTTCCACCACAACCATTATGGAGTCTCGACCCCTTTTAGTCCTAGGTAAGCCCAAAACAAAGTCCATAGACACATCAACCCAAGGCTCACTAGGAACCGGCAAGGGAGTATACAACCAATGAGGCATAACCCGAGATTTGGCCTTTCTACACGTGATGCATCTACTACAGATTCTAAAAACATCTCTTTTCATCTTATGCTAAAAGAAGTGTTCATGTAGTACCTCTAGGGTTTAGCAACTCCAAAATGTCCCATCAAACCACCTCCATGTGCCTCTCGCACAAGCAACTCATGCATGGAACAATTAGGCACACACACTTTATTTTCCCTAAACAAGTAACCATCATGCATGTAAAACTTACCAAATGGGGTTTTCCTGCATGCTTTGTACAAATCCGAAAAATCAGCTTCATTGATGTACATTTCTTTCACTTGCTCAAAACCAAGCAATTTGGTACTCGAAGAAGTAAGAAGCGCATACCTTCGAGATAATGCATCGGCCACTATATTCTCCTTACCCTTCTTGTATCGAATGACATAGGGAAAAGTTTCTATGAACTCCATCCATCTTGCATGTCTTTTGTTCAACTAACCTTGTCCCTTGAGATGCTTCAGAGACTCATGGTCAGTGTGTATCACGAATTCCTTAAGCCACAAGTAGTGTTGCCACGTCTCCAAAGCACGGACAAGAGCCTATAATTCCTTATCATAGGTAGGGTAGTTCAAGGCCGCTTCACTTAGCTTTTCACTAAAGAAGGCAATAGGTTGCTTTTCCTGCATTAAAACAGCTCCAATTCCCAATCCTGAGGCGTCACACTCAATTTCAAAAGTTCTGTTAAAGTTAGGAAGTGCTAAAACAGGTGCAGAACACAATCTATCTTTAACAATTTTGAAAGCATTGTCTTCATCAATACCCCAATGAAAACCAACATTCTTTTTTATAACCTCAGTAAGTGGTGCAGTAAGCTTTTCTTGCCTCTACACAACAAGCACACGTCTCAAGTGATCAATGCGCTCTTCTAAAGATTTGCTATACACTAAGATATCATCAAAATAAACAACAACAAACTTGCCTTTAAATGCACGTAAAACATGATTCATTAATCTCATAAAAGTGTTAAGTGCATTAGTGAGACCAAACGGCATGACTAACCACTCATAAAGCCCATGTTGGGTTTTAAAAGCAGTTTTTTACTCATCTCCCTCTTTCATTCTTATTTGGTGATATCCACTTTTGAGGTCAATTTTACTAAATATACATGAGCCATGTAACTCATCAAGCATATCATCTAGCCTAGGGATCGGATGGCGATACTTTACTGATATGTTGTTGACGGCTCGACAATCCACACATCCTCCAAGTTCCATCCTTGTTAGGCACAAGTAGTACTGGTACGGCACACGGACTCATGCTCTCTCTGACATGCCCTTTCCCCAACAATTCTTCAACTTGCCTTTGAAGTTCCTTTGTTTCCTCGGGATTGCTTCGGTAGGTTGGCCTATTAGGTATTGAGGCTCC
>CM042201.1:5812057-5825115 GCA_023539305.1 Ilex asprella
TTTCTGGAAAAGGAATTGAAGTTGATAAATCAAAAATTGACCTGATAGCTAATCCTCCTTTACCAAAAATCGTAAAAGACATTCGATATTTTCTAGGATTTGCAGGATTTTATAGAAGATTTATAAAAAAATTTAGTGCAATATCTAAACCAATATGTAATCTTTTGTATCAAGATGTGTTATTTAAATGGAATGATGCAAGTCAATTAGCATTTGATAAATTAAAAAGCATGCTTATTTCTGTAAACCCTCACATGTTTATAGTAATATAATGATAAATTTGTTTAGTAATTTAATATATGTAATGGCATAAGAATGAACCATATACGTTATAACCTTAGGAAATGCTAATATTGTAAATAATAGTTAAAACTTAGTTGTAGTATGTAAACATAGGAAATCATTTGCAATCGAACTTATACCACAATGTTTAATGCACAAATGTAGGTAGTATAAGTTTGGGTTGGTTTTGGAAGGGTTTGGAATGGATTGGAAATGAAAAACAAAGGAAATAGACAAAACTGGAAAAATCGTATCGGTACTATATATCGGTACCCTGAGGTCCAGAAAATTTGTCGTACCGGTACAGTGTACTGGTACTGTGTACCGGTATGCCCGAAAGAAACCCAAAATTTTTTACAGTAAAAAGTCGGGATTTGGCCATTTAAAACACCCTTTTCACTATATATTACCCCATTCTTCCATTCCACTCTCACCTTAAACATTATAAAACCCTAGGAGAAGATAAAAGAAAGCAGAAAGAGGAGAAATGAGGTCTCTAAGGCTTGGGCTTTTTATTTGGACTTTGGAATCTTTGATTCAAGGTAGGGGTTTTCTTCCATTCTCTTAAATTGAGGCTAGAGTTTTATATAAATATGCATATTTTGACTCCTAATTATATGTATTTGCTATAAGTTCTTTGTTTCTAGGCTCTCTTACAAATATTATCATGTTTTACATAAAGTTAGGGTTGAATACCCATGAATTTTGCTCTTGCTTTAACACCGTAGTTTTTGAGAAAAAATGGATTTCACCCGTTATTTTCACTTAATCTTGCTTTTGAAAACTCTAGTGCTTTGGGTTGAGGATAAAAATGATATTGTTGATGATCTCTTGTACCTTTTAGTAAATTTGTTCTATTGGAAATATCATTGGTGAGAATTGGGGATTTTTGAAATTTGCTTGTAAATTGGGGATTTGTGTAATGGTTGGTTATTTGAGAAAATTGTTGGTATTGTATTTCTGGTATGGTTGTTTGGATGAACATGAGTGAGAGGTTTCTTGTAGAGATGCTCATTCCTTCCCAGGAGGTTCCTTGTAAGGATGCTTGAGAAACAAAACCTTGAGGGTGAGAGGTTCCTTGTAAGGATGCTCATGCCAAAGAAACAAGTCCCTGAGGGTGTGAGATTCCTTGTAAGGTTGCCCATGCAAAAGAAACAAGTCCTTGAGGGTGAAAGGTTCCTTGTAAGGATGTGATGAGAACTAAGGTGGGCCTACTTTTAAAGATCCTTTGCATGTCTAGATGGACCAATTACAAGATCAAGAGTCATGAAGATCAAGGAAGCAATGCAAGGATTGGTGCAATCCACTTGGGATAAAGCTAGCAAGAGCCCAACACTCAAGATGGGTTTGAAAGAAGGAGAACCAATTTTGATCCACTTGATCCATGCTATGGAAGACATAAAGACATGACTTAGAGATAGGGTCTTTTGTTGTTAAGGCTTCCAATTTATTTAAAGGATTATTATTTTTAGAATAAGTGGGCTTGAGGATGCTTGGTCCACTTGTTTTTTTTATTTCTTATGAACTAGGGTTGTCATAGTTACTGTAGCACCGTTACTGTTCACGCTACAGTAACGTGCACTATTCACTTTTTTAGTCTTTAGTTGTTTCCTATTTAAATTAGGATTTGTTTCCTATTTAGATTAGGATTTGTTTCCTTAGTAGATTAGGATTTGTTTCCTTATTAGATGAGGATTTGTTTCTTTATTAGATTAGGATTTGTTTCCTTGTAATGACTAGCCTTATAAATAGGCTTTTAATCAATGAAAAAGGGAGACAATATGAGAGACAATACATAATGAATTTTGATTGTGAGTTGAGTTGAGTTTACTCCTCTTGTTCTTGAATGAACTTTTGAATTTATCAAAGGTAAATCACAACCTTTGTGGCGTTCCTTCTTGTAATTTGGGTTCTTGAGACAGGTTCTTCAATGGGTCTAGATTTTAATATAATCTAGGTTCTTGACACAAGATCTCAATGGGTCTAAATTCTCCATCCATAGACCTGAGTTTGGCTTTCTTGGGTTGTTTCTCCAATATTGTTGTTGGGTCTCAAAGCAAGTCGATTGGGGTTCACATCAGGATGCTCATGCTAAAGAAACAAGACCTTGAGGGTGAGAGGTTCATTGTAAAGATGCTCATGCGAAAGAGGACAATATTAAATCATGTGTGGGGTATTGGTTTACTTTTGAAAATTGTATAGCTCGTTATTGGGAATTGGTTTCACCTTTCAGTTTAACTTTATTGTAGTTCATAAACTAGAGATATATTAAAATGTCATGATTTTACTTCAAAAGGTTATATATGCTATTTGTGAAATGAGACCGACTTGTTTTACATGCTTTCCAAACCTAGTTTGAGTTTGGGAGGATTTTTCTATAGAGCTTAGTGCTCACTGATTAGCCCCAAACTTTGTATATTTTTATGTGCTAATCATGTCAATTGTTATGGATTTTAGAGATTAAATGGTAGGAGTTATGCAAGTGGAATTCCCAATGATGATGTTTTGTGTTTGTAGATAAAAAAGCCAAATATGGCTTCTTAAGGCCTTCCCATACTATTTGAGATGAATGGGGATGAAAAGATAGCTTGGTGATTGCTCAGGAGAAGAGGCAAGCAGAAAATCAGAAAAGCAGCCAAATTGTACCGGTACGTGTACTGGTACGTTGAGGCTACTGGAGCAAACCATACCGGTATGCTTACCCTACTAGAGTTTGTCGTATCGGTACGCGTACTGGTATGCTTTGCCTGACATGCCCAGATTCTGTATCAACTTCTCTGCTATCTTGAGGGCCCCACCAATGGATCTCCCATACTCCTCTAACACATCCAACACATACAATATCCCTTCATGTCCTTCCTCTTGGATTTTTGGAGGAGAGATCATAAATGTGGATAGAAGAGAGAAACTGCTGGGTATGAGGACAAGACCTGCACACCCTACACCAGCCCACCTTATTTCATGCTCCGATGTTGGAAATCACATCAGGGATGCTACAGGAGACTCCATGCACGTTTTTGGAAGAGAGCTCTCCATGGTTCTTTATTAGGAGATACATTAGATAGAATATAGAGAGATAAGCTATATAGAAGATGATGAATAGTAGTCTAGTGAGAGAACTTAAGATTTTGCATTTTCTTTCAATACATTGTCTTGTACTCAAAGGTGTGAGCCTTAGAACTTCATTTAATGTCATTAATGTTATTCTCTTTCAAGTTCATTGCTAGTTTAATGCTCTCTCAAAGCTGTTACCGTTAATGCATGAAAGTTCTTCATTTTATTAGCTATAAAATGGGTTTTAAATGCATTCTCTTCTAGCTTATGTTTGTTTGCAGTTAGTTACTCTAAAGCTTCATATCTTTGAATGTACTTTCATAACACAGTTAATTTCATTTCATGCATGAGTAGCTAAAGCTTCTAGTTGGCAAAGCCAAGGGGAACCTCCATTTGGGTAGACCATTTCAACTCATTCTCTTTGCTCCTTTTAGAGTTCAATGGTTTGGTTTGATTGGGTTGAGGGTGGATAAGTTGGTGAGTCTTTGATATTCCGTAGGCCGAGTCACTGTTTATGCTTAGATACTCACCCATCTTATCCCTAGCTTCCCACGAATCATCGTTCATTCATACTCTATTGGTGGAGAGATTCAAGTTGAGATTGTAGCACCATTGGAGTAACCTCTTGGATTTGCCAACATTTATTTCTCATTTCATTTTCACCAAACACAAACTTCACCAACCAACTTTCAAGAATAAAGATTTTACACTTTCTTTTATTCAAAATCACCTTCACCTCAGATTTCTTCCTTTCCCCGTGGAAACGATCTTGGAATACCACCAAGTAAAACACGACCCGCGAAAGTCTCCTTGCGATTGGAGAGTACTTTTATTCATTGCATATCATATTTACACCATCTCATTTTTCTTTTCCCTTGCCCTTTCTTTTGACACTATCCCAAGGAAAAGTGATACTCCCCTTTGAACCATACACTTCACTTGCTAAGGGATAGTATTTAGCAATTAGGAAACAATAAGGTTTTTGAACAATCATTTTTGGTATTGTTGCTGGGGAATGCAAGTGTCAAACCAAGGAGGTGATTTTTGGATGACAGAGGTAAGTCCCGTGATCTTCATCATGGGCTGAGGTACGTTGTCCTTGTATATATTCTTATTTGTGTATAAATTAAAATTTTGATCTTTCGTTGCATGTGGAGGCAGGACGAGAAAAATCGATTGGTTAGACAACCCTACCATGAATATTGTCGGTTTTAATCCTAATGTTCATGAAGGTGGGGGATGGCAACCGCCTAGAGTGCCCAACGCATGAGTGCATTTTCTCCCACCTAGGAATGAAGGGAACAACATCCCAATTGATCCTCCAGAAAGGTCAATGCGGGATTTCCTTCAACCAACACGTAGCTCCACACCCTCTTGCATCGTCCTTCCGGTCCAAGCCCATCTCTTCATAGTCTAACCAGGGATGTTGCAACTACTTCCCGTATTTCATGGAATTGAGAACGAGAACCCCTATTCGTATATAAGGGATTTTGAAGACATAGTTGCAACCTTTACCCCTAATTAACATATGGAAGAGATAGCAAGGATGAAATTGTTCCATTTCTCCCTGAGTGATAAGGCAAAAATGTGGCTTCAATCCTTGAGATTCTAGACCATAACATCTTGGGAACAAATGATCTCTGTGTTTTTGAAGAAATTTTTCTCGGTGCATAAAACCACCACTTTAAAGAAGCAAATTCAAATTTTTTTGGAGAATCCCAATGAACAATTCTACCAATGTTGGGAAAGGTACAAGGAGTTGCTACAGCCCATTCCACACCATGGCTTTGAACCATGGCAATTGGTGAGTTTCTTCTATGAAGGAATTACACCGGGCCATCGACAATTCATCGACATGATGTGCAACAGGGAGTTTTTGAGCAAAGACCTCGATGAGGCACTAGACTATTTTGATACATTGGCCCAAAATGCACAATCATGACACACCATTGACCCTACCGTTGTACAGAGATCTTTGGGGGAGGGATGCATGATTTAAGAGACCAGGAAGATCTCATTTCACAAATTTCTAAATTATTTAGGAAAGTAGAGAATCTCGAGGTGAATAGGAGACGACAGTGTCCCATGTGTCACGAACTGAGGAGATTTGTTCTATTTATAAGAGTGTCGAGCATTCCATATCGGAGTGTCCGAGCATTCTGGCGCATAAGGAAGCATACCATGAACAAGTCCATGCCTTCAATCAACCGAGGCAATCATTTTCCCCAAATTCCAACACTTATAATCCACGGTGGAGTAATTACCTTAATTTTAGTTGGAGGAAAGAGAACCCCATCCCTCACGGTTCTAGTGCATATTCACCTCCCATGCCTCCTAAGCAAGGTAAATACCACAACCAATAGCAAGGTCATGGGCAAGCATCTAGCTCTCAATACCCAAGGCCCAATCAGTAAGGGTATCAGTCAAACCCATTGCCATAAAACTTCTCCCAAAATCCACCTCCACATGGCTTTAACCAACAAGGATCATCAAATCCATCCACCTACCAACCTCCCTATAAGAGGAACTTGGAGGATGTGCTCTATAACTTCATCCAAAGCCAGACCACCTTCACTAAGATCACCAATGCCATCGGGTTGTCTCAACAAGAGAAGGAAAAGTTCCCCGCTCAACCATAAAAGAATCCCAAAGGCTAACATATGGTTGAGCTGGCCAAGCCCACCAACCAGAGTTGTGACCAACTTAAGGTAGTCACCACCCTTCGAAGTGGCAAACAAATTGAAAAAAATATGGCTCCAAAGGTTTTACCCAAGGCGGCATTGCCAATAGAAGAAGAAAATGAGGGTGAGGTCAAAGAAAGTGTGGCCGAAAAAGGTGAGGTGAGTGAAAATAGAGAATAAGAAGTGGTTGAAAAAGAAAATGTGATTGATGATAGCATGTTTATTTCTCCTATGCCTGCCCTTTCCTGAGTCGTTTGAAGCCACCAGTCAAGGTGGCTAATTATATTGATATTTTGAAAATGTTTAAGCAGGTGAAAATCAACATCCCACTCCTCGATGATATCAAATAAACACCATCATGTGCCAAAATTTTGAAGGATCTATGCTTTGTGAAGGGGAGATTGAATGTTCAGAAGAAACCATTCTTAACCGAACAAGTGAGCTCTATATTGAGGACCAATACTCCTCCAAAATTCAAAGACTCCGGTTGTCCAATAATTTCCATTACCCTGGGGAATTGTCGGGTGCAGCAAGCATCGCATGACTTGGGGGCAAGTGTCAATCTCATCCCCTACTTGGTGTATCAACAACTTCAACTTGAGGAGTTGAAGCCCACCTCAATTACACTTCAATTGGCGGATCGTAGCATCCACACCCCAAGGGGAGTAGTGGAAGATGTCTTGGTTCAAATTGATAAATTTTACTTTTCCATCGATTTTATTGTCTTAGATACACATCCCGTTGCTAATCTGAGTTCCCAAATCCCTGTTATTCTTGGACGTCCCTTCCTTGCTACATCTAAAGCTCTTATAAATTATAGGAACGGTCTAATGAAATTGGTGTTTGGGAACATGACCATGGAACTCAATGTGTTCAATTTGGCAAAACAACCGAGGATGATGAGGATGTAAATTAAGTCAATATAATTGACATCTTGGTCGAGGAACATTTGGAGTTGGAGAGGACGTTGAAATTCAAAGAGAATGAACTTGTTGATCTTGAGGAGTTGAATGAACAGGAGGAGGTGGAAGAGTTGTAAGGGATAGGAGGTTGGATTCCCACATTTGAGGAGTTACCCAAACAAGAAAAGAAAATTGTTTCATCAAATGAGCAAAAGCCAAATTTAGAGTTGAAGCCATTGCCCTCACATTTGAAATATGCCTACCTTGGTGAGGGAGAAACATTTTCGGTGGTCATTAGCTCGACCTTGAATGCGGAACAAGAAGAACTACTCTTAGAGGTATTGAGGAAGCACAAAGGAGCAATTGGGTGGACTATTGCGGATATCAAGGGGATAAGCCCCATCATTTGCACCCATCATCTTTATCTTGAGGAGGATGCCAAACCCTCCCGATAACCTCAAAGAAGATTGAATCCCAATATGAAGGAGGTAGTGAAGGATGAGGTATTAAAACTACTTGATGTGGGCATCATCTTCCCAATCGTCGATAACAAGTGGGTAAGTCCCACACAAGTAGTACCAAAGAAATCTGGAGTCATGGTAGTGAAAAAAGAGGAAAATGAACTCATACCTACAAGAGTCATAACCGGATGGAGAGTTTGCATCGAGTACCGGAAGCTTAATGCTTGCACAAGGAAAGATCATTTTTCGATGCCATTTCTTGATCAAGTTTTGGAAAGGGTAGCAGGACACCTATTCTATTGCTTCCTAGATGGGTACTCTGGCTAGAATCAAATTGAGATCACATTGGAGGACCTAGAAAAGACAACTTTCATCTGTCCATATGGTACCTTTGCCTATCGCCATATGCCGTTTGGATTATGCAGTGCCCCGGGGACTTTTCAACAGTGCATGATGGGGATTTTTAGGGATATGGTTGAGAAGATAGTGGAGGTATTCATGGATGATTTTTTCGTGTTTGGAGACTCATTTGACGGATGCTTGGAAATCTTGGAGATAGTGTTGAAGAGGTGTAAAGAAAAGAATATCGTGTTGAACTGGGAAAAATGTCACTTTATGATGACAGAAGGAATTGTGTTGGGCTATATAGTATCGGCAAGGGCATTGAAGTTGACAAATTCAAGGTGGAGGCCATCTCCAATCTCCCCACACCAACAGCCATCAAGGAAATTTAGTCATTTTTGGGCCATCCATGTTTTTATCATCTATTCATTAAAAATTTCAGTGCATTGGCCCAACCCCTGACACAGTTACTATCTAAGGAGGTCCCCTTTGAGTGGTCAGATAAGTGTGGGACATCATTTAAAAAATAAAAAGCATGCTTGTCACGCCTCATATCACATGACCACCTAATTGGGATCTACCTTTCGAGTTGATGTGCGATACGAGTGATTATGCGGTCAGCGTAGTGCTTGGTCAGAGGGAGGACAATAGACCATATGTGATACACTATGCTAGCAAAACACTTAATGAAGCTCAAATGAATTACACTACCACTAAGAAAGAATTGCTAGATGTAGTGTTTGCTTTAGATAAATTTCGTTCATACATCATTTGTTCGCCTATTTTTGTCTTCACCTACCATTCTGTCATGAGGTACTTGTTATCTAAGCAGGATACAAAATCAAAACTCATTAGGTGGATTCTCCTCCTACAAGAATTTGACTTGACTATTAAAGAGTAGAAAGGAGTTGAGAATGTAGTGGCGAATCACTAATCCTGGCTAGTGGTGCAGGAGACTAATGAGCATATTCCTATGCTTGGATCTTTTCCTAATGAACAATTACTTTCAATTCATTCAGTATGTCCTTGGTATGCTGATATGTGCAACTATCTTGCAACAGGAGAGATACCACCGTTGTGGAGCCCAGAGGACAAAAGACGACTTATAGCGGATGTGAAGTACTTCTACTTCGACAACCCATACTTGTTCAAGTACTGCCCTGATCAGGTCATCAGAAGATGTGTACCTGAGAACAAACAATAGGGTATCCTAGCATTTTGCTATTCATAGGCTTGCGGCAGGCATTTTTCAGCAAAGAAGACTTCTGCCAAAATTCTTCAATCAGGTTTCTATTGGCCCTCCCTTATTAAAGATTGTGTTTCATTCTGTAAAATATGTGATAGATGCCAACGATTGGGTAGTATGACCCGTAGAAATATGATGCCCCTTTTGATGTGAACCAGTGGAGATAAGCTCCTTGAACCCACGAACAAATTGATTCAAACCCAAGAAAGCCGAAATTCTAGTGGAAAAGGAAAAACTTCTCAAGACCCAGTGAGAACTTGTCTCAAGAAAACCTTGGTTCGAAACCCAAGACCCAACGAAAACCTGCCTCGAGAAACCTTGGTTGCAAAGAGGCGCCACAAAGGTTACAAGCCTTTGATAAGCTGAGTGCTCACAAAAGAACAAGAGGAGAAAACTCTCAACTCACAAAGCTATTGCTCTCAAAATAATTGTTGTTTTATTCATTGCACTAAATGGCCTTTTTATAGGCTACAAAACTTGGCCTCCAAGGAAGGCATGAACAATAATTCCTAAAATCTAAAATATAGAAAATAACATAATTATTGTAAATTAATCTTGGCCTCCAAGGAAGGTATGAACAGTAACTCCGAAAATTAAAATAAAGGAAATAAAATAACTAATGTAGATTATTCTAGAAGATAATCCTTCCTTGAATAGTAGTACTTGGTCTTCAAATTACTTCTATGATTGTGATAAGAATCTCCCAATCTTTGACCCTTCTCCAAGCATATCCCCAAGATCTTCCCATAATCTTCACAAGATTTGGAAAGATATCCCCAAGATCTTCCCATAATCATCACAAGATTTTGAGAGATAATAGCACAAGATTTGAGGAATAATTCTAGACTCTTTGACAGCCCATAATGCTTGACCATTCCAGGCCATACTTGGGCCCAAATTTGGCCCAAGAGGTTCGGCCCAATGGGCCTTGTGATCCGGCCCATTAGGATAGGGTCCAACTTCAAGCTCCTCTTCGTTCCTAGCTTGTAGCAAGTATACTTCAGATGCTTCCACTTCTTTTAAGCTCATCTTTGATAAAGTGGAGTTACTTGAGTCTCCGTAGAGTATTCAACCATGCTTGCTTGAATAAACCCTTGCATTGCCACTTTGATCTTCTTGGCCCAAGCTCTAGTAATTGGACCCTTGGGTACATGCAAAGGATCTCTAGCTTGGGACTCATCACCTTTCCCCCGTGCTTGTTATATAAATATTCGACTGTTTGGGCATCGACTTCATGGGTCCATTCCCTATGTCTTTTGGTTATCTGTACATCTTTCTGGCAGTGGACTACGTGTCAAAGTGGGTAGAGGCTATCCCAAACAATACTAATGACCACTGGATCGTAGTCAAATTTCTCAAGGAGAATATTTTTTCAAGGTTTAGGATGCGTCGGGGCAATGATAAGTGATGGTGGATCCCATTTTTGTAATAGGTCATTTGCATATCTAATCTTCAAATATGACGTTACTCACAAAGTATCTACCGCCTATCACCTACAAACAAATGACCAAGTCATTCTAGCCAATAGGGAGATCAAGACCATTCTAGAAAAAACAGTTAACCTCAATAGGAAGGATTGGTCCAACAGATTGACCGATGCCTTATGGGCCTATCGTACTACCTATAAGACTATTTTAGGCATGTCTCCCTACCAGTTTGTCTATGGAAAGGCTTGCCATCTATCCGTTGAAATGGAGCACAAGGCCTATTGAGCCATCAAGACCTTAAATTCAATTTGAGAATGGCAGGTGAACATAGGAAGTTAGAGCTGAATGAATTGGAAGAAATTCACCAAGATGCATATGAAGTTCCAAAATTTTGAAGTAACGGGCTAAAATCTTTCATGATAATTCCATCTTATGAAAATCATTTGAGCCCCGGCAAAAAGTACACTTATACAACTCTCGCCTCTCAATATTTCAAGGCAAACTCCAATCCCGTTGCGATGACCCCTATCTTGTCAAGGTGGCCTACCCCAATGGAGCTATTAAGGTGACAAACCCCAAGGATGGCCAAACATTCAAGATCAATGGCCAAAGACTCAAACCGTTCTTCAAGGGTTCTTAAGAGCAAAAAGTTAAGGAAGACTTGACAGATCCTGTGTATCCGGAGTTTGTGAAGGATTAGCTAGAGTTTATGTTTTTAGTGTACAATTTTTTTTATTTACTTATGATGTTTTTATTTTCATGTCACTTACTTTATTTGGTTGTATAGATTGGTTTCTCTTAGATCCAAATCTTGCTATTTTTGTCAAAAGCTCAATTGCGTGTTCTCTTACCTTACTCATATTTTTACTGTCTTTCATTGCATAATATATCTTTTTATTGCATTAAGGACAATACATCATTCTAGTTAGGGGGTGAGGTGCACAATTTGTATGATACACCAAGGTTGTTGGGAATTTTTTATTTTTGCTTGCATTAGTGAAAAATATGTGAAATTTTAGAAAATTTTTGATGAAAAATATCTGATTGTTGACCTGTATTCCTTCATGAAGTGTGTATGAATTGGATGACATATTGATTGTTGTTGTGAACTTTGTGCACATGAGCATTCCATGCAAGTTAATACTAGGCATGAGGATCACATATGTATTAATTTTTCAACTCAAGTGTAAGTGACTTTTGAATGTGTAATTTTAGTAATTTACAGATTGGATCCATGTTCTAAGCTTGACATAAGTAATGGAGATGAGTAAGGACCCATGAAAGCCTTAGTGTCAAATCCTTTTTTGTGAGGGAACTTACATTTGCTCATAGAACAATCTTTCAATGTCAAATTTGTTCAATAGTCTCATTATGTTTGGTTTGGTTGGGTGCATTTGGACAGTGACTGATTTGTCTTGATCATATAATGCCATCCCATGTGGACCTGGAAGTGATATTAGGTCATCTTTGAATATGTCGAGCATTTTCCTTTTTATTGTGCAAAATTTATCCCTATTGTCGTGATTAAGTCTCAATTATAATTCGTTTTCATGCTATGCATGTGACCAAGCTAGTGTAAAATGATAAAAGTCAACCTCACCTTGGTTGTTCCTAATGTTGAGTATGAGTGATCATCAAAGAAAAGGAGGAATGGTGGTGTGGAACTCAAGAAAAAGGGGATGAATGAGGTTGAAACTCAAAGAGTTCAATGGAAAACAAAAAAATCCAAGAAAAGGAGAAAATGGGTGAAAAAGAAGACCAGAATGATCAAAAGAAAAGGAAAATGTTAAATGAAAAGGAAAATGTTAAAGGAAAAGAAAAGAAAAGAAACAAAGAGTGTGGAAATGGTGTATGAATGAAACTCCCATGAAAGGGAGATGTTTTGAAATAAATGTCATGCACTTGGAACATCCCTTTTTATTATCCTATACCCTTCATTTCATTTACCTAGATATCCCCCCAAGGCCCCATTATAACCCTTAAAGTCCTAAGTGATCTAAAAAAGCATGGGACGTGCATAGTCTTAACATAAAACGATGAGTTAGTCTTACTATTCAATGTCCTAACATTTTGCTCATGAGACTATGCTAAGGTCGCTTCATTTTTCATATATGAACTTTATTTTTGGATTACATGTGAGCACACTTTGTTTTAAACACAAGAATCTATCTCACAAGTACACATGGAGTGCATACCAACATAACTTGAGTGTATTTCTTTGCTTAAGAGTGACCCTAGGTGAGTTTTGCATCGAAGCTGAGTTTGCCTAACTAGTCGAATGTGAATTCTGTTGCATAAATGCTCAAATTACTTGTTGAATTCATACACATATGAGTTGAAAATTAATTTGTATGCTCATACTTTAGACTAGTGTTGGAGACCATGGTTTTGCTCATTTATGCTTAGTTCATTCATCTGAGAAATGTGTTAGATAATCCATGCTTGCAAGAATGAAGGAATATTTCTCAAGTTTTGGATATTTGAAAAGAGTTAAGAATCCTGGGTTGAACTAATTCATGTTTTATATTTTTGATATGCATTGGGATACTTTTGAGCAGAAGGTTGTGTTTTGTGCAGTGATTACATAAGAGTTTTAAATCGCATTGCAATTTCAGTAATGTCTTGGGTATGATGGTTAAATTTGTGGTTTACAAGTGGAGTAT
>CM042201.1:5825215-5837531 GCA_023539305.1 Ilex asprella
ATGCTGATATGTGCAACTATCTTGCAACAGGAGAGATACCACCGTTGTGGAGCCCAGAGGACAAAAGACGACTTATAGCGGATGTGAAGTACTTCTACTTCGACAACCCATACTTGTTCAAGTACTGCCCTGATCAGGTCATCAGAAGATGTGTACCTGAGAACAAACAATAGGGTATCCTAGCATTTTGCCATTCATAGGCTTGCGGCAGACATTTTTCAGCAAAGAAGACTTTTGCCAAAATTCTTCAATCAGGTTTCTATTGGCCCTCCCTTATTAAAGATTGTGTTTCATTCTGTAAAATATGTGATAGATGCCAACGATTGGGTAGTGTGACCCGTAGAAATATGATGCCCCTTTTGATGTGAACCCGTGGAGATAAGCTCCTTGAACCCACGAACAAATTGATTCAAACCCAAGAAAGCCGAAATTCAAGTGGAAAAGGAAAAACTTCTCAAGACCCAATGAAAACTTGTCTCAAGAAAACCTTGGTTCGAAACCCAAGACCCAACGAAAATCTGCCTTGAGAAACCTTGGTTGCAAAGAGGCGCCACAAAGGTTGCAAGCCTTTGATAAGCTGAGTGCTCACAAAAGAACAAGAGGAGAAAACTCTCAACTCACAAAGCTATTGCTCTCAAAATAATTGTTGTTTTATTCATTGCACTAAATGGCCTTTTTATAGGCTACAAAACTTGGCCTCCAAGGAAGGCATGAACAATAATTCCTAAAATCTAAAATATAGAAAATAACATAATTATTGTAAATTAATCTTGGCCTCCAAGGAAGGTATGAACAGTAACTCCGAAAATTAAAATAAAGGAAATAAAATAACTAATGTAGATTATTCTAGAAGATAATCCTTCCTTGAATAGTAGTACTTGGTCTTCAAATTACTTCTATGATTGTGATAAGAATCTCCCAATCTTTGACCCTTCTCCAAGCATATCCCCAAGATCTTCCCATAATCTTCACAAGATTTGGAAAGATATCCCCAAGATCTTCCCATAATCATCACAAGATTTTGAGAGATAATAGCACAAGATTTGAGGAATAATTCTAGACTCTTTGACAGCCCATAATGCTTGACCATTCCAGGCCATACTTGGGCCCAAATTTGGCCCAAGAGGTTCGGCCCAATGGGCCTTGTGATCCGGCCCATTAGGATAGGGTCCAACTTCAAGCTCCTCTTCGTTCCTAGCTTGTAGCAAGTATACTTCACATGCTTCCACTTCTTTTAAGCTTATCTTTGATAAAGTGGAGTTACTTGAGTCTCCGTAGAGTATTCAACCATGCTTGCTTGAATAAACCCTTGCATTGCCACTTTGATCTTCTTGGCCCAAGCTCTAGTAATTGGACCCTTGGGTACATGCAAAGGATCTCTAGCTTGGGACTCATCACCTTTCCCCCGTGCTTGTTATATAAATATTCGACTGTTTGGGCATCGACTTCATGGGTCCATTCCCTATGTCTTTTGGTTATCTGTACATCTTTCTGGCAGTGGACTACGTGTCAAAGTGGGTAGAGGCTATCCCAAACAATACTAATGACCACTGGATCGTAGTCAAATTTCTCAAGGAGAATATTTTTTCAAGGTTTAGGATGCGTCGGGGCAATGATAAGTGATGGTGGATCCCATTTTTGTAATAGGTCATTTGCATATCTAATCTTCAAATATGACGTCACTCACAAAGTATCTACCGCCTATCACCTACAAACAAATGACCAAGTCATTCTAGCCAATAGGGAGATCAAGACCATTCTAGAAAAAACAGTTAACCCCAATAGGAAGGATTGGTCCAACAGATTGACCGATGCCTTATGGGCCTATCGTACTACCTATAAGACTATTTTAGGCATGTCTCCCTACCAGTTTGTCTATGGAAAAAAGGCTTGCCATCTATCCGTTGAAATGGAGCACAAGGCCTATTGAGCCATCAAGACCTTAAATTCAATTTGAGAATGGCAGGTGAACATAGGAAGTTAGAGCTGAATGAATTGGAAGAAATTCACCAAGATGCATATGAAGTTCCAAAATTTTGAAGTAACGGGCTAAAATCTTTCATGATAATTCCATCTTATGAAAATCATTTGAGCCCCGGCAAAAAGTACACTTATACAACTCTCGCCTCTCAATATTTCAAGGCAAACTCCAATCCCGTTGCGATGACCCCTATCTTGTCAAGGTGGCCTACCCCAATGGAGCTATTAAGGTGACAAACCCCAAGGATGGCCAAACATTCAAGATCAATGGCCAAAGACTCAAACCGTTCTTCAAGGGTTCTTAAGAGCAAAAAGTTAAGGAAGACTTGACAGATCCTGTGTATCCGGAGTTTGTGAAGGATTAGCTAGAGTTTATGTTTTTAGTGTACAATTTTTTTTATTTACTTATGATGTTTTTATTTTCATGTCACTTACTTTATTTGGTTGTATAGATTGGTTTCTCTTAGATCCAAATCTTGCTATTTTTGTCAAAAGCTCAATTGCGTGTTCTCTTACCTTACTCATATTTTTACTGTCTTTCATTGCATAATATATCTTTTTATTGCATTAAGGACAATACATCATTCTAGTTAGGGGGTGAGGTGCACAATTTGTATGATACACCAAGGTTGTTGGAAATTTTTTATTTTTGCTTGCATTAGTGAAAAATATGTGAAATTTTAGAAAATTTTTGATGAAAAATATCTGATTGTTGACCTGTATTCCTTCATGAAGTGTGTATGAATTGGATGACATATTGATTGTTGTTGTGAACTTTGTGCACATGAGCATTCCATGCAAGTTAATACTAGGCATGAGGATCACATATGTATTAATTTTTCAACTCAAGTGTAAGTGACTTTTGAATGTGTAATTTTAGTAATTTACAGATTGGATCCATGTTCTAAGCTTGACATAAGTAATGGAGATGAGTAAGGACCCATGAAAGCCTTAGTGTCAAATCCTTTTTTGTGAGGGAACTTACATTTGCTCATAGAACAATCTTTCAATGTCAAATTTGTTCAATAGTCTCATTATGTTTGGTTTGGTTGGGTGCATTTGGACAGTGACTGATTTGTCTTGATCATATAATGCCATCCCATGTGGACCTGGAAGTGATATTAGGTCATCTTTGAATATGTCGAGCATTTTCCTTTTTATTGTGAAAAATTTATCCCTATTGTCGTGATTAAGTCTCAATTATAATTCGTTTTCATGCTATGCATGTGACCAAGCTAGTGTAAAATGATAAAAGTCAACCTCACCTTGGTTGTTCCTAATGTTGAGTATGAGTGATCATCAAAGAAAAGGAGGAATGGTGGTGTGGAACTCAAGAAAAAGGGGATGAATGAGGTTGAAACTCAAAGAGTTCAATGAAAAACAAAAAAATCCAAGAAAATGAGAAAATGGGTGAAAAAGAAAACCAGAATGATCAAAAGAAAAGGAAAATGTTAAAGGAAAAGAAAAGAAAAGAAACAAAGAGTGTGGAAATGGTGTATGAATGAAACTCCCATGAAAGGGAGATGTTTTGAAATAAATGTCATGCACTTGGAACATCCCTTTTTATTATCCTATACCCTTCATTTCATTTACCTAGATATCCCCCCAAGGCCCCATTATAACCCTTAAAGTCCTAAGTGATCTAAAAAAGAATGGGACGTGCATAGTCTTAACATAAAACGATGAGTTAGTCTTACTATTCAATGTCCTAACATTTTGCTCATGAGACTATGCTAAGGTCGCTTCATTTTTCATATATGAACTTTATTTTTGGATTACATGTGAGCACACTTTGTTTTAAACACAAGAATCTATCTCACATGTACACATGGAGTGCATACCAACATAACTTGAGTGTATTTCTTTGCTTAAGAGTGACCCTAGGTGAGTTTTGCATCGAAGCTGAGTTTGCCTAACTAGTCGAATGTGAATTCTGTTGCATAAATGCTCAAATTACTTGTTGAATTCATACACATATGAGTTGAAAATTAATTTGTATGCTCATACTTTAGACTAGTGTTGGAGACCATGGTTTTGCTCATTTATGCTTAGTTCATTCATCTGAGAAATGTGTTAGATAATCCATGCTTGCAAGAATGAATGAATATTTCTCAAGTTTTGGATATTTGAAAAGAGTTAGGAATCCTGGATTGAACTAATTCATGTTTTATATTTTTGATATGCATTGGGATACTTTTGAGCAGAAGGTTATGTTTTGTGCAGTGATTACATAAGAGTTTTAAATCGCATTGCAATTTCAGTAATGTCTTGGGTATGATGGTTAAATTTGTGGTTTACAAGTGGAGTATGTGTTTAGGGTAGAGTAGAGGTGATAGAAAGGATGTTAGAATGCATAGGGAAGGTCCTAGAATGGGAAGGTGTAGTGAAGGGTTGCTCAGCAGGGGAATTTATAAACTACAACCAAACTGTACCACTACGCGTACCGGTATGCTAAGGCTATTGGAGTTCGTCGTACCGGTACACGTACCAGTACACTTTGTCTGATACACCAAAATTCAGGGTTTTAATCTAATTTTTTCAGCTTAAGCCTTCACTTCCCGCCTTTATTTTTAACCCTAACTCTCCCTCTCTGTCACTCAAAACTCTCTTAACCCCCCAAATCCCTTCTTCCCTTCTCAATCCATAAACCCACTTGCTCTCTAGCCTTAATCCAGTGAAATCCCAACATTGGAGCCCTAGGTACCGATTTCCACCAATCCTCTAAAACTCTCAAATCTCTCCAAGTAATCCTTATGGCTTGTCATCTAGAGGTTTGTCTCGAGGACATAGACCCGATTGAGGGTCTTCTCTCACTTCTCTTTGCATTGTTCGTAATGGGGGCACTGTTGCTATGCATGGCCCAGACCAAAACCACAGGACCTGAATCTTGTCCACCTAAGGACTCTGGTGGTCGCAAGAGAACTAGAGAGGGATCGAGTATCGATGGGAATGAACTGCGAAAGAAAGCCAAGAATGAGGCTAGGTTTCGATTGATCCAAGAAAGTGGGTCACTTGCAAATGGTACCTGGACTCCATTTCTCTTACCCCAAGGAATGAGGCAGTCCAAATCATTAGAGCACACAACATTAGTTTTTGTCTTAAACCCGTTGATGGGTACAATTTGTCAATGTGTAGAGAATTTTACCAAACATTCAGGGTCTCTGAGGTGGACGAAGTTGAAGTTTTGAAAACCAATGTTCGGGGCAAAATGTTTGTGTTGACCCCCTATGTCATTGCTAAGCTTCTGGGTGATTATCAAAGGCCATCTGATGATTCACCTGTCTACCTGGATAACGTTCTTCGAACCAAAAAGATTATTGAATTGGTTGAACTGATGTGTGAGGACCCCAGCACCTTCAAAGGTAATGTATAGAGCGTGAATTTGAAACCTACCTATGGTTTGTTTAACAAGCTACTTCATTGCAATTTATCGCCAAGGGGTGAAAAGAAGAAGCCCAATGTGGATAAGTTGAAAATTGTGGATGCAGCGTGTCTGAGAAGAAAATTGACTTCGCCCTCCTCATTTGGCAAGAAATAAAAGTTTTTGCGGAGACACAAAAGCCTATGATCAAATTTCCATTTGGGAACTTGGTGACCTGGATGTGCAGGAACTTCAAAGTGAAGGTTTATGTGTTTGACAAGCTAACTCTGCCAGAGACTGGGCTATTAGCAGGACGAGTAAGAAGAAAAGAAAGGTTATGAACTGGAGGAAGCGAGCCAAAACTATGGGTGCTGGTTCTGAGGCCCCTGGGGCATCTTCATCCTTTGGACCATCCACTGTTGCCCCTGAAAATTCTGTCCCTCAGTGCCTCGATGCACTAGAGACTTTTGTGCATGGAATTGAGGCCACTATGTAGAGTATAGCAGCAATGATGAAGGACCTTTTTGTGCACACCTTCCCTGGAAGACCCATTCCAGAAGTCCTCGTTCCACCAGCCACTACTCATTCTACTTCTGCTCCCTCTACCTCCAAAGCAGCTATGGTAGTGGCAGATGTTGATGTTGATGATATGGAGGAGTCTGGGGAAAGTGAGTAGTATGATGAAGGTGATGAATCTAAGGAGGGTGATGATTCTGATGATGATAAGGAGGATGTCTAGATGGCTTTGTAGTTTCTCTCTTCTTTTTGGTATTGGATTGGGTAGAGTTAGAATGAAGGTGTAGGCATGTTTTGTTTCTTTAGATGTCCTACCTCATGTACTCCAATTTCAAGACATATCAATGAAAAATCACAAGTTTTTTGTTAAATTGTACCCAAGCTTATTTTGTTAATTGCATTATGATTTTGGATTTTGATTTGTGGGTGATTTGCCTATGGACTGTCAAATGTTAGTCTTGTTTTTGTTAATTGCTTTTTTTTGTTTTTTTTTTTGTGTTTTGAAATTAATTTTTGCTAAGGGACTAGCAAAACCTAAGCTGGGAGTGTGATTAGCCCAAAACTTTTTATATTTTTATGTGTTAATCATCTCAATTGTTATGGTTTTTGGAGATTAAATGGTAGGAGGTATGCAAGTGGAATTCTTAATGATGATGTATTGTGTTTGCAGATAAAAAGGGCCAAATGTGGCTTCTTAAAGCCTTCCCATACCATTTGAGTTGAATTGGGATAAAAAGATAGCTTGGTGATTGCTTAGGAGAAGAGGAAAGTAGGAAATCAAAAAATCAGCCAAACTGTACCGGTACGCTAAGGCTATTGGAGTAAACTGTACCGGTACGCTTACCCTACTGCAGTTTGACATACCGGTAAGCTTTGCCTGACATGCCAAGATTCTGCATCAACTGCTGTGCTATCTTGAGGGCCCCACCAACGGATCTCCCATGCTCCTCTGACACACCCAGCACACAAAATATCCCTTCATGTACTTCTTCTTGGATTTTTGGAGGAGAGATCATAAATGTGGAGAAAAGAAAGACAAGCCGCTGGGTGTGAAGACAAGACCTGCACGGCCTGCACCAGTCCACCTTATTTCATGCTCCTATGTTGGAAATCTCATCAGGGGTACTGGAGGAGACTCCATGCTCGTTTTTGGAAGAGAGCTCTCTATGGTTTATTAATAGAAGATACATTAGATAGAATATAGAGAGTGAAGCTATATAGAAGATGATGAATAGTAGTCTAGTGACAGAAACTTAAGATTTTGCATTTTCTTTTAGTACATTATCTTGTACTCAATGGTGTGAGCCTTAGAACTTCATTTAATGTCATTAATGTTATTCTCTTTCAAGTTCATTGCTAGTTTAATGCTCTCTCAAAGCTTTTACCGTTAATGCATGAAAGTTCTTTATTTCATTAGCTATAAAATGGGTTTTACTTGCATTCTCTTCTAGCTTATGTTTGTTTGCACTTAGTTACTCTAGAGCTTCATATATTTGAATGCACTTTCATTACATAGTTAATTTCATTTCAAGCATGAGGAGCTAAAGCTTCTAGTTGGCAAAGCCAAGGGGAACCTCCATTTGGGTAGACCATTTCAACTCATTCTCCTCCCTCCTTTAAGAGTTCAGTGGTTCGATTTCACTGGTTTGAGGGTGGTTAAGTTGGTGAGTCTTTGATATTTCGTAGGCCGAGTCACAGTTTATACTTCGATACTCACCCTTCTTATCCCTAGCTTCGCACGAATCAATCGTTCATTTATGCTCTATTGGAGGAGAGATTCGAGTTGAGAAGGTAGTACCATTGGAGTAACCTCTTGGATTTGTCAACATTTATTTCTCATTTCATTTTCACCAAACACAAACTTCACCAACCAACTTTCAAGAACAAAGATTTTACACTTTCTTTTATTCAAAATACCTTCCCCTCAGATTACTTCCTTCCCCGTGAAAACGACCTTGGAATACCACCTAGTAAAACACGACCCGCGAAAATCTCCTTGCGATTAGGAAGTACTTTTATTCATTGCATATCATATGTACACCATCTCATTTTCCTTTTCCTTTGCCCTTTCTTTTGACACTATCGCAAGGGAGAGTGACACTCCCCTTTGAACCATACACTTCACATGCTAAGGGATAGTATTTAGGAGTTAGGAAACAATAAGGTTTTTGAACAATCACTTACCCCTACATAAAATACATTTTTCAGATTACGTGCCAGATGAGGAGGTCGGAGTTGAGGGGCAAGTGCATTGGGAAGATCTGCTAGATAGGCACTTGGATCCCGAGGTGGATGCTTAGAGTTAAACTCTCCTATATACTGGACTAGGATAATTCATTTTGAGACCCTGTGAGGTCTAACCTTTTGTTATTCCGCTGCAAGTTAACTTTGATTCTTTTGGGATTTAATGTCATATCATGGTATATTTATTTTGGATGTAATGGCCATAACTTGGTCTATTCTTTTGGGATAATGTTGTAGATATTACGAATGATGAATGAAATTGATTTATCAATGGATTTTATTAGTTGCTCTCAAGATGTGAATGGTTTTAGTTTGTAATGCCGTCCAAGGTGGGTTTTGGGGCGTTACAATTTCTACACCTATTATGCAACCCCCTGACTGGTTTTTACCTTTTGAATTAATGTGTGATGCTAGTGATTATGCAGTAGGTGTTGTATTAGGCCAAAGAAAAGAAAAAAAACCTTATATTATTTACAATGCAAGCAAAACTCTAACTGATGTACAAATGAATTATTCCACTACAGAGAAAGAATTACTTGTTGTGTTTGCATTAGATAAATTTCATTCATATCTGGTTAGATCATCAATTATTGTATTTATAGATCATGCAACTTTAAAATATCTACTTACTAAAAAAGATACTAAGCCACGTCTACTACGTTGGATTTTGTTACTTCAAGAATTTGATCTTATCATAAAAGATAAGAAAGGAGTTAAAAATATGGTAGCAGACCACTTGTCAAGATTAAATTATGATATAAAGGAAGAACCAATTCTAATAAGAGAAACCTTTCCAGATGAACAACTGTTTGCAATAACAGAAGTATCATGGTATGCATATATAGACAATTATTTAGCTACTGCTATTATTCCTTCTCATTATACCTGGTCTGATAAAAATAAGTATTTAAATGAGGTGCATAATTTTTTCTAGGAAGATCCTTATTTTTTTAAATATTAAAAAGATCAAATAATATGACGTTGTGTAACTAATCATGAAATTAGTCAGGTAATTCAGTTTTGTCACTCTGAAGCTTGCGGAAACCATTTTGCTTAAAAAAAAAACGCTGCTAAAATTTTGCAGTGTAGATTTTATTGGCCAACACTTTTTAAAGATGCACATATCTTATGTTTAAATTGTGACAGATGTCAAAAAATGGGAAATATTTCAAAAAAAAATATGACGCCTTTTAACCCTATTTTAGTTGTTGACATTTTCGATTATTGGGACATCGATTTTAAGGGACCATTTCCCTAGTCATTTATTTTGATTGCAATTGACTATGTTTCTAAATGGATAGAGGCAATTCCATGTAGAAATAATGATCATAGAATAGTGGTCAAGTTTTTAAAAGAAAATATTTTGTCCAGATTTGAAATTCCTCGAACCACTATCAGTGACGATGGATTATATTTTTGTAATAAATTTTTTGAAAATCTTATGAAAAAATACTCGATTTCTCATAAAATATCCACTCCATGTCATCCGCAAATAAGTGGGCGAGCTGATTTAGTTAATAGAGAGATAAAATAAATTTTAGAAAAAATAGTCAATCCAGATCGTAAAGATTGGTCTTTAAGATTGAATGATGCACTTTGAGCTTACTGAACTGCATATAAGACTATTCTAGGAATGTCTTCTTACCGGTTAGTTTATGGTAAACAAAGTCACTTGCCTGTAGAATTAGAACATAGAGCATATTGAACAATCAAAATGATGAATTTTGATATAGATAAAGCTAAATCAGTTCGTAAACTTCAAATAAATGAATTAGAAGAATTAAGAAATGAAGCTTATGAAAATGCAAAAAATGATAAATCTAGAACAAAAATTTTTGAAGATAAGAATATTATGCGATAATCTTTTGAACCTTCTCAAAATGTTTTGTTATATAATAAAAAACTTTCTTTATTCCGTGGAAAGTTAAGATCTAGATGGACAGGACCATATATAGTTAAGCAAGTTTTTGACTATAGGGCAATTGAAATTGAGAATCCCTTAATTGGAAATGTTTTTAAAGTAAATGGTCAAAGGCTTAAACCCTACTATAATGGATTTACTCAAGATTTAACTTCTATACAACTTTTTGATTCAGTTTATAAACTCTGAAATAAATATATATATTCATCTAAATATAAAATATAAATATTACTCGTTTGTTATTTGTTTGACAGATTAGAGTCCAGTATCAGAAATCAAACTCGGATCTCCTGAGAAAAGCCAGATATTGGTTAAAAATGTTTAATTTAAATTGGGGAGTTTGGATGTGAATTTACTATTTAAGTGTTATTGTTTAATTTTATAAAATTTATTTGTCTTTGTGACAGACAGCCGTTAAAGAATTGAGTCAATTTTAAATAATTTTTGAGTCATTTTCAAAATTTTTCAAAAATAATTGCAGAATGGATGAGAAACTGTTTTGGTTAAGTTTAATTTTATCGCGTCATCTTCCAAAATATATACATGCATTGATCATGCAAAAATCTAGAAAAGTTGGAAATTTAGGAAATTTTGAGAGTCAAGCAAGACCCCTGTGTGGAAAAAGTACATTTTCTAAACGCCAATGATCAAAGCGTCTCGATGGTTGCATAAGATGTCGTCGTTTAGAAAATTTAAGACAATATAATTAGTGTGCGAAACCAATTTCAGGTTGAGCGTTAGATCGTCTCTGGTAGATTAGGTATGGGCAAAGTAAGGATTATCCCTAGACGCCATCCTATTCTACTCCTATGTTAACAAGATACGTAAGAAGTGAAGTTAATTATGTCACTGGTGTTAGTGATCTAGAAAGTTCTCAATATGATCAAATAATGCATAATTTTTTATTAGTACATAAATGTAAATAACTATAGATTAATTACAAAAATAAGTAAATATTAAAAAACAAATAACTAAATAATAAAATCAATTTTTTAAAAGAAAAAGAGTGGTTAGCAAATTTTTATAGAATATATAAAGTTGTATTTAATTTTGTAATTACAAAATTTCAGGAAATGAAGAGTAGCAGCCTACAGTTGCCAATGCAAAAAAAACCAGTCAAAGAGCATCATCCAGACGGTGAGCCTAGCGTCTGGACAACAGTGTATATATATATAACCTCCATGCAAAAATCGATTAGTCTTCATCTCCCTCGCAAGGAGAATTCGAAATACTCGAGATTCTCCAAGAAATTTCTCTCAAATCTGCTACACTCAACCATTTTTCTTCAAATATATTCCAATTATTCACTTAACCATTACATTTTGAAGGTTTCTACCAATTGAAATCAAGTAAAAATGTGTATTACTCCATCAACTGTGGATCAAGGAGGAGGATATTCCTAAGACAACTTTCGTACCCGGTATGGTTATTTCGAATATACGGTAATGCCGTTTGAACTGACTAATGCTCTTACAGCCTTTATGGATTTGATGCACAAGGTATTCCGGTCGTATCTAGATCAGTTTATTATCGTTTTTATTGATGACATATTGATTTATTCACGGACACACAAGGAACATGAATGCCGTCTCTCGATCGTGCTACAGATATTGAGAGAGCATAAGTTGTATGCTAAGATGAGTAAATGCGAGTTTTGGATGAAAAAAGTAAAATTTCTTGGCCATATTGTGTCAGACAGGGGGTAGCTATTGACCCCACAAAGATTAAAGTCGTGATGAAATGGGAACCATCGAAGAATGTGGTCAAAGTACGTAGTTTTCTAGGATTAGCAGGCTACTACTGGAGGTTTGTGGAAGGATTCTCAAAACTAGCGATGCCCAGACCCGCCTTACAAAGAAGGGGAAAAGATTATTATGGACTCAAGCGTGTGAACTAGCCTTCGCACCTTGAAGGAGAGGTTGACAACAACTCCTGTCCCCATTATTCTGAGCAGTGGAAGAGGATACGAGATCTACACTGATGCTTCGTTACGAGGCTTGAAATGTGTGCTAATGCAGGGAGGTAAGGTAGTTGTTTATGGCTGGAGACAACTCAAGATTCATGAGTGGAACTATCTTACTCATGAGTTGGAGCTTGCCGCTGTGGTTTTTGCTCTTAAGTTGTGGAGGTGTTACTTGTACGGAGAGAAGCTTCAAGTGTTTTTTGATCATAAGAGCCTCAAGTATATATTCACCCAGAAAGACTTGAATTTTCAGCAAAGAAGGTGGATTGCATATTTAGAAGATTACGATTTCATACTCAACTACCATCCAGGGAAAGCGAATGTAGTAGCA
>CM042201.1:5859749-5873006 GCA_023539305.1 Ilex asprella
TGTACCTTTCCCCTCGACGTCTTATGCCTTTTATAGTCTCCTTTAGCTAAGGTTTCCATGATTTTTGCTTCAAGGTGGTATACCTTCCCCTAATCAGGCGATTATGTTTAGGAAGTTGCTGAGATCTCTCTAGCAATTTCTTTTGCCGATCCTATGATCATGCCCATTCGTTTAATCAGAATGCCTGAATTGTAGGCATCTTTTTAGTACCATGTTCACTGTTTAAACAACTTGGTCGTAGCAGTTTGGTCGTGACGAGCACCGAGCTCATCCACTTTTTCCTCAGCTCTCTTGAGTAGCTCGATTGCAATTTGATGACCAAGTCTATTGATGTCTCTCACATGACTGGTCTTGTCATCCTCACGTGAGATCATTAAATGTTATTACACGTGTCGTGATGGGAGCACCCCTTTCACTTTTTGAAATGGTTGTGACAGTGGAGGAAAAAATGTCCAATGCAATCACACACCTAGAAAATGGTACGAGAACCAGTGGAAAAGGAATTTGAGTTGGAGTTGTGGTGCTTGCCATAAAATTGATAATGACAACGACTACATCCTTGATTACGGCCTCCACGACGACCATGGTCAGTGGACTGGTCACGACCACCTCTGTGGGGTGAGGAAGAGGAGAGATGGACAACATTGGCAACTAGGACAATAGCTGAAAGAAGAGGGAAATCAACCGAAATAGTATCTTTGCCTAGAAGAAACTCTTTAATGAGGAGAAAGTTGAATAGACCAGTGAGGGAAATATCATCTATGTGAGTAGAGATGGATGTACGAAAGGGTCTATACTCCGAAGGAAGGCTGCCCAAGATGTATATGATGTGATTATCATCAGTAATTGCCTTGCCATCGCAAGTTGATGGGCAAGTGTTTTTGCATGATAGAAATACGTGGTGATTGAAGTAGTGCCTTTTTTGAGGCACTATAATTTCATGCGAATTTGTAAAATGCAAGCCTTGTAGTGGGCTGGCTGCATAAGAAGTCTCAAGAGCTATCCAAACAGCCCGAGAAGTAGTAAGTTCAATCACCTGAGCATTTACAGCTTCAAACAAACAAGACAAGGTGCCAAGAAGAAGTTGATCTTGATGTTGCCAATCAATGCAGTTAGGGTTGATAGTAGGTGCAACATCTGAGCTAGATGAGATGTGATGAGGGGGACAAGGCACAATTCTGTCAACATAGCTGAACAAGGAGGTGCCACGAAGTAGGGGAACCACTTGATTCTCCCAAATGGGATAATTGTCACCATGTAGTTTGACAAGGAGAACATGAGAAGAGGAAGAAAGGAATGTTGGAGTAGGGGAGGATCAAGGCATCTCAGACTCTCAGTAGTTTGGGAGGATGAGCAAACACTCATGGTGGCAAGGGAAAAAAAATAAAAATTCAGAATGGTTGTCTCAGGTTTGCTCTAATATAATGAAAGAGCAGATTGAGTGGAGATAGCAAATTGTTTCTCTCTCTTATATATATATATATATATATATATATATATATAGACCTCACTGATTACAATATGCGGTTGTGTTAGTTAAGGAGATTGCTACTTGATCTAATCCATATGTGATCAGTACATCTGAATTCAAAGATTGTTATCTAATCCTTATCTCTAACAATGATCAACTGTTCTTGAACATACTGGTATCTAGACCAATTCATGTCAAGCTTCAGTGTATTGAGTACTAATAATCTTTGCTAAAACTCCAAATAGGTTGTAATGAGATTAAGTTCATAAATAGTAACAAAAACCAAACCGTGTTTATAACTTCTCAAAGTTGATAATATTTGGTAAATTGGGAACTTGTAAAGAGCTTCATTTCTTTGTTGACCAAATGCAACACTAAGAAACATTAAACCATATGCTATCTTGATGAATGTGAAGCAATTTTTCCAGCCTAAAATATGTAAAACCAAGAATAGAGGAAATTTTTAATTCCAAAGAATAACTCTAGCACTCAAGTTTCTGCACACTTAACAACAAAATGAACTCTAAGAATCGACATTCAATTTTGAGGTTAAAAGTCACACTTCAAATTAAAAGAAAAATGTGATATATTAAATTTGAAGATCGTAGTTGATTCAGTCTCAAGTATAGTGTCACAACTAAAAAAAATGCTAATTTTTTAAACTTAAAACAAACAATATACCTACTCGAGATGTCTCGAAGAAGGAGTGGCTTCCAAGCCTAAATGCTGCAAGAAATAAATGATCAAATGCCAAATTAAGTAACCCATTCAAGGCTCTAATGAGCTGAAACAATGAAGAATTTTAGTAACATAATAACAAGATGAATCAAATGGAAAATGAGACCCAATGGCAAAAAAAAAAATTGTATTGAAAATAAAAAATATTTTGATTTTTTAATACCAATATTTTCAAATTTGTCCAACATTAATCAAAATATTGAAATAAACTCTATAAGATAGTGGCCCTACCTCTTCCACCTCACCTTAAGACCCAAAGCCTGAAGTTCTATTCTTATCTTTCATTTTCCAGCAACCAAACATAAGATACAACTATAAAAAAATGTAACTACCAAAAAACAAAAAAGAGAAACAAATGAAAAACCACACCTTTGCTTTGCCATTCAATCTCTTTTCCTTCCAAACACATCCCTAAAAATATTCAATCCCGCAAAAGATTGTTCATGGAACCACTATCGAGAAGAATGCTTAGACCATAGTTTTCTACCATTACTCCAAGGTTCATTGCAAACCACGAAACAAACTCTGCGTTAGCAGACTTATCAATCCAGCTCTACCATGTACTACTTTACTATTTTGTGCTTCTACACCAGTTATGTACTATTTTATGACTACAAGAAATGTATCTCCATCCTCATATAGGAATGGATAGTGTCCTCACGCTCACATGTCGCATCCTCCATACCACGGCACTACCACAACACCTTTAACAACCTCATAGTCTTGCTACACAAAACCTAGTCTTACCTATCCGTGATACGCATTAGTCCCTCCTCGAAAATTCCATCCGCATCAACAACTAGATCACCACAATCCACCACATATGTGGGTTTGGAGTGTACTTTCAGAACATGTACTTCCACATATGAAACATGCTTGATGTGGTTTTTCCTAATCTCCAAACATGCACCCGGATTGTGTGTATATGACTTATACGAGTTGGAGAGTATCGCTCTCCCTCGGGTTTGATGCAAGAAATGGGAAAAATAGTATACGTGAACAAAAACGTGTGTATGTGTGTGTGCAAAAGTGCTCCCCAAGCGTAGAGAGACTTGCAATGTCATGTTTTACTTGGAATGGGTTCCAAGGTCGTCTCCTTAGGGAAGGAAAGGTCAAATGCTATGAAGGGTTATTTGTAAAAAAAAAATGAAAATTTGAAAATCTTGTGAATTGCGTTTTGATGAGTTGTGTTTTGATAAAAATGTATGAAAGCAAGGTTTGCTAATCCATAGAGGTCATCCTAATGGGAATGCAAAATTGACTCAATTCATTCATCCAATTGTGCCTTGGTGTTTGATTGATTTGTAAGAAGTGAGCGACTAATGTGAGTGTGTTGGGCACAAGCATAACCCGTGACAAGTCTACAGTTTATCAAGAGCCCACGACCACGTCCGCACTTTATCTAGTCAAACCAAACACTTTACACTAAGAGGAAGAACGAAAGAGAGTAGATTTCACATACTCAAGAGAAAATTTCCCTTGAATTAGCCAACTAAAAGTCTAGCTACTCATAGTAAAAGTAAGAGCCAACATAAGGTAAAGAGACATGGTAATGAAATGAAGCATGAAACTTGTATTGATGCAAGAAAAGGTTTAAATTACAAGAGTAAAGTCATTCATACCAAAATTACAAAGCTTGAAGAGAAAAATACCCAAATGTAGAAAATAGAAATACAAAACACTTAACTAAGCTTGATTACAACTTGAATAAAAGAGTTTAAAGTAAAAGGAGGAAAGATTACAAGTAATATAATTCTTACCACAATGAAAATGGTGAAAAAAATGTAAAAACCCAACTCTCTCTCTAAAACTTCATCTTCTACCTTAGAGCCTCTCTCTCTAAAAGCATGTAAAATAGAATAATTGCTTGATTATTTCCGTTGTAGTATATCCTAACCTCCGGACATCACCCTCAATATATGTATGACTTATGTGTGAAAGAGAGTGTCACTCTCCCTCAGAATGATGTCAAAAGAAAGGGCAACGGAATGGTGGAAATGAAATGTATGAAATAAATGTGTGTGAACAAAAGTGCTCCCCAAGCACAAAGAGTCTTTTGAGTGTTGTGTTTTACTTGAAAAGTATTCCAAGGTTGTCTCCTTAGGGAAAGAAGGGGATTGTGCGAAGGTGATTTTGTGAAAAATGAAAAAAGTGTAAAATCTTGTAGTTGGTTTTGGTGAGTTTGTTCTTAATGAAAACGCAAGAAAACAAGTGTTGGCTAATTCAAATATGTCATTCCAATGGGAATCCTAACTTAACTCAAAACCTTCCTCTAATATGCTTAGATAAACAATTGAATCGTGGGAAGTTAGGGACGAGATGGAGGTGAGTATCCCAGCTTAACCCGTGATCGTGCCTACATGATATCAAGGACTCACAACCACCTTCACTCTCAACCCAATCAAACTGAACCATCGTCTACCAAGAGAAGGAAATAAAATGAGATGAAATGAAAAAACCCAAGATGAGGTCTCCTTTGAATTAGCCAACTAAAAATCTAGCCATTCATGATCAAAGGAAAGACATTCATAATGTAAAGAGACATAATAAAGAAAGGAAGATTAAAACTTAACTTAATGCAAGAAAACTTAAACTAAGAAGAAAAAATTCAATACCCAATTTAAAGCTTGAAGTGAAGAAAATTTAAATGCATTAATGGTAGGTTCAAAAACATGGAACTAAACTTGCACAACACTAGAAATAAATAATATTAAAATGCAAGAATTAAATATTACAAGATATTTAAAGCTAACTACAACTGAAATGGAGAAGAAAAATGCAAAAACATAAACTTTCTATTCTACTTTTCATCTTCTTCCTTAGAGTATTCTAAGCTTAGGTAGTCACCCTCAAAATCTTGTTGCATGCTGAATATATGGTGAAAGAGATGATGCATTTTTGTCCATGAGGCTCCCCTAGACTGTGTGCAAGCCTTCCATCAATGGGAGGTGAGTTGATTAGCTTTGGACAGGCTAGGAAGAGCAAAGCTTACACCCATCATGGCTGCCCTCTTCTTTCCCATCCTTATTAATTCCATTGCCTCCAAAGTCTTCAACAAGGGTGTAGGAGGCATGTATATGTGTAAGGGATGTCAAGGGACAAGTGGAAGAATCAATGGTGGAACCCCCAAGAAAGTGGAGCATGTGTTGTAGGCGTTCAACGCATTATGGGTAAAACCTTCCAGAAGGTTCATTCTAATAGGCTAAACCTTTTGGAAGGTCTTTTGGAAGGTGATAGCATAGGACCAATTTTGGTAAAATTTTCATAAATTTTAATACAATTTTTAGATTGAGCTAAAATTTTGACACAATACAGAAGATATCCATATCTACAACTTTCATGTTTTGAACTTTTTCATATTCGAAGTAGATTAAGGTCAAAAATGGGAAAAACATCTGTACTGTGTCAAAACCTTGGGAAAGCAGTGGGCTAAACCTTCCGGAATGTTTGGCCATAAACTTTCTGGAATGTTTTCATCCAAATTTCATTTTTATTGGTTTCTTCACCTTCCAAGTCTCCCAATCCTCATTTAATGTGTCCATATCTTCACCATTCATCCACACTTACTTGCAACGCTCTAAAATCCATGATTTACGCTCTAATTATCTGCAACATCAAAATTTTCACATTATTCATAATTTTAACTAACTCTAAATAATTAAATGCAAAGTTAAGTTAAAAAGCGTAAAATGAGGCCATTAATTATTCAATATTATGAGCTCATAAAAAATGGTGTAAGACTTGGTAATTTTTGTCCATCCCCATTTCCTTAGCCTGTGTGAACTTAGTTGCAATGAGTGGGGAGATGTTGGACACTTGAACAAGCAAACACATGCCAAGCATGCTCCTCCCATGCTTTCCCAACCACCCTCTTCTCTCTCTTGCTTCCCTCCTCTCTCTCACTCAAAATTTGACTTTAGGGGTTAAGAAATCATCATGGGGTGTCAATTATGTCAGGGTATGGTTTGGATGACAAGATGTGGGCCCCCGAAGTAGGTGGAGTCGTGCAAGTAGGTTTCTGGTAAAACTGAGCTAAACCTACTAGTAGAACGTAAGAAAACCTACCAGTGTGTTTTTTTCCAGTAAAATTTTCTATCGGTAGATTTTTGCATGGCTGAGGTAACAGAATTCCGATAGCATTTTCTACCGGTAGGTTTTGGTTAACTTCTACCGGTAGGTTTTATCCTACTTTAGGATTTCCTTGGTTCCTTGAACTCCCGAGCCATCCGTTAAGCATTCCCTTCTTTCCCATTCCTTTGAGCACTTGATGGGAGGCTTTATGCATGAAATTACTTGCTCTTTACCTACAATTACACGAATCTCCATTAATTATGAGTTTGAAAGTATTTCCCCAATTTTTATCACAAAACAAGCAATATGGGTGTAAAAGAGATATGTGATATGCAATATTCTATACTCATCAGAACACCGCGTATACACCCAATAGATTTGGCGATAACAACAACCAGTAAGCAATTGTACCAACCCTCTCGAGCACCTTAAAGGACCCGATATACCTTGACAACAACTTTTCCATTTCCCGTTTCCCGAATCTAACCACTCCCCTCTTAGGCATGACCTTCAAGAAGACGTGATCTACGACCTCAAACTCTAAAGGTCTCCGTTGCTTGTCGGTGTAGCTCTTTTGTTCACTCTGAGCCATAAGAAGATACTTCCGTATCAATTCCACCTTATCCGAGGTGTCCATAATCAAATCTGGACCCATGGAGGGTCTTCTCCAACCTCCGTCTAATACAACAGAGAATGGCACGACCTCCCATAAAATTTCTCATAGACATAGGGGCCATCTGTATGCTTGTCTAGTAACTATTGTTGTAGATGAACTCCACTAAGGGTAAGTGCGCCTCTCGGCTACCCATATGGTCAAGGACACATGTCCTCTAAAATCTGGTTGATCATCTTCGATTGACAATCCTTCTGGGATGAAAAACTATGCTCATCATCAGTTGTGTCCCCATAGCTCTCTGAAAACTCTCCCAAAAGTGAGTCGTGAACCTGAGATCTTAATCCAATACTACAGGTATGGGTACCCCGTGTAACCAGACTATCTCTTGTATATACAACCTACAGAATTCCTCCGGTGTAAAGATCATCCATATGGCCAAAAAGTGCGCCAACTTTGTAAGCCAGTTCACGATCACCCACACCGCATCATTCCCACTTCCAGTCAGCCACCTCCAACTGTAGAGCAACCCTGCTAGTCTCTGGTGCTCAGCTTTGATCTGCTGACACGTGAGACATCTACTAACAAAGTCTCTAATGTATCTCTTCATCCCACTCTAGTAATACTAATGACAAATATCATGATACATCTTGATGCCATTTGGATGCACAAAAAATTGGGATCAATGAAACTCCTTGAGGATCTCCACCCTTAGATCCGAAGACTGGGGAACCATAACCCTTCCCTTATATCGAAGACTACCATCAGCATGAATTGCCCAACCCTTATCACATGTACCCGACTGTACCCTGTCCCAGATGGATAACATCTCCATGTCTTGCACTTAGGACTTAATCACCCTACTTAGTAAGGAAGGCATAGCCACTAGGTTGCCCAAAGTGTCCTAAGCCAAATCTCCATAGTATAGCTCAAACTGTCTCACAGTCTCGAGTTTCTACCACTCCTGGGAAGCTATACTAGCCAAGACTTCCCATAACTTCCAACTGAGTGCATCAACCACCACATTTACCTTACTAGGATGGTAACGCAAAGTGAAGTTATAATCCTCTAGGTACTCCATCCATATGCGTTGCCTGATATTGAGGTCTTACTGCGTGAAGATGTACTTTAGAATCTTATTGTCCCACACCTCAATTTTTTTTTTCATACAGATAGTGGCATCATGCCTTCAAGAAAAAGACAATGGTTGCCAACTCCATGCCGTGTATGGGTAGTTTTGCTCATGGTTCTTCAACTATCGTGAACCATAAGTTACCACCCTCCTAGGCAATGTCAAAACATATCCAAGTCCGTCATTTGAGGCATCACAATAGATAGTGTACGTTTACCCTCTTTCCAACACTACAAGGATAAGAGCTAAAGTAAGACTCCTCTTTAACTCCTAAAATGCCCTCTCACATGAATCATCACACTATAATTTGACCTCTTTCTTGGTTAATCTAGTCATAGGTGTAGCTAGCCATTAAAAGTGCTCAATGATCCTTCAATAATAGTCTGCCAATCCCAAGAAACTACGTATCTTGAAGACTAACTTAGACCTATCCTAACTCATAATTGCCTCAACCTTCTCTAGGTCCACTAACACAACAAATTAGACACCACGTGTCCTAAAAATTTCACCTTCGTTAGCTAAAATCAACTTGGCATACAATTATTGGTCTCTCAAGATCTAGAGAACAATCCTTAAGTGACCCTCATGTTCCTCCTCAGACTTATTGGAACACCATACGCATCAGATCCATGAATGCCTCTGGAGCATTCGCTAACTCGAATGACATAATAGTGAACTCAAAATGCTCGTATCATGTCCTAAATGCCATTATAGGGTATCGGTCCCCCTAATCCTCAACTAATGGTATCCCATGCTCAAATCTATTTTGGAGTAGACACGTGCCCCTTCCAGTTAATCAAAAAGATCATCAATCCTCAACAGTGTGCACTTGTTCTTGATAATGACCTAACTCAACCGTTGGTAGTCGATACATAGTCTAAGGGTCCTATCCTTCTTCTTGGCAAATAATACTGGAGTGCCCCAAGGTGAGGTACTGAGTCTAATAAAACCCTTGTCTAAAAAATTTTACAACTGGACCTTGAGTTCTTGCAACTCCACAAGTACCATCCTATGCGGCATCATAGAAATAGGAATGCACTAGGTTGTATCTCGATGGTGAAGTAAATATCTCGATCTGGAGGTAATCTAGGTAACTCGTCTAGAAAAACATCGCATACTCACAAACAACCCGAGGTAGATCCAACTCCTATCTCTTCTCATCCTCAAGTGTAAGGCTCGTAAGCCAACCCATCAACTGTCTATACCAATGAGAATCATATATGGCTTGGGATAAATCGTTGTGCTTTTCTCCTTGAAACTTAAACCAAACACCCTCTCGTGTATAAACAATGACACTCTTTCAATCATAATCGATGAAGACTTAGTGTGCCGCTAACCAATCCATCCCAAGGATAATGTCAAACTCTAACATGTCCATAACCCTAAGGTCCATGGTGAGTTGAATCCTTGAGATCTCTAACTCACATACTCAACATATCTTATCAATGCAAACCCTAGCTTCTAGGGGAGAACTTACATGCAATGGCTCCTCTAAGGTCTCAACCTTTAATCCCAAATATTTCACACAAGATGTAGCAATGAATGAAGGAGATGCGCTTGAATCAAATAACATCCCTGCCCATAAGAGAGAGAGTAGAAATGTAGTGTGATGGCAAGGCTCGACTCTGGGTCCCTAAAGTCCCTGCCTATAAGCCTTGTCCTCGGCCTTGGCCCAAACATTGGCCCATCTGGCATAATTATTGAATCCCTACTAGTGAAATAGTAGGGGCCTGTGTAGCACTCTAGAACTGAAACTAAATTTCCTGGTCCATGGTGGGATAGGGAGGAGTGAAAATGTATGTGGATACTGCATCAATGACTGAGATTGAGATGTACTGTAACGATCTTTGTCTCTGAGTACAATCTTGTTTCAAATGGCCCAGTTGGCGGCATATGTTGCAATTCTTTTGACCAGCCTGATAGGGAGCCTTGAAATTTCTCCCACCTTAAGAGGATTGAACTTGGCCTTAGATTTTATAGCCTCAACCCTACCCTTGCAATCCCTGTAGGGTACATATGCTTTGCTTCTTCCATGAAATAGTAGAAAAGGACTGGCCCTCTTTCTTCTTTTCCTTAGCACCCGCCTCTCGGATGATTTTAGAGTCGTCTACCTCTCTCTCAATGGCCATAGCCATTTCTAACATTGAGTCTAGGTCTTATAAGCAATGGCCCACAATCTTTTTTCGAATGAACAACTTCAAGACATCCTCAAACCTCCTCACTTTGGCAAAGTCAGTGGCCACATAATCATCGGGGAAACGAGCTAGCTTGGTGAACATAGCCACATATTCCATCACTATCAAGGTTCCTTACTTTAGATCCAAGGTAGTAGCCTTGCACCCATAGCCTTCATGAAGGCTTGTTGTTTAAAGGCTAGTTATGGTGGTTGGTCGTTCTGTCCACCCCTATACTATTGAGATGTCCTTTTCCTCCATTTGCCATCTACACGTGTATGATAGCTGTAGAACACTAACTTAGTATCCCAAAGTTAGGGCTCAATGTTACAAAATAAGAAATTTAGTTTCCTCTTATCTCACTGGTAAGAGGTATGCTACTCACCAGTGGACACCCAAACCATAAACTTTTTCATTTCTTACTTTTTTGACCCTAAGGTTATGTTTTCTAACTCTAGTGTCTCATTCCTATGCACATTTAATCATGCTTTTAATATCATAGCACACAACATGTAGCACCTAATGCACATAAAATGTAATGCATAATGAATGAAATGGCTTAACTGAATCTACCCTAAAGTCCAAGGTAATCGGGAACCTAAGCTCTATACCAAGCTAAGACGCCCAAAATTCGGGCATCCTTTCTCAATCCATTGATCACCCATCAACTCAAGAAATACCCGTGGATACCGTTTAACATGATAGCATGTCGTTACACTTTATTTACTGAGATCATAACAAAATGGAATTCGGGCCGAGCCTCCTTTGCACGGGAGCACCACCCAATATATAATCTGTTCACATATTATTCATAGGACCATTTCAAGGTCCAAACCCCAAGGTTTAGGACTTAATATTTACCACATCATCCATAGAAGAGCTCTCAAGATGTGAAGGCTCGACAATGTTACATTTCAGATTTCAAATTTTTGAAAGAGGTAACAGCACATCGGTTAAGTGGTATTGGTACGTGAGCCCTCTATGTTCCTGTTAACAGTACCTGTAAGCATTGGTACGAGTACCTAGGCCCACTGTCAGTGGAGTACTAGTACTTGAGAGCCTAGATACCGGTACTTGAACCCACTGTCCATTGGGGTACTGGAATCTGAGAGCCTAGGTATTGTTACCAGAGCTATGGGCAGCGTGGCACTAGTACCTACAAGTCTAGGTACCAGTACCTGAGCCCTTTGGAAGCTAGGTTCCTATTGCTTGACTGTTTATGTTGTATTCCCTAATTATTGAACATAAACCCTCAATGTGTATGTGGATTATGTGTATGGGTGAGTGTCACTCTCAATGCAATGAAAGGGGAAACGAATTGGTGAAAATGAAACGTGTGTGTGGATGAACAAAAGTGTTCCCCAAGCGTAGAGAGACTTTCAAATGTCGTGTTTTACTTGGAAAAGTATTCCAAGGTCGTTTCCTTAGGGAATGAGGTAAAATTGTGAGAAGGTGATTTTAGTGAAAAAGGGTTAAGTGTAAAAATATTTGAGTTTTAGTTTTGGTGTTTGTGTTTTTGCTAAAAATGAAATGGAACAAGTGTTGGCTAATCAGAAGGGGTTATTCCAATGGGAGTGTCAAATCAACTATAGACCTTTCCCCAATGGTGTTTAGTTGTATGATTGATTCGTGGGAAGCGAGAGACTAGAATGGAGGTGAGGATCCAAGCATACCTCGTGACAAGTTTACGGGATATCAAAAACTCACAATGACATCCATACTTAACTCAATCAAACCAAATCAACATACACTACGAGGAGGAATGAAAATGAGTTGAAATAGCATACCTAAGAGGAGTTCTCCCTTGGATTAGCCAACTTAAAATATAGCTACTCATAATAAAAGGAAAGACATACATAATGTAAAGAGACATAATGAATAAATGAAACATGGAACTTAAATTAATACAAGAAATCTTAAAATATGAAGAAAAATATTCAATACCATTTTAAAAGCTTGAAAAGAGGGAAAATCCATACAACAATGGAAGAATATAAATGGTGTATTTAAACTTGAAAAGAATTTGAAATAAATGACACTAAAGACAATAAATGAAGCTTACAAGATCCGTACAAAAGATTAAAAGTGAAAATGGGTGAAGACAATGCAAAAATCTAAGCTTTCTATCTCTACTATTCATCTTCTTCCTTGGAGCTTTGTAAGCTTAGGTTGCCTCTCCTTTTCCAAGCTTGTGGAATGCTGAATATATGGTGTAAGAATCTCTGCAATTTCGTCCATGGAGGCCACCTTAGGTGTGTAACAGGCCTTCCATCCATAGGAGGTGAGTTGATGGCTTGGACAGGCTCGGACAAGCGTAGCCGGCAACCCACCATGCCTTCATCTTTATCTCTCTTCCTCTCCCATCCTTCATCTTCCTTTGCTGACTTTGCAAGTGGGAGAATCAATGGTGGGACCCCCAATAATGAATCACACTATGATTATCCTAATATGCTCTCTATGTGTATATGTGAGATAGAATCTTATGCACAAACTGAAGTAAGCTCACATATAATCCAAAAACGAAGCACATGCATAAAAAATGAAAAAACCTTGACATAATCTCATAAAAGGAATGCTAGGGCATTAGATAGCAAAATCAACTTCTCTTTTTCTTTAAAAATATGTTTTCCCATGCTTCTCTAGATCATTTAAGACTTTTACGGGTTATAATGGGGCCTTGGGGTATATTGAGGCAAATGAAATGAAGGATATAGGATAAACAAATAAGGTTGTTCCAAGTGAATGACTTTTACTTCAAAACCCTCTCCCTTTTCATGGGATTTTCAGTCTAACACCATCACCACACTCTTTGTTTCTTTTCCTTAACATTTTTCATTTCTTTTGTCATTTTTTTCTTCTTTTCACTCCTTTTTTCTCCTTCTCTTGGATTTTCATTCTTTCCATTCAACTCTTTGACTTCAACTTCATTCATCCCTTTGGTTAAGTTTCTACATCACACTTCATTCTCTTTTATGATCACTCATATTCAGCTCCAAGAACAACCAAGGTGAGGTTGATTTTTATCATTTTGCACTGGCTTGGACACATGTGTGGCATG
>CM042201.1:5873106-5892598 GCA_023539305.1 Ilex asprella
GGTAGTATGGGATGCCACGAGAACTTGTGGAAATGGTGTATGGTGGAAATGAATTATAAATTATATATGGATGATGCTTTGGAAATTGGTTGTCAACTCTACTTGGTTTCACTTCTTTATTTATCAATTTCAATTACAGTTGTTAATTAAACTTGAGAGTTGTATAAATGTCCCGGTTTTATTTCAAAAGCTATATATGTTATTTTTGAAATGAGAACGACCCGTTTTACCTGTTCTCTAAACCTTGTTTGATTTTGGGAGGATTTTTCCTACAGAGCTTCGTGCTCACCCCTTACAGTTGAACCTTTTTCAGATGTTGGGCCGGAGGATTTACACGGTGCTAACGGGCCGTACCTTGGGGAGGCTTCACTAGAGGGATACTTGGATCCCGAGTTGGACGTCTAGAGATGTCGTTTACTTTTGTTCTAGACTAGAATACTATTTTGGAAACACTGTATAGTCTAGATTGCTTTTGTAATTTTCGCTGCGCTATAATAGTAAATTTTTATTTGGAATGTAAAGGCCAAAGATGACATATTCTTTTGGGATACTGATGTAATTGTTATGGATTGCTTTTCGGAAGTCTTTTATTGATGGTTTATCTTAGTGCTCTCATGGTATGAATGGTTATTGAATGTAATGCCGTCCATGGTGTATTTTGGGGTGTTACATTAACCTTCCCCGACAATGGCGCCAAAAATTCTTGATTTGTTTATGTTGTATTCCCTAATTTCCGAACATGAACCCTTAATGTGTATGTGGAGTATGTGTGTGGGTGAGTGTCATTCTCACTCGGGTTCAATGCAATAAAAGGGCAAACAGATTGATGGAAATGAAATATGTGTGTGTGTGTGTGTGTGAACAAAAGTGCTCCCCAAGTGCAGAGGGACTTTTGAATGTGGTGTTTTACTTGGAAAAGTATTCCAAGGTCGTCTCCTTAGGGAAGAGGTAAAATTGTGAGAAGGTGATTTTAGTGAAAAAGGGTTAAGTGTAAAAATATTTGAGTTTTAGTTTTGGTGTTTGTGTTTTTGCTAAAAATGAAATGGAACAAGTGTTGGCTAATCCGAATGGGTCATTCTAATGAGAATGCCAAATCAACACGAGACCTTCCCCCAATGGTGTCTAGTGGTACGATTGATTCGTGGGAAGCGAGGGACTAGGATGGTGGTGAGGATCCAAGCATACCTCATGACAAGTTTACGGGATATCAAAAACTCACAACCACATCCATACTTAACTCGGTCAAACCAAATCAACATACACTACGAGGAGGAATGAAAATGAGTTGAAATAGCATACCCAAGAGGAGTTCTCCCTTGGATTAGCCACCTTAAAATCTAACTACTCATAATAAAAGGAAAGACATACATAATGTAAAGAGACATAATGAATAAATGAAACATGGAACTTAAATTAATGCAAGAAATCTTAAAATATGAAGAAAAATATTCAATACCATTTTAAAAGCTTGAAAAAAGGGAAAATCCATACAACAATGGTAGAATATTAATGGTGTATTTAAACTTGAAAAGTACTTGAAATAAATGACACTAAAGACAATAAATGAAGCTTACAAGATCCTTACAAAAGATTACAAGTGAAAATGGGTGAAGACAAAGCAAAAATCTAAGCTTTCTATCTGTACTATTCATCTTCTTCCTTGGAGCTTTGTAAGCTTAGGTAGCCTCTCCTTTTCCAAGCTTGTGGAATGCTAAATATATGGTGTAAGAATCTCTACAATTTCGTCCATGGAGGCCACCCGAGGTGTGTGACAGGCCTTCCATCCAAAGGAGGTGAGTTGATGGCTTGGACAAGCCTAGCCTACAACCCACCATGCCTCCGTCTTTCTCTCTCATCCTCTCCCATCCTTCATCTTCTTTTGCTGACTTTGGGGTGTAGGAGACATGTATATATATAGAATATATGCATTAGAAAAGTGGGAGAATCAATGACGGGACTCCCAAGCAAGTGAAGCATGAGTTGTAGGCGTTCTGACACTTTTTGAGAAAACCTACAGGTAGGTCGTGGGAAACCTGCCGGTAGGTTTTACTCCAGTAACTCAAACCTACCGGTAGGTTTCTGATAGGTTCTTGTCCAGTAGGCAAAACCTACCAGTAGGTTAAACCTACCAGTAGGTTTAGTTTCCTTTTACTAGTAGGTCATAATTGAGATGCTAGCTCAAGACCAGTGTTCGTACAATTGTCATAACTTTTGATCCAACTGTCCGATTGAGCTGAAATTTCGATATAATACATAAGAGTTACAGATCTACAACTTTCATATTTCAACATTTTTCATAATTTCGGCTAACTCTAAGTATTTAAATGTAAAGTTGAGTTAAAATGAATATAATAAGGTCATTAAATATGCAATATTATGCCTTCATCACCTGTGACGTACCAGTACCTAGGGCCTAGATTTCTCTAAAAATTTTCAAATATCAACTTTTATCCACACGCCTCACACAACACCCATTACATTCACTTTTGTTTAACAAAAGAATAATGTCCAAGAGTGTCTTATTATATACCTTTGTCAAAATACAAGTTTTGTACATAAATTATACAAGGCCAAAATAAATTACACATGGATTACAAAATGTAATTTAAAGCCACAACTTGGCTCTAACATCAACACGGGCCCAAGCGAGGGTCATCTGCCGAATCTTGTCCAACACTTGAAATATATCCCCATAAAGGATGAGCCATGCTTAATAGGATATCTTCTAAGGAGGCTACTCCTCAACCCAAATGCAAATGGCATGTCACATGTAAGTCATCACATCAAACATTCATTGAAAGACATACATGTCATAAATGAATGCTATAATTTCATGCCATGTCATGAGGTGAAACCCACGCATGCAGTGCAGAATTGAGCCCTTCACCGGCTCCTATAACACTTGCCATGCAATGCGTATTCTTTCAGACATTCCAAGTCTCCTCCATTGATGTTAGACATCTAATGAATGTTTCACAAAACCTTGCGTCTTGCTTGGGGTAGGTATTTATGGACTTCCACCAGCAATCACCTAACTGACATGACATCAATGGACTTCCACCAACGGTTTTGCGTACACCGACACACTTTATGAAGTCAATACCAACGAGAGTGTGTATCCAAAATTACTAGGTCTCTCACTCGAGGGAGAAATAATCCCTCTTGCTAACTCCGTCATGTTTATTCAATGCAACCCGTGTGACTCAGTTGAACCTCAGCCCAATCTTCTAGAGCCTATATATCAATCCACCAAAGATGGTGTTAGATAAAAACATGCATACACACCCACACTTATGTCGAATGTGTACATATGTGATATTACCTGTGCATATGAAATCAAGTTGTGCAATTGCAATTTCTATCACATGATCATAATATCATAAGGCATATAATGAAAAATCCATATTCACACACAATTCCAAGCATGTTACATGTGATATCAATCCAATTAACACACTCAATATGCATTTTATCAAACACTTAATAGGCAAAATTATGTAAACAGATAGCATGCCCAACTAACATACTCATCATGAAATCCAAATCAATCAATTTTTTTAAATCCAAATCATACAAGAATTTGTTTTAATATATTCTTATACCTATTTTTCATATTCTAACAACTCTAGGCATGTGTTATACATGATAATTCATCTCTATCACCCTAGCCATTCCATATTTCTACCCAAGGCTAGAAATAAACCAAATTAGGAATGGAAACTTGCTTCTTGTAGTGTATATCTGCATAGAAGAAGCTCCAAAAACCCAAAAATCGAGCTTCCAAAGCTTTATCTCAAAATTACCGTCTTTGAGATTTTGAAGAAAACAAAGATCGTTGGTATGATTTCGTAGCTCTTGTCGTGTAGAATGACTTTAATTCTTGGCCCAAAGAAATTTGACGGTTGGATCATGACGGATCAAGAGAAGATGGTGAGAGAAACTTGGGTTCTCTTTCTCACTCTCTCTATATCGAAATGGCTAAAGAATATGGGGGGAAAATCTATTTTCCCCTTTTTATACTCCTCATTCACTTGACCCTCGTTACGCTATACACGTCTCACTTTGATTGGTCCAATTTTAGTCCAAATCAATTAAATCTTGTCCTGTGTTAAGTTTAGTGTATTTTTATTGAATAACTTTAAATTATTTCTTGGGTTTCAAGATTAAATCTAATCGTGTTTATTCGGTGAAAATTGAATGAGTACCTAGATTTCGCGATACGAATCCAACAATGATGTCCATTTCTTCATCTATGTTTTAGAAAATTTCATGTTTTCAACTCATATCGTAATGGCTAATTACTATTTTTCCATTTTTAATAAAGTTTTAATTTTTCCTGGTTTTACAACCACACAACAATGGCTTAACCGTATAAGGTGGTTGTAATTTCTTAGCTTTTACCATCCCTCCATTCACCTCTAAATCTTTTGAAGAATTATAAAAAAAAATTAACCAAATATGCAAAATAAGAATTTTTACTGCACCCTGATTGTAAAACCTAGGTAAATGTGAATTTTTATGAAAAATAACAAAACGGTAATTTTTCACAACTGTATGGGTTAAAAACTTGAATTTTTCTAGAACTTAAATGACGAAACGGACCTCTCCATTGAATTATTTTCACAAAATCAAGCTATCCTGCCAATTTTCTTCGAATTTTGAGACAGCCATATTTTTTGCGTTTTACAAGGCGATTGGGTGTCATGTGACCCAAAAATGAGATATGGAATTAAATTCCAAAAGTTAAAAATAATTTAAAGGAAGTTCATAGAAAAATATTTTGAACTTGAACCGGGATGAAATTTAATCGTTTCGGGATAAAATAGGACCTATGAAAGGAGGACGTGTGGCACAACATGAGCCAAGCATCCTAGGAGAATAAATAGGGGAGAAAATCAGATTTGAAAGAGGAAGAGAGGGAAAGGAGAAAAAGAAAATCAATATCTCCAACTTTTTTCTACAATCTATGGCGTTTCGTGGGTCGAATCGACTTGGGCCAAGAGTCAAAGTTCATCTATGCGATGAAGGCAACGCCTACATACCAAAAAGAACAATTTTGACAAATTTCAAAAGACAAGATTTTAGGGAAAGCTAGGATTTGAGCTTGAATCGGGTTCTTGGAGCTTTCTACCATCGTTTTTGCTTGAAGAGGTAGGGTTTTCTTCTTAATTAGGTTTATTTCCAACCTAGGGTGATTATATGGAATGGGTAGGGTGTTAGAGCTATATAACACTAACCTATTGTTGTTCAGTTGATGAAATGGGTAAAAATCAATTCTAGCATGAATTGGTATTTAGAAATTGCTTGCTTGTAATTTCTTGAAAAATTGTGATATGTGGGCATGCTATGTGTTTATATTATGCCTTGAATGAATTAAGTGTGTTGTTTACATTGAATATGGAATAACATGCTTGGGATTGATTTTGGTATATGCATATAATATATTGACATTGTGATTATTTATGGTTATTGGAAAGTTGATATTGTGCACATGACATATGGAACATGTTAAAACTTGCAATTGAGATCTTAGTTGCATAATGATGAGAATTATAAATTGTACATATACATTTGTATAAGCACGGGAAACATCGCATTCGTGGGTATTTGACATGAGTGTGGGTATGTGTGCAAGTTGTTGGATCAAACACCATTCTTGGTGGTTGATAAGTGTGCTCGGTACAGTTGGACCATTGTTCGACAGAGTCGCCCGACTGCATGAAAAACTTGTGTCTGGTATAGCAAGAAGGGCTACATACTCCCTCGGGTATAAGACCCGATTACTGGTTTATACACTTTCGCTGATGAAAGTCTAAAAAATATATTAATGTGCGGAACCGGCGGTGAGACATCAAATCCCGCTACTCAACAAAGACACATGGTTTATTTTTAAAAATGATCATTGGATGTGGAACATCAATGGCAAGAGCTTGGAATGCTCGATTTTATACTCATGACATTGCATTGGTGATGGGAACTGGTAAAGGCTAGAGTTGAGTTTCATGTTTGAGTCTCATGTCAACATGGCATGACATAAAGTATCCATCATTGAATTGCATATTATTGAATGGATGATTGTTGTTTGTCGAATTTGCATGTGAACATTTCATATGCATCTAGGTTGGGCAGTAGCCTCTTTAGAAGATACCCTATTGAGTGCGGCTCACCCTTTTTGGGCACAACATTTCACGTGTGGGATATGCGCTGGTGGATGATTCTCACTCGGGCCTTCATTAATGAAGAAAACCCGACTTGTGACTTTTAAACCATATTTTGTGAAAGTTTTATGTAATTTAGTTTTGGGCATGTAATCATATGCAATTGATTGTAATCGAACTCATATGAACTGTGTTAAATGTAAAACTTCATGATATATATGTTTGGATTGATATGGGATGAGTTGAAATGAATTGGAAATAAAAAATGGATGAAATAGGCAAAATTAGGCACACCTACTGGTAGAACTTTTGGTTCTTCTACCGGTAGATGTGGTCGAGTAGGCATCTTCTACCTGTAGGTTTAGCCAGTAGAATATTTCTAGTAGGGTTCTCCTAATGGTAGAATATCACTGTTCCTACCGTTAGAGGAATTCGAGTAGTCTATTTCCACTGGTAGAATAGGGACTCCATCTACTGGTAGATTTTCATAGATTTTCTAAAAACTGAAGTCCACTGCACAACTTCTATCGGTAGAACTTTGAACACTTATACCGGTAGGTTTTCTTTAAACTTCAAAATTTTTAATTGTTTTACGAAGTCTTCGGCCATTGATTCCTTGTACTGAAAGAGGTTATATGGGATATTAATAACTCTAAATTGATGTATAAAGGACTACGGATTTGTAAATGATAAAGTGTATGAAGGTTACACGTGCGAGTTATGATCCCGGTTAAGGGGATGCCATTGACGTGATGTCGTGTTATGCGACAATCATAGTTTTTTATGCGTGTTGATGTGTGATCAACGGTTAATAAAGGACCCCTGATTTTAAGGGCATCACATTGATCCCAAAGAATTAATCAAACAATCCTCAAGTGGATCTACATAACTTTTTTTACAGAAATTGACAACGCAATATAGGAATACTTTGCTTAGCTTTAAATTTGTAGTTGTTTAAGCATTACATAGAACTTCATTCTATATTTCTATATCCAATATCATGTTCTTACAAAAACTCACAATTTGTGCATTACATACTATTTCAAGTTGGAATTTGACAGGTATTTTACCTCGAAAACTTGAATCCTATAGTAAAGATGCATAATAACCCTAGTCAGTTTTGATCCAATCATTTTTTGGAGGGTTATTTACATTTAATTAGTAAATAATATTTTTATTTTGCTAACTCATTTGAATATTCTTCTTATTGTTTTGGTCGGCACCAGTAGTGTGAATGAATGCTTGACTTTGAAATATTTGAATGAGATAGTGTTTTACCAAGAAATTTTGAGATATGATTTTAGGCCATTTTTGACATGATTTGAGTTTGAGTCTTATTTTTTGAATATTATTATCTCCAGAAGCCACGTTTGAACCTTTTTAAAAAGATATTTTTGTTTCTCATCCCAGATATAATAACCAATCATAATATGATATAATGTCTTTCACCATTGGTTATCCTAAGATTGAGCTATTTTTTTTTATCTAAATGGTAGTGTTGTGGTTGGTGAATATTATGAGAAATGTGATTTCTTTTGCATACGTGTGAATACATTTGGATATTTGCTAAAAAAAGATAGGAGTATATATGTTCCTTTTGATAAAAAAAAATTAAAAGAGAAAATTAAAAAATTAAAAAGGAAGACAATATGTCTGGCTGTTAAAAAGAAAATTGGAAAAAAGAGAGAAAAATGACAAGTATGTGTTTGAAAAGGAAAAAAATATGAGCAAGTGTTGTAAATTGTGCTTTTAAAGGGTGAAGAGTGAAAGACTAAGGAAAGAAATTTGGTTGTGTAATGTATTATTTTCTCAGGATAGTCTTTTGAATTCCTGAATATCATTTGTTTCAAAACACTAATCCCAAAGCCTCATTACAACCTTAAACAAATACCTATATGATCTCAAGAGTGTATTAGTGGATGCACGATTTGTGTGAATAAGGAAGATAATGATGGAAATTTATTTATTGTGTGTTGATTTCCTTTCATTAGACTAGGTCAAATCTTTTTATTTTGGAAGACAATTATTTTAATAGACATGTGAGCATTATTTTGTTTTGATTTAAATATTTTATTCTCACATGTGTAGCTTGAGGAAATAATCACTATAGTCTGAGAGATTTTTTTTATAAGTTTTACTTAGTGAGATTTGGTATTAAGAAAAATAGGTTGAAAATTTTAAGGGTGATTACTAGATGAATTACTAACTTGGTATAGTTAATTCACACCACACTTGAGTTTATATGGGAACATTTTAAGGGCATATTGATTAGCATAAAATATTGCATTTTCCAAGTGCATTTGCATCCCTTTTGTGCTAGTTTTTGTGGTTAATATGAGTGGACTTGCATCGTGTGTGCTATTTATGGAATTTTGGTATGTTTGTAGATAAGGTGATAAATGATGCTTGCTAAGCCTTCTCATTGTGTTTAAGATGAATAAGGATGAAGGGATGGCTTGATGATAGCTCAGGAGGTGAAGGAACCAAGAAATCAACAAAACAAGGGAAACCCTATCGGTAGGCCATACTGGTAGGTTTTACCTACTAGACCTGCACCTACCGCCAAACCTACCTATAGGTTGAGCCCACTAGAGTGAAACCTACCGGTAGGTTTTACTAAAAAGTGCCAGATTCTGCATGTCAAGCTCTGCAACATTAGGGGTCCCACCAAGCACATTCCCACTTGTCCCTGACACTCCTTATGCACTGGACATTCCTTTCTCAACCTACGTTGGACTTTTGGAGCTTTGGTCATTAATGAGGAGTGAGGACAGAGAAGATGCTGGGTGTGCAGGCAAAGCCGACACTTGCCTGCACAACCGATGCCTTGCAGCCCCTATGGATGGAAATCACATCACACAACTAGGGGACACTCCATGGATGTTTTTGGAAGCTCAATACACCATTATTCAGCATTATTCCATATGCATTGTAATATAGAGAGAGAGTCCAAGGAAGAAGATGAATAATGCTAGAGAGAGAAGTTAAGATTTTTGCATTTTTCTTCCATACATTGTCTTATAATTTCTTGTAAGGATCTTCTAAGCTTTGTTTGAAGTCTTTAATACCAATTATTGCAATTTGCTTTCAAGTTTAGTCTTTCATCCAACCTTTCACCATTAATGCACTCATTGTTCTTCAATTCTTAGTTTTAAAATAGGTATTCAATGCACTCTCTTTTAGTTTATGTTTTCTTGCATTAACTTAGCTAAAATCTTCATTAATCTACAATGTCTTTCCATTGCATTATTGTCTTTCCTTTAAGCATGAGTAGCTAAGTCTTTAAGTTGGTTAATCCAAAGGAAACCTCCTCTTGGGTATGTCATTTCAACTCATCTTCTTTCCTCCCTTCGGTGTACGATTGTTCGATTTGACTGGGTTAAGTGTGGACATGGTTGTGAATCTTTGATATCCTGTAGACTTGTCAAGGGTTATGCTTGGATCCTCACTTCCATCTTGTCCCTCGCTCCCCATGAATCAATTGTGCATCTATGCACCATTGAAGGAAGGTTTCGAGTTGACTTGACATTCCCATTGGAGTGAACCTTTGGGATTAGCCAACACTGGTTTCCCATTTCATTTTCATCAAAATAAAACTTCAACAACAAAAGATTTTTACACTTTTCCCTTTTTACCAAAAATCACCTTCAACACGATTCACCTCCTTTCCTAAGGAGACGACCTTGGAGTACTTTCCAAGTAAACCACAACACACAAAAGTCTTCTTGATTTCGTTCACTTTTAAGCCTCCAAATCCTCATGTAATGTGTCCATGTCTTCACTCCACATCCACACTTAGTTACAAGGTTATAAAATCCATCATTTATACTCTAATTACCTGTAACATAAAAAATTCAACATTATTCATAAATTTGGCTAATTGTAAGTACTTATATGCAAAGCTAAGTAAAAATGCATGTAATGAGGCCGTTAAATATGCAATATTTTGCGCTCATCAAACCTACAGGTAGGATTGCATCGACCTACCGGTAGGTTTCACCCAGAATGCCAAAATTAGGGCTTTTAATCAAATTTTTCCAATGAACCCTTTTGTTCCCCCCCCCCTAAATTACAGACCCTATTGCACTTCTCTCACTCTCTTTTTTGTTTCTTTTTTTTTATGAGGATTAACAGTGGTTCCCCACCTCCCTCCTTGGGTGACTCGAACCCACGACCTGACGGTTGTAGAGGAAGCGTCTTATCACATGATCTGCAATCCACCTCTTAGGCTTCCAAAAAATTCTCTTGCTCAATAAATCTCTTAATCCCCAAGCATAGGACAGTTAATTTGGTGATTTTAGTGAAGAATTGGAAAAAAAATCCTTTTTGAAACCCTAGATTTGCCGAAAATCTCTCAAGCCCTAACTTGCCTTCATCTTTGCAAAACCTCCAAAATCTTTGAAATAGCTCATCAAGTTATGGTTCTTCGGGAGGCTATGGACCCAATTGAGGGTCTCTTCTTGATCCTTTTCACACTCTTGACTCTGGGGGCACTGTTGCTTTGCATGGCCCGAACCAAGCGAATCGGACCCAACTCTTCTCAACTCGAGGATCCTAGTGGTCGCAAGAGGAGCATGGAAGGGTCAAGCGGGGATCAGAATGAACAAATAAAGAAGGCCAAAAATGAGATAAGGAACCAGTTGATCCAAGAAAAGAATATCACATGCGAGCAGCACCTCGACCACATTTCTCTTGGCCCGAGGAACGAGGTTGTTCAGCTCATTGTTGCCCGTGGGATGGCATTCTAGTTCAAGCCTTTGGGTGGGTATAACTTGTCTCTATGAAAGGAATTTTATTAGAAGCTCAAGGTGGTGGAGGTGAATGAGGTTTGAAATTCTAAGGGCGAACGTACAAGGTAAGACGTTTGACGTGACCCCCGCTATGATTGCTACCTTTCTCCATTATAAAAGACCACCTTCCTCCACACCGATTTATCCTCATAACATTACTCAAGTTAAGACTATCTCTGAGTTTGTGGCATTGATGTATGAGGACCCTAGTCAGTTCAAGGGGATGATCTATGTTGAGGGGGTTGAAACATTCTTATGGGAATTTGAATAAACTTCTTCATTATAATCTACTTTCGAGGGGCGCTGAAAAAACACCGAACATTAAAAAGTTAGCTCTTTTGGATGCAGTCATGTCATGGAAGGTAGTGGACTTTGTTCTTTTGGTATGAGATATGATGAAAGACTTCGGCGAGACCAAAAAGCCTAAAACCAATCTACCATTCGGGAATTTGGTGACTCGGATGTGCAAGCAGTTTAAGGTCAAGCCCTATGCATTTGACAAGTTCACTCCCATAGAGACTGAGGCTATTGGCAAGGCCAGTAGCATGAAGAGGATGGCAATGAGCTGGGGGAGTGAGCTAAGGCTTTGAGACAAGAGTCTGAGGCTTCAAGGCCTTCATTTTCTGCACCATTCACTAAGCCTGTCTTTCAGGGACCTCCACTTTCTGTACAGTTTTCTGGACCATCTTTGTTAGTCCCATCGACCTCTACACCTGAGCGCTCAGTACCCCGTGCCTTGAAGCATTAGTGGTGACTGTCCATGGTATTTCGGCGATGACGACGAAGTTATTAATGCATACATTCCCAGGGAGCCCGGTCCCGGGTGGACCACCATATCCAGCTACTAGAACTCCACCTCCTACATCTGTCCCCTTTGCCTCCATAGTGGTTGAGGTGGGAGAAGATGATGATGAGGACACTGAGGATGAGGAGGGAGAGATTGACTTTGATGGAGCGGGAGATTAAGAGTAGGGTGCTGCAGTTTCTGTCTTTTCTTTTTGTTTTGGATTGTACATACCTTGTAGTGGAGTAGCTGGCCTTATAAAAGAGTCCTTAGGTCATAGGCCATTTTGTCTGACTCCATGTACTCCAATCTTGAAACACATTAATGAAATACCATAGTTTTTGTTCCATTTGCGCCAAGTTCATTATGTTAATTGCATTATGATTTTGATATTTTGAGTGTTTGATAGATAATTGTGGACATGGTTTGTTGCAGTATTATACTTGTTTATGTTGTTTTGAAAATAAATTTTGCTAGGAACTAGCAAAACTCTGCTATTTATGGAATTTCGGTATGTTTGAAGATAAAAGGTGATAAATGATGCTTTCTAAGCCTTCTCATGGTGTTTAAGATGAATAAGGATGAAGGGACGACTTGATGATAGGTTAAGAGGTGAAGGAACCAATAAATTAGCAAAATAAGGAAAAATCTACCAGTAGGCCATGCCGGTAGGTTTTAGCTACTGGACCTGACCTACCGCCAAACCTACCAATAGGTTGAGCCCACTGTAGTGAAACCTACCGGTAGGTTTCCATCGACCTACCAGTTGGTTTTACTGAAAAGTGCCAGATTCTGCATTTTAAGCTCTGCAACCTTGAGGCTCCCACCAAGACACTCCCACTTGTCCCTGACACTCCTTACACACTAGACAACCCTTCCTCAAACTACATTGGACTTTTGGAGCTTTGGGCATTAATGAGGAGTGATGAGAGAGAAGATGTTGGATGTGCAGGCAAAGCCTGCACTTGCCTGCAGCAACCTATGCCTTCTAGCCCCTATGGATGGAAATCACATCACACAGCTAGGGAACACTCCAAGGAATTTTTGGAAGCTCAATACACCACTATTCAGCATTATTCCATGCACATTGTAATATATAGAGAGAGAAAGAGTCCAAGGAAGAAGATGAATAGTGCTAGAGAGAGAAGTTAAGATTTTTGCATTTTTCTTCCACACATTGTCTTGTAATTTCTTGTAACGATCTTCTTAGCTTTGTTTGAAGTCTTTAATGCCAATTATTGCAAGTTACTTTCAAGTTTATTCTTTCATCCAACCTTTCACTATTAATGCACTCATTGTTCTTCATTTCTTAGTTTTAAAATGGGTATTCGATGCACTCACTATTAGTTTATGTTTTCTTGCATTAACTTAGCTAAAAGCTTCATTACTCTACCATGTCTTTCCTTTAAGTATGAGTAGCTAAGTCTTTAAGTTGGCTGATACAAGGGAAACCTCCTCTTAGGTATGCAATTTCAAATCATCTTCTTTCACCCCCTTAGTGTACGATGGTTAGATTTGACTGAGTTGAGTGTGGACATGGTTGTGAGTCTTTGATATCCCGTAGGCTTGTTAGGGGATATGCTTAGATCCTCACTTCCAGCTTATCCATCTCTTCCCACGAATCAATCATTCATCTATGCACCATTGGAGGAAGGTTTCGAGTTGACGTGGCATTCCAATTGGAGTGAACCTTTTGGATTAGGCAACACTTGTTTCCCATTTCATTTTCATCAAAATACAAATCACAAATAAAATTCAACAACAAAAGTTTTTTACACTTTCTCTTTTTTACCAAAAATCACCTTCAATACGATTCACCTCATTCCCAGAGGAGACAACCTTGGAGTACTCTCCAAGTAAAACACGACATACAAAAGTCTTCTTGTGCTTGGGAAATATTTTTGTACACACACACACACATGCACTTCACATTACATTCCATTCTACCATTTCGTTGCCTAATTTCCCACATCATTTGAGGGAGAGTGACACTCCTTCCGCACATAAGCCATATACACATTTGAGGGTGATGTGCAGAGATTAGGGAGTGCAATAGAAATTGTCAGGCACATGCATTTAGATTGTGACGTTCCTAAATCGGGGGTGGTTTGTCAGCCCGTTGATTACCTATCAACCCGCAGAAGTACCCGTGAATTGACTCGACACCACGACATAACATCCCCTTCATCGGGGTCATAAATAACATAGAGTTTGGGCAGAGTCTCCTTTGCATTGGGCACTCCCAAATGCATAACTTGTGTACATTTCAATCACTTGACCATTCCAAGGTCCAATCAATATACATCAATTTGTCCTTAATATTACTCTATTTATATCCTTTGAACAAAAGGACTCAAGACCTGAAAGCTTGACAAAAATATTTTAAATTTCTAAAAATTTAATGTAATACCCCGTTCCATGTTGGCAAGGAATTAGTTAAAGAATATTATCTTGGAAGGAATAAGAAAAATTTTAAAGAGGAATTTAGAATAGTCTAGAAGAATCTAGAATATTTGAGAAGTTTCTAGAAAAATCTAGAATAGTCTAGAAGAATCTTGAATGTTGGAGAAGATTCTAGAAAGTTCAAGAATAATCTAGAACAATCTAGAATGTTGGAGAAGTTTCTAGAAAGATCTGGAAGGTTCTAGAACATTGAGGAACCTAGAGTACTGCAGAAGAATCCGAAAAGTTCTATAACAATCTAAAGAAGTCTAGAATATTTTAGAAGGTTCTAGGAGATACTAGAAGATTCTAGAGAGATTTAGAATGTCCCGGAAAGTACCGAAAGGACTTAGAAGGATGGAGAAGTCTTTAGAATATTCTAGATACTTGTGGAATTGCCATGTGCAAAATGAGCTTGAAACCTAGAAAGATCTAGGAAAGGAGAGATGGTAGAATATTTCAGGGAATGTCCCCTAATATTGTCACATTCTAGAATAATCCCAAGATGCCTTTAAATAGGGCATTTGGGATTGGATTAAGATAGAATGGGCACAAGTAGTCTTCCACTTTCAAGAAAGAATAGAGAGTAAAAGAGAGAAAAGAAGGGAGGAAGAGCACCTTATCAAAGGAGAAAGAAAATTGTGAGAAAAGAGAAAAGACATTGATAGCATCTCACTCTACTTCGGGTAACAAGGAACACTCAAGAAGCATATCATTTGGACTTGAGGTGAGTGGGTTGGCATGCTACGTATTTTCTAAAAATTTTCGTATTCCTAAACATTTTAAAAAGATACATTATGTTTGTTCATTACTACTTTTACCAAATATTTTACTATGTGTCTAAATACTTGTGGCATATGATAAATTCTTTTGTGAAGTATTGTGACTGAATCACTTGTTTATATGGTGAGACTTTGTGATGGTAAATGGGACCAAAATTAAAAGTCCAGGGAAATTATTCTTCAAATTAGTATTAGAGTTCAGTGTTTGACTTAGAAGGATGAAGAAGTCTTTAGAATATTCTAGATACTTGTGGACTACTCTAAATTCCTCTTTAAAATTTTCTTATTCCTTCCAAAATAATATTCTTTAACTAATTCCTTGCCAACATGGAACGGGATATTATATTTAAGATGACTTACTGGTAGATAATCAACGTTCTACTGATAGAAGAGTTCTCTGGAATTATTCTACCAGTAGATAATCAATGTTCTACTAGTATAAGAGCACTGGAATCTTTCTACCGGTAGATAATTAATGTTCTACTAGTAGAAGAGCTCTCTGAAATTTTTCTACAAGTAGATGTTCTACCCATAGAAGAGCCCAGTTTACCCTCAATTCAATCTTTTTCAAATTCCAACTCATCCAATCTCATACAACATCCATCCAAACTCATATAACATCTAATTTTACACAAAATATAGTTCATATGATTTCATTTTACAATCTTTTACACAATATTACATGTCCAAAACTAATTACACATTTTACAAAAATGTAATTTAAAGCCACAACTCAACTTTCTTCATCAATGAGGGCCCAAGTGAGACATGTTGTCCCCATAAAGGCTGAGCCATGCTCAATAGGGTATCTCCTAAAGAGCCTACTCCCTAACCTAGGTGCATATGCAATATTCACACAAAATTCAATAATCAAACAAGCATTCATCCAAGAACATATAACTTCAAGAATGAATGTCATAATTCCATGCCATCTTATAAGGTGAGACTCACACATGCAACGCAACCCAAGCCTTCACCGGCTCCTATAACACTTGCAATGTTATGCGTATGAATCTGGCCATTCTAAGCCCCGCCATTGATATTTCACATCCAAGGACTATTTTATAAAATGAACCATTTTCCATTCTTAGGTAGGTGATTCGGTGGACTTACACCAACGGTCCACCACACTGATACGGATTTTGGTATCCCAACTCCAGTTCTGCGTACACTGATACATTTTTTTAGACTTTCACCATTGGAAGTGTATAAACTAGTAATCGGTACTTGTACCCAAGGGAGAGTTTAGCTTTTCTTACTGTATCCAACACAAGTTTTCCCTGCAACCTGTGTAACTCAGTTAAACCTAGGTCCAACCTTCTTGATGATGAGCACGTAATATTGCATATTTAACGGTCCCATTACATGCATTTTAACTCAAATTTGCCTTTAATTATTTAGAGTTACACGAATTTATGAATAAGGTTAAAAATTTTCATGTTGCATGTAATCTTAGGGTAAATGATGGCTTTTGGAACCTTGCAACTATGTGTGGATGAGTGGTGAAGATATGGATACATTGCATGAGGATTTGGAGGCTTTAAAGTGAAATAAATCGAGGTAGTGGTACTTGGTATCATAGGTACCAGTATCGAAGCCTACTAGAATTTTGGTATCGGCATTCACACCATTTGATAACTATACCTTGGTTTTTCCCATTCTTATCTGTGATCCACTTTGAATATGAAAAATTTCAAAGCATAAAAGTTGTATATTTGGAAGTCTTCTATTTGGTGTCAATATTTTAGCTCTATCAAATGTTGGGATCAATGGTTATGACAAATTTACGAAAGCTGGTACTAAGATATAACCCCCTTTATGACTTACCGATAGAAGGAAACCAAAAGCTACTCGTAGAAGACCCTACTGGAAGTTTTCTACTGGAAGAAAGCCTAGACACTTTATGACTTTATGGGCAGAACTTGCCCAGAAAGCCTAGACACTTCCCAACACGACTCCACCAACTACGGGGGCCCACCTCTTGACCTCTAAACCATACCTTGACATGGTTGACGCATCATGATGGTCTCTTACACACTAAAGTCAGATTTGGAAGATAAAAACATGGGATATGCAAGAGAGAGAAGAGGGGTATTTGGTAAAGCATGAAAAGAGCATGCTTGGCCTGTCATTGTTTGTGGAAGTGTCCAATTTCTTCCCACCAATCGCAACTGAGTTCTCACATGCTAAGGAGTGGGGACGAATGAAATTTAGAGAATTCTTATACCATTATTCAGCTACACACATAGTTTTGGAGGGAGAAAGCGCAAGGAAGAAAATTAAGTTATAGAGAGAAAGTTGGGTTTTTCATATTTCTTCACCATTTTTAGTGTTGTAAGCCTTAAATCACTTGTAATCTTCCCCTTTTTCACTTTGAACTTTTTCACTTAATTTTTATGCAAGTTTAGCTAGTTGTTTTTAGCATTTCAATTTCTACGTTTGGGTGTTTGCTTTCAATATTTGTATTTTGGTCAAGAATGTTATTTAACTTGTAGTTTAACTCTTTTCTTTCATTAATACAAGTTCCATATTTCATTTCTCTACCATGTTTCGTTACTTTGTGTTGGGCTTTCCTTTTATTATGAATAGCTATATTTTTAGTTGGCTAATCCAAGGGGAATTTCCTCTTGGGTATGTAAAATCGACTCTCATTCATTCTTTCTCATAGTGTAAAGTGGTTTGGTTTGACTAGGTTGAGTGGGGACGTGGTTGAGGGCTCTTGATACACCGTAAACTTGTCACAGGGTATGCTTATGCCTAACACATCCACATTAGTCCTTCACTTCTTATGAATCAATCAAACAATGAGACACCATTGGTTGAATGAATTCAGTCGGTTTTGCATTGCCACTGGAATGACCTCTATGGATTAGCCAACCTTGCTTTGTTGCATTTTTATCAAAACGCAACTCACCAAACCAAAATTCAAAAGACTATACACTTTTCATTTCACTTCAAATCACCCTTCAAAACATACTTGACCTTTCCTTCTTTGAGGAGATAAACTTGGAATACCCATTCCAAGTTAAACACGACATTTGCACGTCTCTCTTCGCTTGGGGAGCACTTTTGCACACACACACATGTTTTGTTCACACACACGATTTTTCCCATTTCTTGTATGAAACCCGAGGGAGAGTGACACTCACCTACTCATATAAGCCATATACACAATTCTGGTTTGTGTTTGGAGATTAGGGTGAACCCAATCAAGATTTTTTGGCATCGTTGCGGAGGAAGGCTAAGCATCATGTTTTCGAAGGTGATTTGGGATGTTATATGTAGTCTCGTGATTTTCATCACGGGCCAAGGTATGTCATCTCGATTGTTAATAGTTTGTTGTAGTTTGTGTTTTATGCTATGTTTCAATATTTTTATGATAATGTGTTAAATGCCCCAAATTTTGACAATGTGCATGAGATTTGTGAGGAGTATGAGTACATCACTAGTGAGTGCCCATTAAATTATACAGTTCAAGACGTTGTCTTTGAAGGATCAATTTCAATATTGGCCCTCAAAAATTGTTACCCCGACTATTATGTTGCAACAAGTTGTCTAAGTTATGGTTGGGAGAACGAACTTTATAATTTTTCATCCGATCTCACACCACCAAATGAACTTTTCCACTATTCAACATATGTGGACTCGACTGAATAAGAATTGAAAAATACTCTTTGCGAGTTTATGCTATACCTAATGAAAGTCAATGCCCTAGTAGCCAAACAATTTTCTGAAATTAGAGATGACCTTATTGCATTAACTAATGTCATAAATACTAATTGTAATGAACAACATCTTCAGATAGTCAATATATTGAGGATGATCATTTCTATGGAATACAAATTGATGTTGAATCTTCCACCAATCTTGATTGTGAAAAATTTAATAAAGTTATTATCACACATGAGGCTAATAAGCCCAAGGTCAATTTGCCATCAAAGAGTGGAGTTGAGGTTCACAATTTTCAACTTAGGGAGGGCATTAAAATGGAGCTAAGTATAGAAATTTATAAAGAAAAATTGTATACTTGCATAAACTTGTGTGCACATCTGTTTGGTTGATAATTTTTAATGATTATCTTTTGTATTGTTGGATAGATTGGTTAGGAAATGCATTTATACACCAAAAAAATTTTAAATTAAAAAACAATTCAATGGGTGCAAGATCATATCCAAATTGAAGCCAGATTGACATGAGTCCTTTTATATTTTATTTTTTTGAACATAGTAGTTAGATTTCTTTTATTGTAATATTTTTATTTTCACGATGTTGTAGTATAGATTTTAGCATGCAGTTGTTTACCTCTTCCTAATTTGGACTCAATTCATTTTGAGCATCATTGTAACAAATCTTATTCAGTTTCATGTTTGAGTCGAAGTTGGGGGTTTAAACAAGTGTTTTTGGGTTTCATTTTTCCTTTAATGTTTATATCCGAAAAAACAAAGAGAAAAAGAAAAAATCGGGGTATCTTATTTCCTATGTCACTTTCTGATGTGAAATCCGCCAAGAATAACGAGAACCAACAACGAAAAGGAA
>CM042201.1:5901808-5922443 GCA_023539305.1 Ilex asprella
TAGAAGATAATCCTTCCTAGAATGGTAGTATTTGGTCTTCAAATTACTTCCATGATTGTGATAAGAATCTCCCAATCTTTGACCCTTCTCCAAGCATATCCCCAAGATCTTCCCATAATCTTCACAAGATTTGGAAAGATATCCCTAAGATCTTCCCATAATCATCACAAGATTTGGTGTGGTGGGGGCAGTCTTGGAGTAGATCTTTGAATCTCTCCCAACTTTGATAAAAAGTTTCTCCTTCTTTCACCGAAAAATTCATGATTTGTCTTTTGAGTGTATTAGTCCGGTGTAAGGGAAAAAACTTTCTAAAAAATTCATTCTGGAAAGTCTGCCAATTGGGCATAGAAAAAGCTTTTAAAGAATTTAGTCATTGTTTAGCTTTATCCCTTACAAAGAAAGGGAAAAGTTTCATTTTGGCTAGTTCAGAATTATCTTGAAATGTTCCACACACTTCTTCGAAATCCTTCATATGTAGGTATGGATTTTCTGTCTCCAACCCATGAAAAACAGGTAATAGTTGTGTTGTCCCCGGCTTTACAGTAAAGGGGGGAGCATTTGGAGGAAATATAAAACACGAGGGTACACTGCTTCTTGTGGGATTCAAGTAATCCCGCAAAGTTCGAACATTAGGCATTTCTTCATCCCTCGGAGGAACGTCTCTGTTTCTTTCATTGTTTGCCATTATACTCTCACAAGAGTCTGCTACTGATCTAGGTGAATTTGGTTCAGATTGGTTCACAGACCCAGAAGATTCTGCTGGCAAATTTTTGTAGTGAGGAGCGTTCTCAGACATAAAAAGAAAAAAAAAATAAAACAAAGTTATTCACAGAAAAGATCTTCTTACCTTTTTCCTTAAAAACACTTTTTTAATAAGTTCCCTAGCAATGGCGCCAAAAAATTGACTTGATCCGAAATGTGTACACCCAAGTGCAGACGATCAAGTTTTTGTAATAATCCGGTTTGAGTCCAGAGTCGAATCCATAGGGAACTTGTTGTGTTGGTGCTTCAAAGTAATTAGTAAAGGAGACCAATTGATTGTAACCTTGAGATTTTTTGGATGGTGAGATGTGGGTGATTTCCTGAAAAGAATATTGAATCCTCTTCAAGAAGGTTTACGTGGTAAATGGAAATAAAGTCACTCTTTAGCTCAAGGATCGGGACATGTATTTAATTATCTGGTTTATTGTAATTAGGCTTGATAACTCAACTAACTCCCGTGTCAACGGCGAGTTAATCAGAAGATAAAGATGGCCTATTAAGGTCATAGTTCTGATGTCTTACTAGAAGTTTACAAGAATTATTTGCACCGAGAGTTATCGTGCCCACAAATAAGTACGAATTTCTTTATGACATCCAACCATGGCTTTAATATTCTATCCTTTTAAATGAAGCTTGATAATGGGGATGATTAAAGGGTAGTCATGAAGATCTAGCCGGGGTAGTTGACTTGAAACGAGGAGTCTTTCCATGCAAGAGTCATCCGTGTCATAGAAAGACTATCGATTATACAAAGTTCCTTAGCTTTGCTAGATGCAATCAATCATCCAATAAACAAGGGGATATGAACATTAAGCATTAGAACAATACATAATATAACCTCCGAATAATCAATACGTGCTCTTCACCTCTTACTAAAGAGTGAATGAGAAACTACTCACTCTTCATAGCTTTGGTAAAGCTAGAAAAGTGAGTAATGCTCATCCCTCTAAGTAGAGGACTCCACAAAGCAAAAGTACAGGTAACGAGGAGCCAATCTTCACAAAGAATGAGTGAATCACGTTCCACCCTTCACGGATTTAGTAATGCTTTAGAAAAGTGGAAGAGTTTCACTCCTCTAAGCAAGAAGGGAGCTCAAATAATGAAAGTGCAAGACATAATTAAAAGCATAAATGTAAAGACTAGAAGTAAATAAAGATATAAATATAAAGACTAAATGTAAATCAAGAACATAAATGTAAAGACTAAATGTAAATAAAGAAATTACAACTCTTAAGCCAATGTAAATGTAAGCATTAATAGAAAGAAAAGGAATGGGAACTTGAACTTCCACACTCTCTAACAAAGAATTAATACTAAGACAATTAGAAGAACTACAAATGAGAAGTGTTTGGCTACTAAGTGTTGGGTGCCAAGTCCCCCTCCTTCCTCCTTTGCTCTACAAACTAAGGGTATATATAGGCAAGGAGAAAGCAGGGGGAGGGGGTAAAAGAATAGAGCTGGGCATCAAAGTCAAAGTGAAAAGCGAACCACTCTGCAGGCAGTCTGTCAATACCGTTCGAACGGTAAATGGAGTTCGAACGGTTTCTCTGTCTTTGCTCTCTACAGTTCAAACGTCAGATGGAATCAGTGTCTGCCTGCTATGTCAAACTACACGTGGTTTTCTGTAAAAATCTTCCTCCAAGTCTTTGTGCAGATCTCTCTCTAGGTCCTTGCAGAATCTTGACTGAACTTTCCAATAATTCCCGAGGCGTTCGAATGGTGGTTTCCATTTGAATGTGGCACTCAAGTTCCTGGGCCTTTTGACTGTAAGTCTGCAACACGACATGTCTTCAGTCAGTCTGATCTTGTCCTTGCTCCAGTGGACGTTCGAACGTTAATGACCGTTCGAACGTAGTACTTGAATCTCCAGGGTCTTGGGTCTTGCCTGCAACACAGATTATAGTATCTGGCCTGGTTCATCATGACCGTTCGAATGGTATTTAACATTCGAACGTTGCTTCCTTATTCCAAGCTTCTACAATTTGGTCCTTAAAATGTTGTGATTGCCTGTAGAGGTACTTTTTGGTGCTTTTGAACCCTTGTTCACTTTAAGACCCGAAACATCATCACTTAAACTCTACCAAAGCACAATTAGACCAAAACATGGCATACGAATATGCTATATTTGAGTATTAATCAATTTCTACATCCAATTAAACAAGGAAGTGATCTAGGCCATTTCCATGACCATTTAGTAAGTGTCAAGTCCCTAACACCCTACTCATTCCATATAAACATTTCATATAAACAACCTAGGCTAGGAATAATCCCAAGTAGGAAGAATCCTAGAAGTCATCATATAGCACAAGAAATTATTCTAAGTAATTTTTACACCACTATTTTCAAGTAGAAATATTCTATCCCTTTCCAACATCAATTTAGCCATATCATTAACAATAGTCAAGAGTTTTATACAAGACCTCATACATCAACTCCTTCCACATAAACATCATAGGATGGAATAAGCCCAAAACAGTCCATAATTTCAGCTCCAAAATAATCCAAAAATAGTCCACAATTTCAATCCAAAACAACCTAAAAAAAATAGTTCACTAATTAGCCACAAAACAGTCCACTAAGTGGCCATCAAACAGTCAACTAATTAGCCACAAAACAGCCCCCAAAATAAGTTACATAGCAGTCCACTATTCCATTAAGTGACAAGAAGATATGCAAGTAACTTTTATATATCAACTACAAGCTAGAATTTAGCTTAAGTTCTTCCTACACTTCATTCTTCATTTCCTTAACAATATACAAGTAATATATATCTACATACACTTAACCACCCCTTATGGACATGCTAGGTAAGAAATGAACCAAAATAGGAAGGATTCTACCTTTTGAAGCGTGAGATGAAGACTAGAGCTTCAATAATACCTCAAGAACACCAACAAAAACCCAAAATCCTTGATTTCTCCAAAGAATCCACTTGAATATTCTGTGAAATCCCTCGTTCTTGGTACGTACGCGTAGCCCTTGACGAGTAGGAGAACTTTAAGTCTTGGTCCGACGAATTCCGACCGACGGAACTTTGTAGATCTTGGATCGAAGACTTGGAAACTAACTTTTCTCTCTTTTCTCTCCCCTTATGGCTGGCCACCTTGTTTGAATAATAACGATATTTCAAAAAAAACAGATTTAAGTCCATATTTATAGGCACAAATGTGCGGTTCACATCGCACTGCATATTTTCGACTTCCGAGTCCGTTTTTTGTCCCAAAACGATTCATTATAACTCAGATTAAGTTCAAATTAATTTTATTTGAACTTTCATTTAATTTTTAAGGATATTTAAGAAAAATGTGTTTTTAGGGACCCCTAAAATTTTATTCGCCATGCAGTCGCCTCGAACGACGTACAAAATTGGACTATCTCGAAATTCGACGAAATTTACCGTGGTAACTAGATTTCGCATTGCGAATACAATGGTGAACTCCGTTTCCACATCCGAGCTCTAGATCATGAGTATTTTAAATACGCATTATAGTGACAAATTACTATTTTGCCCTTTTTGAAAAAAAGTTCAAATTTCCTGGGTTTTACAGATTATAGCCAGAATATCCATCTAAAAGACCATAATATGCTTGAAAAACTATTATTTCTAACACTTGATCTAGAAATGGTGATGGAAAATGATCTTTTCTGATGAGTGAATTTAGTTTTCGATAGTCAACACACACACGCCACCCTGTGACTGTACGCATAGGGACTAATTTATTTTTTTGATTTTTTTTATTATAGTAACATCAGATTTCTTAGAAACTACTTATGTAAGACTAACCCATTTACTATCAGATATAGGATAAATAATATTAGCATCTAATAATTTAAGTACTTCAGCTCGGACTACTTCTTTGAAGTGTGGATTTAGTCTTCTTTGCGTCTGAGGAGATGGTTTAGCATTTTTTTTCTAAATAGATATAGTGAGTATGTAGAAGTGGACTTATTCCTTTTATATATGCTATTTTCTATCCAAGAGCACTTTGGTGAGTTTTCAAGACTTTTTTTTAATTCATTTTCCTAGATTTCAGATAATTTTGCTGATATTATTACTGGATAAATTTCATTCTCTCTTAAAAAGACATATTTTAAGTTAATTGGAAGAGGTTTTAATTATGCTTTAGAAATTTTGGTATTAGATTCTTCGGGTTTTGGTAGTAAATTCTCACATTTAAGATTCCCTGATGGTATATCTTCAGATTCAATATTAAGTATAGATTTTAATGCATACAATTTTTTTTCAGAAAAATATTTTCAAAAAATCTTTTAGTTAACGACCCAACATAATTGATTTCATGTATTTCATCTTTTTCTCTAGGTTGTTTTACACTGTTAAAAACATTTAACTCCAAGGTCATATTTCCAAATAAAATTTTTATGACTCCGTTCCTGCAATTAATCAATGCATTTGATGTAGCTAGGAATGAACAACCCAAAATGACAGGTATTGTATGTAGAGCATGACATATTGGTTGTGTATCTAAAACAATGAAATCTGTTGAGAAATAAAATTGATCAACTTGGATAATAACATCTTTCACAATTCCTCTTGGAGTTTTTATTGATCAATTTGCTAACTGCAGTGTAACATTAGTAGGTTTCAATTCAGTTAATCCTAATTATGTATAAACTAAATATGACATTAAATTACAACTGGCTCTAAGATCAAACAAAGCTTGCTCAATTAAAAAAATTTCAATGATGCATGAGACTGTAGGACTACCTGGATCTTTGTACTTAAGAAGAGTGTTATGTTGTATGATAATACTAACTTGTTCAGTTAGAAAAGCTTTTTTTGGTGCATTAGTTTTTATTTTTACCGTACATAGATCTTTCAAAAATTTTGCGTAAGCTAGTACTCGTTTTAATGCATCCAACAATGGAATATTAATTTTTACTTGTTTAAACAACTCATACATGTCAGATTGATCTTTTTATAGATGAGGACTTCTTAACCCTTTGAGGAAAAGGTAAAGGAATAAGACATGGATGATCTTTCTCATTTTATATTTCTGGTTTCTTTTTGGTTGAATGTTCAGGTTCAAGTGGTTAATTTACATGAATGGATTTGCGTTTTTTTTTGGAATCTTAGGTTTAATAGTCTTGTCAATCACTTACCACTTCTTAATGTTGTGATTGATTGTACCTGACTTGGAGAAGCTTTAGAAGACACAATATTAGCTTGACTTTGTGGAGGTTTAGTTTGAGATGGAAACTTTCCTTTTTCTGACATACTCAATGATTGGGTCAACTTAGCTAGATGACTTTTTATGTTTTCAGTACTTTGTGAAGATTGACATTTAAACTCATTTAATGCTTGAGTTTTATGGGTATTGAAATTCATTTGACTCTGAATAAATTGATTTATAGTATCCTCGAGAGTCTTTCAACGTGGAGGTTGATAAGGTTGATATTGTTGTTGAATCTGTGATTGTGGTAGACCTTGTTTTTGATTTGTAGGTTGTGTATTTTTTCAACTAAAATTTGGATGATTTCTCCATTCTGGATTATAGATTTCAGAATATGGATTTGGATAAGGTTTAGTATAAGTTGGAATAGCGTTAGATTGTTCTATTAAATCTTCTTTAAATGCAGATACAGTTGGACATTCTCCGGCAGGATGTCATGACAATGCACAAATTTCACATATTTGGTCAGTAGAAGAAACAACAACTACTTGCTTAATTTTTTTTTCATTTCTAAGGCTTCTAATTTTTGAAATAATATAGCCATTTTAGCTCTTAAATCATCATTTCCCTTTAATATATATTTTCCTCTCTTAGACGTAGATGGCTTAGTTTCAACTATATTTGAAGAAGTTGAATCCCACATCTAAGAACTTTCAGAAATAATATCAAAATATTGAAATGCTTCTTTAGGATTTTTATTCATAAATTTCCCTTGGGTCATCATTTCAATAAATTGTCTCATTGCTGAAGGAAGAGCATCATAAAAAAGACTAACTAAAGTTCAGTTTTCAAATGTATGATGTGGACAAGCATGGAGAAGATCTTTAAATCTTTCCCAACATTAATAAAAAGTTTCTCATTTTTTTACAGAAAAATTGACGCCTTAATGTATTAGTACGATGCACAGAAAAAAACTTTTTAAAAAACTCAGTTTGCAAAGCTTGCCAATTTGTGATAAAATTAGCTATTAAAGAATTAAGCCACTGTTTCACTTTATCTTGCAAATAAAAAGAAAAAAGTTTTAATCGAGTTAATTCAAAGTTATCTTGTAGCGTTCCACAGACTGCCTCAAATTCTTTCAAATGAATATAAGAGTTTTCAATTTCCAAACCATGGAACTGGGGTAGTAACTGTATTGTTCATGGCTTAATATTAACATTTGGAGTGTCTGGTGGAAAAGCAAAACATGATGGGACATTAGTTCTTGTTGGATGTAAAAATTCTTTTAGATGTCAGACATTTTGAACTACTTCTTGCTCTCTAGGATTTTCTTCCTTAGGTATGTTTTGAGCCATACTTAATTCAAATGATTATTGTGTCGATGAAGATGATGAAGACAACGGAGATGACAAATTTGTAGACCCAACTGATGAATGAATATACATAAACTATTAAAATTAAATACTCATTGTATATAATTCAAGTAAATAACTTTCCTATTATATTTGATTTCTAATTACCGTAGCTCCCCGACAACGGCTTCAAAAACTTGATTCGAACTTATTTTAGTGATCGGATTTATATTATACACCCAAGTATAAATGATTGAATTGTTATTTTTTCGGTTTAAGTCCAAGTATCGATCCCACGAAGAGTTTTAATAATTAGGAAATAAAATTTAAACACTGAAGTTATTATCTTATCAGAGTAACATGAGATAGCTTGTGATGTGAGCTTAGATTGATAACTAGTCTAATTAAACTTTTATTTGTAGATATACTGTTAAAAGACAATAATAAAAAGTACCTTTCAGTTTAAGGATCTCATATGCTTTATATTGGTTAAATACTGAAAAAGTCACTTTACAATAATTAACTTTTCCTGTCACTTGAAAAGTCAACTGGTAGGTCTGATGTATATAAATTATACCACAACAACTTCTTACGTTAATTAGTGGTATTATTAAACCATAACAAAACAAATTTTTAGGTTAGCTAGTGGTATTATTAAACCATAACATAGCAACTTCTTAGGTTAGCTGGTGGTATCCAGGACAACTAACTAATTCAAGTAATCCAGAAGGTCGAGTTATTCATGATGATCGCTTGAATTACCTAATTGTCAATATTATAATAAGTATATGCATATGAAATCATAACACAACAAATTCTTAGGTTAGCTGGTAAGCATATGCAACAATTGATTAATTGAAATAAACTAGAAGGACAAGCCATTCAAGATGAATACTTGAATTTCTCAATTGTTATTTTTATTATGTTATATCTCAGTTAAACAAACCCTAGTAATCCTGAAGGACAAGCCATTTAGGAGGATCACTTAGGCAATTAATCTGACAATAGTACCATGCAACAATTTAAACATTCTCAATGCCCCTTGGAGGTCAAGCCATACCGTTGGACACCGTGATTATTCAACTGACAAGTTGATAATTCACTGATGACATAATTCCGGGCTACATAGTAACACCCAATTACGTACATCACCAAATTGTGCATGAAGTGCATAATAAAAGATATTATATATATATAGTAAATAATATAACATCAGCATTTCCATAATTTGACCAATATTATATATATTTTTACACCTCACTAAAGGGTATAAGTAAACTACTCACTCTCCATTGCTATAAAAAAGTAAGAAGTGCATGTAATTTTCATTACAAGAGTAAATAAAATACAGACACGAAAACTTCTCTCACAAGGATCAGTTGAAAGACAACCACACTTAATATCAGTTAAGACACAAAGGTGGCGGCAGTTCAGCTCTCTAAATAGAAAGACATAACAAAAATGTAGAAATATGGAGTTTTGGCTGGAGAGCAGAACAGACCAAATCTACGACTTTCTCTCTTTCTTTCTTCTTTCTTTTTTGTTTTAGATTGTTTCTGGAGCTCTCAGATGTCTCTCTTTCATCCTCCCTCTCCAGCCGGTCTAAAGTGAAGAAGGGCACCCTTATTTATAAGCAAAAAGAAGCAGGAGGTGGAAGGATTAGCATCAACCATTTCGAAGTACCGTCCGGACGCCACCACCACCGTCCGTACGGTGGTGCTTTGTTGGAACAATCATGCTGATCCTCTTGTTGTACTAGGAACAACCAAAGTGAGGCAGATTTTTATCATTTTGCACTAGCTTGGTCAAATGTGTGGCATAGAAACATAGATACAATTTAGGCTCAATTACGACACTAGGGATAATATTTTCACAAGAAAAAGGAAAAGACTCAAGGTATTAAAAAATGACCTAAGATCAGCTCTAGATCAGCATGGGGGAGCATTATGCATTTGCAGACAAGTCAATCAACTATACAAATGCACCTAACCGAAACATGCATACTAAGATCATTGAACGAATTTGAAATTTGAAGAATTGTTCCTTGAGTAAATGTAAGTTCTATCCAACAAGGATCGACACTAAAGCTCTCATGGGCTCTTATTCATCTCTACTAATCATGTCAAGCACTAAAAGGTGAACTTAATATGTAAATTGACGAAATTACACATTCAAGGCAAATGTATTGTTGAATTCAAAAGCAATGCATATATGATACTCATGCATAGGATGGACTTCTATAATGTGTTCATGTATTCAAAATTCAAAGCGAGGAACACATATCAACAATGCCAAGCACTCTTAATAAGGGAATACAAATCAACATTCATAAATTTTCGCAAACACTGATGTATCATACAAATGGTGCACCTCACCCCCAACTTGATTCATGTCCTCAATGCAACAAAAATATATGATATGCAATGAAGGACTATAAAGAGATGAGTAAGGTTACAGATCATCCCGCACTTGAGATTTTGACAAAAACACCAACATCTACAACTAAGAAGAACAACACTACACGCAAATTTAAAGTAAGTAAACATAAAAGGATAAAGTAAGTAAAAAATACTACACACTAAAAAGCATAAGAACTGTTACTCCTCAAACAAGTCAGGGTAAATCGGATCCATCAATTCTTCCTCCACGCTGTCCTTCAAAACCTTGAAGAATGGCTTAAGTCTTTGGTCATTGACCTTGAATGTCCTGCCATTCTCGGGATTTATGACTTCCACAGCTCCATTGGGGGTAGGTCACCTTGAAAAAATAGGGCCCATCCTAACGAGATCAGAGTTTCCCTTGAAAGATTGAGAGACGAAAGTTGTATAAGAGCACTTTTGGCCGAGCTCAAATGACTTCCGTAAAATGGATTAATCATGAAAGATTTTAGCCCATTGTTTTGACATTTTTGAACTCTCATATGCATCTTTATGAATCTCTTCCAATTCATTCATTTCTAGTTTCCTATTCTCTCCGGCCATTCTCATGTTGAAGTTCAAAATCTTTATGGCCCAATTGGCCTTGTGTTCCATTTCAACTGGAAAATGGCAAGGCTTTTCATAGATGAGTTGATAGGGAGGCATGCCTAGAATTGTCTTATAACCTGTGTGGTAAGCCCAAAGGGCATTGGTCAACCTAAATGACCAATCCTTCCTATTGGGATTCACTGTTTTCTCTAGGATATTTTTTATCTCCCTATTGGCTAACTCGGCTTGGCCATTAGTCTGTGGGTGATATGCAGTGGACACCTTGTGTGTGACACCTTCTCTAGGATATTTATGCATTAACGATGCAAATGGTCTATTATAGAAATGTGACCCACCATCGCTTATCATTGCTTGAAGCATCCTAAACCTTGAAAAAAATGTTCTACTTGAGGAACTTGACCACGACCCGATGGTTATTGGTCTTAGTCTGGATAGCCTCCACCCATTTGGACACGTAGTCCACTGCCAGTAGAATGTATAGATAGCCAAATGACATGGGAAGGGACCCATAAAGTCGATGCCCCAACAATCGAAGATCTTGATAACAGCTACAGGGGAGAGGGGCATCATGTTCCTTCAGGTCACACCACCCAAACATTGTCACCTATCACACTCTTTAAAGAAAGAAATACAATATTTTATCAGAGAGGGCTAATAATAACCTAACTGTAGAATTTTTGCCGAAGTCTTCTTTTTAGAGAAATGGCAACCACACGCCTCCGAATGACAAAATTCAAGAACCTCCCATTGTTCATTTTCTAGTACGCATCTTTGAATGACTTGGTTAGGGCAGTACTTGGATAGGTACTGGTTGTCGAAGTAAAATTACTTCACTTCTGCCATGAATCTCCTTCTATCCGCTGGGCTCTAATGCAGTGGTATTTCTTCTATTGCAAGATAATTACATATGTCAGCATACCAAGGACAAACATAATGAATCGAAAGTAACTGCTCATCAGGGGAAAAGTCAAGGATAGAAATGTGCTGATCGGCCTCTTGCACCACCAGTTTGGATAAATGGTCTGCTACCACATTCTTAACTCCCTTTTTGTCTTTGATCGTCAAATTGAATTCTTGTAGGAGTATCAACCTAACGAGTCTCGATTTGACATCCTACTTAGACAACAAATACTTCAAAGCAGAGTGATTGGTATAAACTACTATAGGTGAACCAATGATGTAAGATCGAAATTTCTCCAATACAAATACTACAACTAGCAACTCTTTTTCAGTAGTGGTGTAATTCATTTGTGCTTAATTAAGAGTCTTACTAGCATAGTATATTACATAGGGTCTCTTGTCTTCCCTTTGACCTAGCACAACACCAACCTCCTAATCACTCACGTGACACATAAACTCAAATGGTGAGTCTCACTTGGATGGTTGCATGATCGAAGGTGAAATGAGTTTGTTATTTAATTTTTTAAAGGATGCCTCACAATCATCTGACCAAACAAATGGGTCAATGCACTAAAGTCTTTAATGAAACGACGATAAAATCCTACATGACCAATAAACGACTTGATATCCTTGATGACCTTTGACATATGAAGGTTGGAAATGGTCTTAGCATTTGATTGTCAACTTCGATTCCCTTCACCGAGACAATGTGCCCTAGCACAATTCCTTATGTCACCATAAAGTGACACTTTTCCCAATTTAGGACCAAGTTCTTCTCCTAATATCTTTCAAGAGCTCTCTCGAAGTTCTCCAAACATCCATCAAACGAATCTCCAAGCACTAAGAAGTCATCCATAAATACTTCCACGATCTTCTCCACCATATCACTAAAGATCCCCATCATGCAAAGGTGAAAGGTCCCTGGGGCATTACACAACCCAAAAGGCCTGCATCGATAAACAAAGGTACCATAGGAACAAGTGAAGGTGGTCTTCTCTTGATCTTCCAATGCAATCTCAATTTGATTGTAGTCGGAGTATCCATCTAAGAAGTAATAGAATAGATGCCCCGCTACTCTTTCCAACGCCTGATCGAGGAATGACAATGGAAGGTGGTCTTTTCTTGTGCATAGGTTGAGCTTTCAATAATCAATACACACTCTCCATCCGATGATCACCCTTGTTGGAATAAGCTTATTCTCCTCATTTTTCACAACCATAACTCCCGACTTCTTGAGTACTACTTGCATCCACTTACTAACGACAATCGAAAAAATGAGCTCACGTCAAGTAGCATTAGTACCTCGTCTCTCACTACATCCTTCATGATTGGGTTCAACCTTCTTTGTGGCTGTTGAGATGGCTTGGAGTCCTCCTCTTGGTATATGGGGTGTGTGCAAATGAGGGGACTTATCTCCTTGATGTCGGCAATTGTCCAACCAATCGTTCCTTTATTCCTTCTCAATACTTTAAAAAGATCCCCTTCTTGTTTCCGATCCAACGTTGAGCTAATCACTACCGAAAAAATCTTGTCATCCCCAAGGTATGCATACTTAAGATGGGATGGTAATGGCTTCAACTCCAACATAAAATTTTGTACATCCGTTGGAAAGATCTTTTTCTCTTGATGTGGAAGCTTCTCAAATGTAGGGGTCCATTTTTCTACCACTTTTAAGCTCTTCAATTCCTTTGGCACATCAACATCTTTTTTATCAACAATCTACTCTACTACTTTCAACATGCCTAACAACACCAAGGTGTTAATCCTATTGACTTCGTTCACTTTCTCATCATGCCCCAATTGCTTGGACAAGTTGAAAACATTAAGATCCATGGTTATGTTTCCAAATGCAAGCTGACTTGATCCGAAATGTGTACACCCAAATGCAGGCGGTCAAGTAGTAGTAATAATCCAGTTTGAGTCCGGAGTCGAATCCATAGGGAACTTGTTGTGTTGGTGTTTCAAAGCAAGCAGTGATGAAGACCAATTGATTGTAACATTTGAGATTTAAAGTTTGTGAGATGTGGGTGGTTTCCTAAACAAAATATTGAATTCTTTTCAAGAAAGTTTTCTAGCCAAAATATAAAATTAATTTAAATGGAAGAAGAGTCACTCCTTAGTTCGAGGATCAGGATATGTTGTCAATTATCCGACTTGTTATATTTATGCTTAATACCTCAATTAACTCTTGTGTCAACAGTAAGTTAATCGGAAGGTAAAGATGGACTGTGAGAATTAAGACCAGGGTTCCGATGTCTTTTTAGAAGTTTTGTTTGTGCCGAGACTTAACCTATCTACAATTTAGCAAATGCTTCTGCAAGACATCCAACCATGGTTTTAATATTCCATTCTTTAAATGAAGCATAATAAGGGGGATGATTAAAGGGTAGTTATGAAGATCTAGCCGTGGTACTTGCCTTAAAACGAGGAGTCTTTCCATGCAAGAGTCATCCGTGTCATATAAAGACTCTGGATTATACAAAGTACTTTAGCTTTGCTAGATACAGTCAATTATCTAATAAACAAGGAGATAAACGTTAAACTTTAGAACAGTGCATAAATATTACTTCCGAATAATTAGTACATGCCCTTCACCTCTTACTTAAGAGTGAATGAGAAAAACTACTCACTCTTCATAGCTTTGGTAAAGCTAGAAAAGTGAATGATGCTCATCCCTCTAAGTAGAGGACATTTCAAAATTAAAAGCACAATAAACAAAGAGCTAATCTTCAACAAAGAATGAGTGAATCACGTTCCACCCTTCACGACTTTGGTAAAGCTCTAGAAAAGTGGAAGAGTTTCACTCTTCTAAGAAAAGAAGGGAGCTCAAACAATGGAAGTGCAAGACAAAAATAAAGACATGTATGTAATAGCATAAATGTAAAGACTAGAAGCAAATGAAGAAACTGCAACTCTTAAGTAAATACAAATGTAAAAGCATTAATGTAATGACTAAAAGTAAATAAAGAAATTACAACTCTTAAGTAAATGCAAATGTAAACATTAATGTAAAGAAATGAGTGGGAGTCTAAACTTCCCAACTCTCTAGCAAGGAAGAAAATTAAGACAATAGAAAAGGAGAAGTGCTGCCTAGTCAAGTGTGGAATGCCCCCCTTTGGTCTCCAAAAAATAAGTGTATTCATAGGCAAGGAGAAGGAAAGAAAGGGGGTGAAGGAATAGTTCTGTTGCCGATGTCAAAGTGAAAACCCACCCACTCTACAGACATTCTTTCAATGATGTTCGAACGGTGGCTGACGTTTGAACGTTTTTTCTGTTTTTACTCTAAGAGCGTTCAAACGCCAACTGGGATCTATACATAACACTCAGATGGCGTGTGGTCGTATGGGGAAATCTTTTGCCACACGCCATGTAGAACTTGTCATAGATTTGTTTCAACAACCCATATCTTCAGTCAGTCTGATCTCGTCAGTGCTTCAGTGGGCGTTCGAACGTTAGGTTCCGTTTGAACGGTATGTGATTCTCCAGTGCTTTGGTTCTTGGCTGCAACCCATCTTGTCTCGACAATCAGGTCTTTGTTTGGTTCAAATGGACGTTCAAACTGTAGTTGGTGTTTGAACGTTACTACTCTGCTTCAACCTTCTCAATTTTGTTCCCTAATGTGCTGGAATTACATTCAAATGTACTTTTTGTCACCCTTGAACCTTTTTTTTTCACTTTAGAATCTGAAATGTCATCATTTAAACTCCATCATAGTATAATTAGTCCAAAAAGGGCATAATAATATATTATATTTAAGTACTAGTCACAAGCTTTATGAGACCATTCCTGTAATTAATCACAGCATTAGATGTGACAAGAAAAGGTCTACCAAGTATTACAGGGATTTGGAAGCTAAGGTTTGCAACCAGCTAAGTGTCAAGCACAATAAAATCAATAGGAAAGTAAAATTTATCGACTTGTACTAAAACATCCTTAACTACTCCCCTCGGTTGTTGAACGCTATGATCCACCATTTGAGGAGTGATTGGAGTCGGCTTCAACTCTTCGAGCTAGAGTTATTGGTACATCGAGTAAGGTAGGAGGTTAACACTTGCTCCCAAATCAATGAGAGCTTGCTCCACTCAGTAATTCTAGATTGTCATAGCAATGGTAGGGCATCCAGGATCTTTGAACTTTGGTGGGGTGTTAGTCCTCAAGATTGAGCTCACTTGCTCGATGAGGAATGTCTTATTGTGCATTTTTAGTCTCCGCTTCACGGTACACAAGTCCTATAAGATCTTTACACAAGATGGGATTTGCTTTATGGCATCTAGGGGTGGAATGTTGATTTTAACCTAACTGAATATCTCAATTATATCAAAATAATTAACCACCCTGACGAGTGGCTTCAAATGATTCGGAAACAGGGCAAGAATAGGGGATACATGCACATTTTCATCAACATTCTTTTCTTTCTCACTCACCTCACCCCCTCGGTGTCACCCTTTGTCTCTTCCTATATTGGTAATGTAGCATTAGGTGAGATTTTTTGCACAATAGTTTTATCAATTTGTTTTCCACTTCGATGAGTGGTGACCACTTTGAGTTGCTCACAACTTTCCTTTACGGGTTTGGACGACTCAATCACACGTTGGTCTCTTGGGGTTGAGCAGGGGATTTCCTCTTCTCTTGTTGTGATATCCCTATGGCATTGGTCAGTTTTGTGACTTGAGCCGAAATGTTGTTGTTAATGGTGATTTAGCTTTAGGTTGGTATGTTAGAGGATTCGATGGTCCTTGTTATGAAAAATTATGTGGAGGTGGGTTTTGTGAATACCCTTGCGGATTCAACCAGGGGGGTAATTAGGAGCTAGACGCTTGACCTTGGCCTTGGTATTGGCTTTGCTTAGGAGGCATGAGAAGAGAATAAGCATTAGAACCATTAGGAGTGGTGTTCTCATTTCTCCAACTAAATTTTGGGTGATTGCTCTAACCCGGATTGTAGGTGTTTGAGTGTGGAGAGAATGATTGCCTTGTTTGGTTGAAGCCATGAACTTGCTCGTGGTACACTCCCTTAAGTGTTAGAATGTTAGGGCACTCCGATATGGAATGATCCCCACTCCCCGGTCTTTGAAACATTGGACACCTCGTGTCTCTTATTGACCTCTAAGCTTTCCACCTTCCGTGGCAACTTGACAATTTTGGAAAGTAAGTCTTCCTGATCTCTCAAATCATACATCCTTCCCCCATGTGCTTGATTACTACCCGGAGAAGACCTTGGTACAATAGTGGGATCGATGATATCCCAAGATTGGGCTTTTTGCGCCATTGTACTAAAGTAGTCTAGGGCCTCATCGGGGTCCTTGTTTAAAACTCGCCATTACACATAATGTCGATGAATTGTCTATGGTCTGGTGTGATTTCTTCATAGAAGAAACTTACTAATTGCCATAATTCAAAACCATGACGTGGTATGGATTGGAGCAATTCCTTGTAACGATCCCAAGAGTTATAAAATTTCTCATTGGGCTTTTCCAAAAAGTTTTGAATTTATTTTTTTAAAAGTGGTGGTTCTATGCACCGAAAAAAATTTATTCGAAAACTCAAAAAGCATTTGAGCCCAAGAGGTTATGGATAGAGGCTGCAAGGAATTCAACCATGTTTTTGCTTTATCCTTAAGGGAGAAGGTAAACAATTTCAAATGAGCTATGCCTTCCATAGCATAGTTAGTGATGAAGGTTACAACTATATGCTCAAATTCCTTAATGTGTAAATAAGGATTTTTCTTTTCAATTCCGTGGAATGTAGGAAGTAGTTGCAACATTCCTGGCTTCTTGGATCGGCAAGAGAATGCATGATGGAGTGGTGCTTCATGTGGGTTGGAGAAAATCCCGCATTGACCTCGCTGGAGGATCAATGGGGATATTGTTCCGTTCATTCTTAGGGGGAAATGCATTCTAGGGTTTGGAATTCTCGGTTGTTGCACTCCTCCTCCCCTTGGAACAATTACATTGGCACCTACCTCCTCAAAGTTATCACCGACATCCTCGGGTGGTTCTTGGTCAATATTCATGTTGGGGCCTAAGGGTTGTCTAACCAATCGATTTTGGTCGTCTCGTCCCCACATACAAAACAATATCTATAAATGAAAAAACAAATACACAAAAGTATATACAAGGAGAGACGTACCTCAGCTCATGGTGAGAATTCACGGGACTTACCTCCGTCATCTGAAAATCACCTTCTTGATTCAATGCTTTGCCTTCTCTGGCAATGGTGCCAAAAATGCTTGATATTTTTCGTTGTATTCCTAATCGTCGTACATGAGCCCTCAAAATGTATATGGCTTATGTTTGTGGGTGAGTGTCACTCTCACTTGGGTTCAATGCAAGAAATGGGAAAATGGGTGTATGGAATGAAATGTGTGTGTGTGTGTGTGTGTGAACAAAAGTGCTCCCTAAGCACAAGGAGACTTTCGAGTGTTGTGCTTGACTTGGAAATCGTATTCCAAGGTTGCCTCCTCCGGGAAGGAGGTGAATTGTGTTGAAGGTGATTTTGGTAAAAAAGAGAAAGTGTAAAAATCTTTTGTTGTTCGAGTTTGGTTTGTGATTTGTTTTCTTGATGAATTCAAATGGAAAAATTGTTGGCTAATCTGGAGAGGTTGTTCCAAAGAAAATATCAACTCAACTCAAGACCTTCCTCCAATGGTGTCTAGATATTTGATTGATTCGTAAGAAGTGAGGGACTAAAATGGAGGTGAGGATCCAAGCATACACCGAGATAAGTCTATGGTGTATCAAAGACTCATAACCACGTCCACACTCAACCTATTCAAACCGAATTAATGTACACTATGAGGATGAAAGAAAATGAGTTGAAATAGCATACCCAAGAGGAGGTCTCCCTCGGATTAACCAACTTAAAGCTTAGCTACTCATGAATAAAGGAAATACATGAATAATGTAAAGAGACATAGTGAAAAAATGGATATTGGAATTTAATTCAATGCAAGAAATCTTAAACTATGTAGAAAATTATTCAATACCCATTTGAAAACTTAGAATGAAGAAAACTTAATACAACAATGGTGAAACCCAAAAAGTAAAGCTAAACTTGAAATTCACTTGTAATAAATGGCTTTAAAGAAATTAAACGAAGTTTACCAAAGTCTTACAAGAACTACATATGAAAATAAATGGAAGAAAATGCTAAAACATGGACTTCTCTCTCTAGAACTTCATCTTCTTCCTTGGAGCTTCCCTCTCTACAATGCAAAAATCAGCTGAATAATTGGGTGTCTCCCTCCAAAAAATGTTCATGGAGCTCCCTAGGGTCTGTGTGATAGACCTCCCATCCATAGGAGGTTGATTGGATGGAATGGGTAGGCTATCACTGGCCTAACTTGCACTCCTAGGCTTCACCTCTCCTCTCTCTCCTCATTAATGTCCAAGCCTCCAAAGTCTAAGTTAGGGTTGAGGAGGGGATGTCTGTGTGTAAGGAGTGTCAAGGACAAGTGGGAGACCCAATGGTGGGACCCTCAAAGTTGCAGAGCTTGAGTTGCAGAATCTGGCGTGTTTTAGTAAAACCTACTGGTTGGTCGATGGAAACTTATTGGTAGGTTTTACTCCAATGAACAAAAAATACAGGTTCGTTTGCGGTAGGTGCAGGTCCAGTAGCTAAAACCTATTGGTATGGCCAACCAGTAGGTTTTTCCTTGTTTTGCTAAATTCTTGGTTCCTTCACCTTTCAAGCTATCATGAAGCCTCCACCTCACCTCCATTGATCTTAAGCACCATGCTAGGACTTAATATACACCATTTAAACCCCTTTACCTATAGACATACCGAAACTCCATCAATAGCTCAAACAATGCGATTCCACTCATTTTAACCAAAAAAACTAGCATAAAAAGGATGCAAATGTACATGTGAATTGCAATATTTTGTGTTAATCAGTGGGTATTTATGAACTTACACCAACTGGCCCCCAACCGATACTAAATTCATGGACTTCCACCAACAGTTCCGCGTACACCGACATACTTTATGGACTAAACCAAGAAAGTGCATATCCTAAATACCGAGTCTCTCACCCGAGGGATAGTCTAGCCCTTCTTGCTAACTCCGATCAAATTTATTATGAAAATCGTGCGACTCAATCGAATCCTTGAACCAACATTCCCGAGCCCACCCATCATCCACCAAGTATGGTGTTTGATGACAACCATGCACACACACCCACAAAAAGCGATGTTAACGTGCATATGAAACGTAATGTACAATTGCAAAGCCCATATCATGTCCAATATGCTATGAATGTCATATGGACCAATTTCGCCACATATCTACATATTCCATGTTAATTTATATCAAAAGCATGTAATAACCATAATTCATCACAATGTCAATATATCAACAAATACATATTTACATATTCCTTTCAGCTACAATTTTTCTAAGCATGTAATACATAATCTACACAATTACACACTTAATTTCATATAGGCATTAACTCAAACATGATTTGAACTTATTTTAGTGATTTCATTTATATTATGCACGTAAGTATAAGTGATAGAATTGTAGTTTTTCCAGTTTAAGTCCAAGTATCGATCCCATGAAGAGTTTTAATAATTAGGAAATAAAATGAAAGTAGTGAAGTTATTGTTTGAATAGAGTAACATGAGGTAGCTTGTGATGTAAGCTTAGATTAATGACTAGTCTAATTAAACTTTTGTTTATAGATAAATTGTTAAAAGACAATAGGAAAAAGTACCTTTCAGTTTAAGGATCCCATATGTTTTATATTGGTTAAATACTAAAAAAGCCACCTTACAACAATTAACTTTTCCTATTGTCAACTGCTAGGTCTGATATATATTAAATTATACCACAACAACATCTAAGGTAAGCAAGTGGTATTATTAAACCATTACACAACAACTTCTTAGGTTAGCTGATAGTATTTCTGACAATTAACTAATTCAAGTAATCCAGAAGGTCGAGTCATTCATGAGGATTTCTTGAATTACCTAATTGGCAATACTATAATAAGTATATGCATACGAAATCATAACACAACATCTTCTTAGGTTAGGTGGTAGGGATATACATTAATTGATTAATGCAAATAAAACAGAAGGACAAGTCATTAAGGAGGAATACTTGAATTACTCAATTGTTAGTTTAATGTTATGTATTAGTTAAACAACTCTAGTAATCTAAAAGGACAAGCCATTCATGAGGATTGCTTAGGCTATAAATCTAATAATAGTACCATGTAACAGTTTAAACATCCTCAATGCCTTTGGAGGTTAAGTCATACTCTTGGAACACCATGGATATTTAATCGACAGGTTGATAATTCACTGATGACATAATTTCAGGCTACATAGTAACACCCAATTACGTACATCACCGAATTATGCATGAAGTGTATAATATATATAGATATATACATATAGTAAATAATATAACATCAACATTTTCATAATTTAACCAATACTATAGATATGTTTACCCCTCACTAAATAGTGTAAGTAAACTATTCACTCTCCATTGCTA
>CM042201.1:5922543-5933527 GCA_023539305.1 Ilex asprella
GGCAGTCGGGGTCCTTAAACTTTGGAGGAGTGTTTGCCCCCAAAATTTGAGCTTACTTGCTCGGTGAGGAAAGCTCTCTTGTGAACATTGAGCCTCCTTTTTACCGTGTATAAGTCTTTCTAGATCTTTGCACATGATGAAATTTGTTTTATGGCATTAAGGAGTGGGATGTTTATCTTCACCTGCTTAAACATTTCAAGAATATCAACATAATTAGCCACCTTAATAGGTGGCTTCAAACGATTAGGAAAAGGAGCAGGGATAGGGAAAACAATCACACTTTCATCAATCACCTTTTCTTTCTCAACCGCCTCACTCTCTTTCTTCTCACTTACCCCCACCCTCATTGGCATTACCATTAGTCTCTTTTTTCAATGGCAATGTAGCCTTGGGTGAGACCTTTGGCATAATGGTTTTATCAATTTTCTTGCCACTTCAAAGGGTAGTAACCGCCTTGAGTTGTTCACAACTCTCTTGGGTGGGTTCGGCCAACTCAACCACATGTTGACCTTTGGAATTTTGTTGGGGTTGAGCGGGGAATTTCCCCTTCTCTTGTTGAGACAACCCGATGTGATTGGTGATCTTTGTGAATTGAGCCGAGATGTTGTTGTTAAAGGTGGTTTGGTTTTGGATGAAGTTATAAAGCACATCCTCCAAATTTCTTTTCTGAGGAGGTTGGTAGGTGGGAGGGTTAGATGGTACTTGTTGGGGAGAACCTTGGGGAGGTGGATTGGATTGGTACCCTTGTGGATTGGACCGGGGGTATTGGGAGCTAGATGCTTGTCCATGGCCTTGATATTGATTGTGGTATTGACCTTGCTTAGAAGGCAAGGGAGGTGTATATGCACTAGAACCATGAGGGATGGGGTTACAAATTTGCAAGAGTCTACACTGATTGAAGTCCTTAGATGCCATAAAAGCACTATTGGATGGACCATTACTGATTTGAAAGGTACAAGCCCATTAATCTGCAATCATGCTACATACCTTGAAGAAGATTCAAAACCCTCTCTTCAAATGCAGCTACAACTGAACCCTTGCATGGAGGAGGTTGTAAGGACTGAGGTGCTCAAACTAATGGATGTTGGAATAATATGTCTCATCTCTAATAGAAAATGGGTTATCCCAACTCAAGTTGTGCCCAAGAAGTTTTGGGTTATAATGGTTAAAAATGATGCCAATGAACTGGTACCAACTCTAGTTGACACCGGATGGCGAATGTGAATAGACTATTAACTTGATCCAAAATATGTACACCTAAGTGCAGGTGGTCAAGCTGTAGTATTAATCCGGTTCAGTTCGGAGTCGAATCGACAGAGAACTATGGTTGGTGTTTCGAAGTAAGTAGTGACAGAGACCAAGTGACTATAACCGTTGATATTTTAAAGTTGTGATGTTTAGGAATTTTTCTAGGCCGAATATACAATTCTTTCCAAGAAAATTTTCTGGACAAAATATAAGATAATCTCAAATGTAAAAATCATCCTTTATTTTGAGGATCTGGACATGTAATCAATCATCCAGTTTATTATACTTGTGCTTGGGAACTCAATTAACCACCGTGTCAACATGAAGTTAATCTAAAGATAAAGATGGATTGTGAGAATTAAAATATTTATTTCGATGTCCTTGTAGAAGTTCACAAGAATTGTCTACGTCAAGACTCAACATGTCTACAAACAAGCAAGTATTTCTATAACGCATCCAACCATTGCATTAGTTTTCCATTTTTATTTTTTAAATGAAGCACAATAATGGTGAAGATTGAAGGGTAGTTATGAAGATATAGTCGAGATACTTTCCTAGAACCAATGAGTCTTTCTATGCAAGAGTTATCTATGTCATAGAAAGTACTCATGGTTATACAAAGTACCTTTGCTTTACTAGATGCATTTAATCATTCAATAAACAAGTGAAATATAATCATTAAGAATAAACAAAAGGCACTAATATAACTTTCGGATGATTTATACATGTCCATCAGCTCTTACCAAAGAGTGAATGAAAAATTACTCACTCTTCATGGCTTTGGTAAAGCTAGAAAATTAAGTGATGCTCATCCCTCTAAGTAGAGAAGTTACAAGGCAAAACACATTATATAAGGAGCCGATCTTCGATGACAAATGAGTGAATCACGTTCCACACTTCACGGTTTTGGTAAAGCTCTAAAAAAGTGGAAGCGTTTCACTCCTCTAATGGAAGAAGGAAGCTCAAACAATGGAAGAAAATGAAACTAATAATGAAAGCAGAAGAAAGGTAGTCACTTTTTTAGGGTTTCCTCTACAAACAAAAGATGATTTATCTTCCTCTACGCAAATAAATGTAAATCTAAGTCTAATTCTACAATTAGCTCTGTAATTCTATGTCCAAGTTCAACTCATTTGAAGCTCCCACAATGGGATTATTTATAGTAAAGGAAGGGAGGACAAGGGATTGTGAAAGAATAGTGTAAGGCCTTTACAGTCCAACTAAAAGCCATCCTTACTGTAGCCTATCTAGGGATAACGTTCGAACATTGTATGGTGTTCGAACGTTGTCTTCTGTCTTTGCTTGATGGGCATTTGAACGCCATATGGGGTTTGAACTTCCCACTCAAGTGGCATGTGTTCTTCAATGACAGCTATTTCCACACTCTATGTACAACTTGACTTTGCACTCAGTAGCTTGGTCCTCAATAATTCAAGAGAAAATTTAAATGTGTATTGTTGTTTAAATGTGGTACTTAAGTACCTCTATGTTTCCTTCTTACTTGTAATATGCCATGTCTTAGCACTTCAACAGTAGGTCTTCAAATAATTTATGGGAATGTTTGAATGTGCAGTGGCGTTCGAACGTTATTGCTTTGTTCCAAGCTTTTCCATTTTTGTTCCAGGGCATTCTGGTGTTGCTTGGAAGTTTGATATTCATTGTTTTTGGGCCCTTGTACAATTTATGTCTTGAAATGTCAACATTTAAACTCCATCAAAGTGTAATTAGTCTTAAAAAGGCATAGTAATATGCTAATTTTAACTACTAATCAACTATCAAAACTTAATTTGGTAACCAGAAAATCCCATTTTCCACTTTCCTTTCTTGATCAGGTTTTAAAAAGATAGTACTTAATTTGATGGGTATTCTGGGTATAATTAAATTGAGATAGCACTTGATGACCAATAGAAAACAACATTCACATTACACTTTGGCACTTTTTCATTCAAAATGATGTCGTTTAGGCTTTGTAACACTCCAACAATGTTTCAAATGTGAATGTTGAGTTTGTTTAGTGACATGGTGGAGAGATTTTTGGAAGTGTTCATGGATGATTTTTTTTGTATATAGTGATTTGTTTGATTTATGTCTGCCAAATCTGGAGAAAGTGTTGATAAGATGTAAGGAAGCCAATCTACTACTCCATTGAGAAAAATGTCATTTCATGGTAACAAAAGGCATTGGCTTAGGTCACATTGTGTCGTGTGAAGGCATGAAATTTGAGAAGGCAAAACTAGATCTAATTAGAAATTTGCCTGCTCCCATGACTGTTAAAGATATCCAATCACTTCTAGGACATGCAACGTTCTATAATAAATTCATAAAAGACTTTAGTATTATATCTAAACCCATGATTCATCCCCTAAGTCAAGATGTAACTTTTGTGCTATAAAGATTTTGATAAGCTTAAAGGTATGTTAATTTATGACTCAATAATTTAACCCCCTGACTGGACTCTACCATTTGAATTGATGTTTGATGCAAAGGACTATGTTGTAGGAGCTATGTTGGGATAATGAAAGGAAAAGAAACCCTATGTGATTTACTATGCAAGCAAAACTTTGAATGATGCTCAAATGAATTATTCCACAACTGAAAAACGATTTGTTTGTTGTAGTTTTTGCTTTGGATAAATTTCGTTCTTACCTTGTTGGTTCATCTATTATTGTGTTCACTGACCACACAACTTTAAAATTATTGCTCACAAAGAAAGATTCCAAGCCAAGGCTCTTAAGATGGATACTCTTACTACAAGAGTTTAATCTAATCATTAAGAACAAGAAAGGTGTTGAGAATGTGGTGGTAGTTCATCTATCCAGGTTAACATATGAATTTCATGAGGATGGATTTCCAATCAATGAAAATGTCCCTGATGAATAACTATTTGAAGTCATGGAAACACCATAGTATGCTGATATTGCTAACTTTCTTGTTACTGGTATGTTTCCTCCTTCATTTACAATGATGGATAAGAAGAAATTTCTGAGGGAGGTTCGTAATTTCTTTTGGGAGGATCCATACGTGTTAAAGTATTGTAAGGATCAAATCGTAAGGCGTTGTATCCCCAATCATGAGATCAAATAGGTAATATCTTTTTGTCATTCTAAGGTATGTGGTGGCCATTTTTCGTCATAAACAAACTGTTGCGAAAATCTTATAATGTGGATTTTATTGACCCACACTTTTTAAAGAAGTCCATGCTTTTTTTTTTCTAACATGTGCTAGATGCCAAAGGTTGGGAAGCATTTCTAAAAGAAACATGATACCCTTGAACCCAAATTTGGTAATTGAAATTTTTGACTATTGGGACATCAATTTTATGGGACCATTTTCCCCTTCCTTTGGCTATCTACATATTTTAGTGGTTGTTGATTATATGTCCAAATGAGTTGAAGCAATTCTAGACCGAAATAATGATCACCGAACATTGATCAAATTTTTAAAGGAAAATTTTTTGTCCAGTTTCGAATTCCTTAATCCATTACAAATGATGGAAGTGCTCATTTTTTCAATCTTTCTTTTTTAAATTTGATGAAAAAGTGCCTGATTTCTCTTAAAATTGCAACCCCTTATCGCCCAAACACTAGTGGACAAGCTGAATTAGCTAATCGAGAGATCAAACTGATTTTAAAAAAAATGGTAAATCCAGACAGCAAAGATTTGGTCGTTAAGACTAATTGATGCACTCTGGACATATTACACTGCTTTTAAAATAATTTTGGGCATATCTCTTTATCGATTAGTCTATTGCAGGCCTTGTCACTTACCGGTGAAATTGGAACACATAGCATACTGGACCATTAAAACAATGAACTTTGAGCTAGACAAGCCTGGAATTACAAAGGAAATGATGAAATTTTTTCATGATAAAAATATATTGAGAAAATACTTTACCCCTTCATAGAAAGTCCTCTTATTCAATTCAAGGCTCCGCCTGATTCCTGGTAAGTTGAGATATGGGGGGATTGGGTTCTACATTGTCAAACAAGTGTTTGGACATGGACTAGTGGAAGTGAAAAATCCATCAAATGGTAATATTTTTATTATAATTGGTCAGCATTTCAAAATATTTTTTTAAGACTTTGTTAAAGATGTGGAAACGAATTTTTTAATGGATGCAGAATATTCTACTAAGATTCGCGCCTACCGACACTAAAAAGGGTTAGGTTAGGAAAAATCCAACCCAACCTAACCTGAAAGGACACCTTTATTAGGCCTCTAACCTTTTCCCTTTTTCCCCATTTGCCACTATTCTTCTTCTTCTTTCTTGTTCTCTACAAACAACCCACTTCTGCAACTCCATGGCAACACACTCCATCGACCCAATCCTTTGCTTTATGTTTTACATTTTAATTCTGGACTTGCTCATGGGTGTCCTACTTATGTTTACACTCACACACAAGGGTTTCCATCTTAACCAAAACCATCATCTTCGTAAAGATGATAAATTTGTGTATTTTGTTTGTAGGCATCGGTAGATGAATATATCTCTACTTGTAATCCTAACTCCACTTTCCGTATATTGGTAAATTCAAAACATTGGGGATAATGTTGAGTTTAGGTTGGTAGGTGAGAATTATAGTTTATATTTTGTTCTTTTAATTTTTTTTATATCATATTGCCTATGTTGTCTTGTATTCCATATTCTGTTTTGTATTTCGTATTTATGAAATCTTTTTAGTATATATAAAAACAAAAAATAAAAAACAAAATTAATGATCATGTCTTTAAAGTAGCTTCAATCATCTTTGTGACTGACATACTTTAAAGAACTAGATACAGTGTTTTAAGCTTAGCAAGCATGGAAAGTAAGATTTCTTGGTTCACTTTGGGCATTTTTACACACTTTTTCATCTGATGTGCATTCTACGATAATGAAAAAAGCAAGATTAGTGAGAAAAACTAAAATCTGAGAAAAGCAAGCGAAACCACTGTGTGGCAGAAGCACTTTTGTTAAACATCGTCATGCCCAAAGACTTGGTTCTTGTAAACAATATAGCAGGATCTCTCACATGAAAGAATTTAATCAGCGTTCTAATCCAATTTTTGGTCGCACACTCGATTGATTAAATTGCATAGTGAATGGGCAGAGTAAGGATTATCCTGAGATGCCATGATATTTCGGCACTATACCTACACGTTTTGTGTGACAAGAAATTAGAAGAGTCACTGATTGTTCAATTGGCATAGAGACGGGGGAAGACTCAGATCAGAATGCATTTTTTTGATAAAATTATGGAAAATTGTGTTTTTGGGATGAAAGTCAAAGGTCTAACTCTTTTGTAAAAAGTTTAAATAATTTTTTGTTAAATGTACACATTTTTTTTAAATCAAAATGTGGGCCGACTTAGGAATGTCCAAAAATACCAACAAAGTTATATCGTGGGTAAGGACTTATCCTTAGACGCCATGTTTTTTTTCAAGTTCAATTTGTGTATATAGACTTATTTTAATGTGAGTATATAAATGTATATAAAATTGTGATTTTTGATTAAGCGTTTGAACGCCAGTTTAAGTTCAAACGTTGGCTGCTCATAGTACTATGGCCTCTGCGGGCAATATAAATTACTAGGAGCACCAAACGTTCAAACGCCTAATTAACATTTGAACTAGGACCCAACGTTCGAGTGCCAAGAGCTTCCAGTACTTTGGCCTTTACAGGACATCAAAATTACTGGGGGCACCAAACGTTCGAACGACAGTGTAACGTTCGAACCATCTATAAAAAATCCTTTAATACACGTTCGAACGTCATTCACGTTCGAACGTTGGTTGCTTGGGTATAAATACCTAGTTCGTCTTCCCCATTTCAAAACCACTCAAAACACTTAAAACCTCTCAAACCCTGGATGGCTCTTCACTTTCCAATCCTCAAACTCTCATTCAATCTCAATTTCTTCCAAAACTCCACCATCCCAATCAGATTCCCAACTCATTTCTCACAAGAAATCCAAGATTTTCTTGCCCTAAAACCCAAAAAAAAATCTAAAAATTATGCCTACAAGGATGAAGATACCAACTAGGAGCAAGGTGGCTAACCAAGAGCCTAATTTTTTGGAGAAAGTGATCGAGCAATGAGAGGGAAGGTCACCCATAGTCTGAAGGTACAATAGAACCCGATTTCTTAATGCTCTCAAAGCGGATAGGTGCGATAATTTTTTTCAAAACCAACCTATAATTAGTGAACGAACAATTAAGTTGATTGATTTTATAGAGTTGGGGCTTTATGCCAATATGGAGGCGAGGGGTTGGACAAATGTACTTGAGGAATTGTTGAGAGGCTGTAAAAGAGTTGGTGCGAAAGTTTTGCTCCAACTCCGAAATTCGGAATGAGGCGATGAAGACTTATGTGAGGGGAGCTCACATCAATGTCGATGTCGATTATATTATGGAGATGAGGGTCGTACTACGGGTACCAAGGCCGAGCTATCCCCCGAGAAAGAATGTGGGAATGGATGAGGTCGGTGTTTAGTTGACGGGTTTGGCAACGTTTGTTTGGGGAGGATGGAGATTTTTTAGGCAAGCTGAATTGACAGACAAGTACAAAATGTTAAAGTTAATTTCTATCTCATACCTTACTATCATCAGACGTAAGAATGAAATACTCCCAGAGATGGCATGATTGCTATACGCAATATGTAGGGGCCAAAGCATGGACCTCTAGTCTTTGATCTTGACGGAGATGATGAAGGGGTGTGATGTGAAGAGGAATTCACTCCCCTTTTGTACACTTGTGATGGTGATGTGTTTGTTTGGGTAGTGCAAGTCAGGCCATAGATGGGAGTGCAAAAGTCGATCGGACCGTTGAACAAAGTGTCCTTCCAAAGAAGCCAAGATCACAGCGGCGGCCTAGTGGCGAGACAGGATGTGCCACCGCCCCAAGGCACCGATGAAGTGTAGGATGCTTGGACACCAAGGAGCAAAGAGAGGCCAATGATGCACAAAACATGGTAGGTACCAGCACTGGAACCCAACAGACATTATGGGACATCATGCTGGGCATCGAGGCCAAACAAGATGAGATTCTCCAATAGCAGTAGGAGATTCTCAGACTTTTAAGGGATAGAGCTGGAGGACCTTTGGATGCTGGAGAGGCGAGAGAGTGAAAGATTTTTGTACTTGATAGTGGATTGTTGGTTGTTGTTTTTTTGAATGATCTAAATATTTTTGTGTTAAACAATGATATTTTGTGAAATAAATGATTTTGTTTTATTACATTTATCTTTTAAAATGCATGCATTAGATTTTTAATTGTTAATGATTGATGGAACATATGTTAATATTGAGATTGGTTGCTAAAATGACTGAAGCATATGATCAGTTTGACACCTCACCGAATAATTTAGACTTAAAATCACATCTTAAAAAAATGGTATTTTATCTATGCGTCAAAGGTACATTGGTATTTGTTATTCTTAAGGTACAAGATTAGCAAACTCAAAAATGGAATTGATATATAACCGACATTCTTTGAAAACTTGACATAATCAGTGGAGATATAACAAAGAATACCATGGTAAGTTTTCAAGCCTTGCGATGCTTTTGAGACAAAATCTACAGTTACTCAAAGTAAGGTTTTTTACTTTCTATCCTTGAACAGTCTCATTAAAATTGTCATTGATTGACGCAAATAGAGCAATCTATTGACGTATCCCACAAAGAATCTGTTCAAACGGTACATACATATGCACATGCTTGAGAAAGGATCTTAGACCATCTTTGATTTTATTTTGAATCTTAGCCATTTCTTTTTACCAAATTATATCCCTAGTTAGCCGTGATTGAGCCTTTAATGTGTGATTTCTTTTTCATGTAACCCTTATGATAACTGAGTCACATGAAAATATATTTGAAGTACCTTTGCTATCTAATTTTCTTGCACCCTCTTATAAATCAATATGATACAAAAAAGGAAGAGAAAAAAAGAAGAAGATGGTGACTACTATTAAAAGAAAGAAAATTCTATGGACAACTGAAAAAGAAAGAGAAAGGAAAATAGAAAATGGCCAAAAAAGTGAAAAATGAGAAAAAGAATGAAAGAAAAATATACCATGTAGGTGAAGTTCTGAAAAGCTAGAAAGAGGTGTGTTACATTACATAAAGAAAGGATAGTTTTTTAATGCCAATGATGTCTGATTAGCACAAAAACATGACATATATTGTATGCTAATATGCCCTTTTATACTTGATTTTGTCGTGAAATTGGGGAGAAAAGCATTTAATCGTTTCTTTGATGGAATTTTGTGTAAATGCAGGTAAAATGATGTAAATGGTTTGAGTTAAGCCCCCATTGAAGTGTTTAAAGTAAATGAAGGTAAGGAGGTAGCTTTAAAGGAAGGTTTGGAGGGTGAAGAAACCAAGAAAAATGCAGTTTGGATGAAAAACATCCGGAAGGTTTTGTCTTGGACTGTCTATTCACTGCCAAAAACCTTCCGGAAGGTTTTGCCTACTGGAAATAAACCTTCCAGAAGGTATTGCTTACTGGAATGAAAATTTCTAGAAGGCTTTGCCTATTGGATTCTTCATTTAACTATTCCTGCAAAAACCTTCTAGAAGGTTTTGCCTAGATTGCCCAGACAACCTGCAACTCAAGCTCTACCATTTAGGGGTCCCACTTACACTTCTCCAACAATACCCCTGACATCCCTTACACATCTTCAAGCCTCACCTTACCTCTACTTGGACTTTGAAGGCCATGGCATTTAAGAAGAGGAGAGAGAATAGGCAATGCAAGAAGAAAGGCTAGGCCTGGCCTAGCCTGTAAGATTCCATCAAATCAGCCCCCTCTTGATTGCAAGCCTGTCACATGCCTAAAAACCTCTCCATAGATGAAAATGCAACATTCATTATGGGATATAGAGTTCACATTGTAGGGTAGAGAGAGAAACAATAGGTATAAGACATAGTTAGAGAGAGAAAGCTTAGATTTTTATATTTCTTCCATCCATTTCTCTTGTAAGCTCTTGGAAGACCTTTGTAAGCTTCCTTCAAGTTTCGTTAAGTATCTTAACTTCTACCATTAATGTATTTGAGTTTTCTACATTTCAAGCTTTAAATGGGTATTAAAGGCATTTTCTTATAGTTTTGTGTATTTTTGCATTAGATTAAGTTCCAAGATTCATTTATATACAATTTCCCTTCTTTTCATTTATGTTATTGCTTTAGCCATGAGTAGCTAAGTTTATAGTTGGCTAATCCGAGGGAGAAATCCTCTTGGGTATGCTACTTCAACTCATTTTCTTTCCTCCTCGTAGTGTATGTTGATTCAGTTGGACTAGGTTGAGTGTGGACATGGTTAGGAGTACTTGATACACCGTACACATTGTCATGAGGTATGCTTGAATCTTCACCTCCATTTTGGTCCCATGTTTCCTACAAATCAATCAAACATCTAGACACCATTGGAGGAAGGTCTTAAATTAACTTGGCATTCCCATTGGAACGAGCCCTTCGGATGAGCCAACACTTGTTTCCATCTCATTTTCGTCAAGAACACAATCACACAGACTCAAAACATCAAGAATTTTTACATTTTTTCATTTTCACAAAATCACCTTCACACAATTTGACTTCTTTCCCTGAGGAGACGACCTTGCAATATTTTTCAAAGTAAAACCTAACATTGGAAAGTCTTTTCGCATGGGAGCACTTTTGTTCACACACACACACATTTCAGTTTCACTATTATGTTTCCCCATTTTGCATCATTCTGAGGGAGAGTGACACTCCTTTATCC
>CM042201.1:5946199-5962232 GCA_023539305.1 Ilex asprella
GATCTCCGTAGTCCCGGATCCTGTAAGCCACAAGCTTCTCCCTAATGGCAGGCCTCAAGCCCAGCTCAATTTGTTTAACCCTCTTGGATTCAATAAATACGAACTATGTAGCATTGCGGGATAGCTCATCAAACTTTCTCTCATAATCCACGGCTATCATGCTACACTATCTTAAAGGCAGGAAATCTGCACTCATTTTGTCCCTGACAGATTCAGGAAAATACTTGTCTTGGAAGATCTTATCAAAGTCCTCCCAAGTAAAAGCATCGGTGTTCCTCCTCCTTCCACTGAATCCTACTAATGATCTGTCTCCCCTCCTAGTAGATTTGTACCTAGGTCGAGGCGTAGATCCTCGGCAACTCTCATGCTATCACTCATTTTCTTTACCCGAAAAATTCATTTATCCGCCTCCAACGAGTAAGAGCTTCCTTGGAAAGTAGGTGGGCGTTGCCTTAAGAATTCTCTAAGAACTATCATCCTTCTATTGTAGTCCCTGTTGCACGGTACAAGAACTAATTGTTAAAAACCCCCATTGTTGTTTTGTTTCCATTCTAGCGTTGTACCAGAGTGGTTAGATCCTTTAGACATTGGTAAATTCTATTCATGGCATCTGGAGGTGGTGATGGGTTTACTTGACCTACATAACCACTCCCACATCCATGTCTATTGTCCATCTGCACATCAATTTACAATTTAGTTTCCTTAATGTGCTAGGCACCCTAACTATCACTTTAATCCAAAGCATAAGGCTTGTATAAGATTTAAGTCTAAAATTCTTTCAACCTAGTCCTACCACTCTAGTGGTAATTGATTAGCACACAACTTTGTATATTCTGAAATGCTAATCAACTCATTTTGTTTGCTTTTAAGTTTTAAATGATATAAAGTATAAGAATTGAAGTCTTAATGCCATGTGGTTGTACTTGCAGTTGAACGGAGCAATCATTGCTTTGAAGACCCTCCCACACCCCTTGGATTGAAAGGAATTGAAAAGATAGTGTGAGGATAGCTCGGGAGCGAAGGAATCAAGAGCTGCAGATAAGGAAGCAGAATGGTACCGGTACCCAAAACCTACTGGAGTTGGGGTACTGGTACACGGTACTGGTACCACGTTCTTGAAATGCCCAAATTCCACAGATCTGCTCAGTTGTTTTGAGGGCCCCACCAGTGCGACTCATCCACTTCTCTGACACACCCAGAATACTGATCAGCGTGCCCCCTCTTTCCTTTGAACCCTGAGGCTATAGCATTTAATGAGGAGTGAGAAATAAGGGTAAAAAGCAGCCCCTGACATGGGTCTGGCCCTAGCCTGCCCCCTGACCCCTTTGGTTGACTGTCACATCCAGAGGGTCAGCCATGCTCTCTTGCACGTTTTTGGTAGGGTGCAGCTTACTTCTCCAGAGGGGATGGGTTGGAAGGGAGAGGAGTTGAAAAAAAAGATATAGAGGGAGAAGCTTTCAAGGTAGAAGAAGATGAATAGTGAGTTCTAGAGAGAGAAAGTGACGTTTTACATGTATTCTCCATTGTTTTAGCTGTGAATGCTTTTGTAATGATCCTTAGAACTGCTTTGAATGTTATGAATGCTAGTTCATTTTATGTTGTTTCCTAGTTAATACTCTTTTCAATACTTTACCATCAATGTTCTCAAGTTCTTCATTCTCATCGATCCAAAATGGGTTTTAATCTCTTTCAAACCTAGCTTGTGAGTTATTGCATTCAGTTACTCTAGACCTTCATTTCATTACAATGCACTTTCATTACATAGTCATTCTCATTTCAAGTATGAATAGCTAAATCTTCTAGTTGGCAAGACCAAGGAGAATCTCTCTTTGGGCATACCATTGGAATTCTTTCTCCACCCTCCCTTTAGAGTCAAATGGTTTGTTTTGACTGGATTGAAGGTGAATGAGTCGATGAGACTTTGATAAACCGTAGGCCTAGTCACAGTTTATGATTAGATCCTCACCGATCTCACCCCCGACTTTCTGTGAATCAAACATTCATTCACACTCAATCGGAGGAGTGGGTTGAGTTGAGGTGACATACCCATTGGAGTGACCTTTTGGACTTGCCAACATTTGTTTCTCATTGCATTTTCATTAGCACACATGTCACCAACCAACTCTCAAGACAAAAGATTTTACATTTCCGTTTTTCACCAAATCACTTCAAACTTGACTCACTTCCTTCCCTGTGGATACGACCTTGGAATACTCTTCCAAGTATTTTACGACACACGAAAGTCTCCTTGCGATTGGGGAGCATTTTTGTGCATACCATCCCACATTTACATTTTCCCATTTCCCTTTCCTCATTACCCTTTCTTTTGACACCATCCCTAGGGGAAGAAATCCTTCTCCCCCGTCCATACATTGCATCACTTGAGGGATAGGGATTAGGGGTTAGTAGAGGTTAGGTAATTCTATCAATCCGTAATCCATAACCTAAAGCTCCCATCTAAAACCTAATTCCTAAGCTCTGTTACCGAACTTGTATCACTCCAAAATCCACCTTGGATGAAATTACTATATAAAACCATTCACATCATGATAGCAACTAATATAATCCATAAATACAAAAAGTTTTATTCGTCATATATAATATCTACAACATCCCCCAAAAGAATATGCCAAACCACAGCCATTACATCTCAAAATCAACCTTAAGCTTGCAGTGGAATAAACAAAATATCATCCATATATTGTCTCAAAAGGCATTTCCCTAGTCTAGGATATAAAGAGAATAACACTAGACATCCCCTTGAGGATCTACGCTTCCATCCAATTGATCTTCCAAAGCTATCTATTCATCAACTTTGAGCTCTTCCTCTAAATTAAATCTGAGAATAGATATTGTTTGTAGGGGATGAACACTAAGCTCTGTAGGAAAAATTCTACCAAACTCGAACAAGGTTTAAAAAACATATAAAATAAGTCGGTCTCATTTCACAAATAACATGTATAACTTTGGACATAAAACAGTGATATTTTTAAAGATCTCCAATTTACGCAACAACAATAAATTAAATGAAGAAGTAAATCCACTTCCCAACAATAAGTCATTTCCAACCATAAACCATTTCCACAACAATAAACAATAACCCACAATTTGTATCATTTCCCACAATGTATCTGTGTATGTATTCCCACTTTTATATGTATCTGTACTTGTATCTCAAGTATGATGTATGACATCGCAAGAATAAAATATTAAAAATATCCTGGCCAACACACACACCCCTAATCCTCGCAAGGATAAACAACTTTAGGAAGGGGGTATACCAACTCATTGCCAGTGACGAATCCAACCTAGGAATAGTGTACTAACCCTCAGTCTTGGTACCACATGAGCGAATAGTAGTTTGGTCCTTACAAGGCACCAACCCAAGTACGAGTGGTAGAAAAAATTTAAAACCGCACGGAGTAAGGAATGCATCTACTCACTCTACGATATCCGGTCAACGACCACTAACCATTTCTCAAATCACAAGTAACTCAAAAACCCCAAATTCTATAGGTATTTTTCCAACATAACAATTCAAAAAAATATGCAAGAGATCATCAAAATATATAATTTCATTGTTCCAAACAAAGCATGAGAGTTTTTGAATCAAGAACAAAGGGATATTAAGAAGAAAAATCCATCTTTCTTGAAAACTAGGATTTTGACATCAAGAACATAAATTTTTATGAATATCAAATCAGAAGATGTGATTTTTTTATTCTAAATAAAGAATTAGAGTTTTTGAAATCAAGAACAAAGATATATCAAGAAGAAAAATCCATATCTCTTGAAAAAATAGGTTTTGAACATCAAGAACCATGGTTTTATGGCTATCAAGTCATAACATCATTCAAAACATGGTAAGATTTGCAAGAATATCAAGAAACAAGGATTCTAATACATATATATATAAGATTGAGAGTCAAAACATGTATATATATGCCCTAACATCATTGAACAAAAGTGGAAGAAAACCCCTAACTTCTTCCTTAGTGTTCATGTGAAGAACTATAAATTTTGATCCACTTCAAAGTGCAAATCCTCTTTGATCTTGTGTTTTTCTCCTTCTTTCTTATTTCCCTATACTTTCTAGGGTTAGAAATGTTGTATTGAGGCAAAGGGAGGTGGCCTTATGTATTTATAGGGTGATAAAAGAAGTCCAACCGACATAAATCTAATATTATGTTTTGTAACTGACGTTCGAACGTCATTGGCGTTCGATAGTTAGTTGCTCCTAGTATTTTCTTTTTTCCATCAAACAAGAGTATTGGAATGAACAGTCATTTGAACAGACTTTCACGTTTGAACGATGGACGTTCGAACGGACTTTCACGTTCGAATGGACTCCATATTTTTGCTGAAACTTCTAGTGAAGTTTTGACCTATTCAGAGGTCGAATTGCAAAATTTTTATCAAATACACTTTTGTAGCCCTAGAAGTCCCTAGAAGTTTATTGCCTACTGTAAGCCTTACATTTCAAACGGACATTAGGGTAAATATTTATGATCAAATTACTTAGGAGGTGTCAAATTCTTTCCTACCCAAATTCTATCTAAAATATGTTTTAACTATGGAACTCTTCCTAACTTCTAATACACCCCATATTACCTCGCCTTACATTTGTATTTCTACTCTAACAATCTACATAGCTCATACGTACATCATTACATATATTAGCATTTCAAAAATATAATTACGTTGCTATATAACGATAAGAATGTAAGGACTTACACATCAACCTGCAAAAGTAATCGTGTGTGCTGCATAACTCAACACCAAACACACAAAATCCATGTACATTACATTTGCACATGCACGAAAAACATCGCATTTGTGGGCATTTTACATGAGTGTGGGGGTATGGGTGTATGTTTTTGGATCAAACACCATTCTTGGTGGTTAAGGTGTGGACTTGGGATGGTTGGACCTAGGTCTGGTTAAGTTGTTCGATTGCATGAAAAACTTGTGTTGGGTATAATAAGAAAGGGTAGATTCTCCCTCGGGTGTAAGTCCAAAAAAGTGTATCGGTGTGCGGAACCGACGGTGAGACACCAAAATTCGTGTACCCAAGAAAGACACATGTTTATTTTATAAAATGGTCATTAGATGTGTAACATCAATGACGAGGGCTTGAAATTTTTGGATTCATACGCATGATATTGTATGTGTTATGGGAGCTGGTGAAGGCTCAGGTTAAGTTGTATGTGTGAGTCTCATCTCATAACGGCATGGCACGGAGGATCCATAATGAATTGCATATTCTTGAGGGATTATTCGTTATTGAACTGCATGTGAACATTACATATACATCTATTGTGCGTGGCTCACCCTTTATGGGACCATATTTCAGGTGCGGGGCATATGCCAGTGGACAATTCTCTCACTGACTCTCATTGATGGAACAAAGCAGAGATGTGGCTTTAAATCATGTTTTGTAAAAGTATTATGTAATTTAATTTTGGACATGTAGTTGTAAGTAAAAGATTGTAATCGAACTCTTACGAACTATATTTAATGTAAAATTTCATGGTATATGAGTTTGGGTTGATGATGCATGAGATTGGAATGGATTGGAATTGAAAAATGACAGAATCGGAGAAAAAATGGGGAGATCTATTGGTAGAACGTCGATTATCTACCACTAGAACATTTCTATTGAGTTTTCCTACCAGTAGAACGTTGATTTCCAACTAGTAGAAGAATTCCATAAGGTTTTTCTACCGATAGAACATGGACTTTTTCTACCAGTAGGTTTTCTTCAAATTACAAAAATTTAAAATGTTTTTGCTAAGACTTCGGGCATCGACTTATTTTGCTCAAGGGAAGTAGATGGGGTAATAATGAGTGTAAACTGATATATGTTGGATCATGGATTGGTCAACGATTGAATCTACATAGGTTATGCAATAGGGAGTGCTCGGTACAAGGGAGACTCTGCCCAAACTTCAAGTCAGTTGTGACCCCAATAAAAAAGGGATGCAGTGTTATGGTGTCGGGTTATGCGACACACATGGTTACTTCTGCAAGTTGTTGGGTGATCAATGGGTTGACCAAGAACCCTTGATTTTAGGGGCGTCACATATTTGCCATGTAATCTAAAAATCCGGGTAAATTTAAACTTTTAAGAATCAAGGGCAAAACGGTAAATTATCACAACAGTTCGGGTTGTAAACATAAAATTTTCTAGAGCTCGGATGATGAAACGGACTTCACCGTTGAATTCGTCTCGCGAAATCTAGTGACTATGTCAAATTTCATCGAATTCTGAGATAGTCAGATTTTTCGCGTTTTACGAAACGGTTGGGCCTCGGAAGACTCAAATACGAAATTTTTGGACAAAATATGAGATTTTTAAAATAAATAAAGTTAAGACAAATTAAAAATATTTTGAACTTGAACCGGGGCGAAATTTAATCGTTCCGGGATGAAAACGGATCCGAAATAAAAATGGACGTGTGGCGCATTGTGGGCCATGTGCTATAAAATTATAAATATGGGGAAAAAAAAGATTTTTCCCCCATTTTTCAGCCATTGCTAGCCAATAGAGAAGAGAGGGAAAAGAAGGGGAAGCTCCAACTTCTTTCTACGATCTACAGAGCTAGAGAACTCGGTTCCACACGGGCCAAGAAGCAAAGTCAATCTCCTCGACGAGAGCTATGCGTACACACCAAAAAGGAGGGTTTTCACCGAAGGTGAGAAAACCAAAAATTTAGGGGAATCTTGGGATTGAGCTTGGGTCGACTTCTTGGGACTCCTACGGTTGATCCATCACACTACAAGAGGTAGAGAATCTTCCTACTTGGGTGGTATTCACAACATAGAATGTTAAATGAAATGGGTAGGTCGATAGATATCTATATCACTTGCCTATTGAAATGAAATGAAATGGGTATCAAAATTAGGTAGAATACTTTCTATCTTGAATTGGGTATGTAGAAATTACTAATTGTGATTTCTTGAATTGTGTGAATTTATGGCATGTTAGGTGTTTATAAAATGCCTTGATTTAAAAGTATGTTATTTGCTTAATATGAGATAACATGTTTGGATATGAGTTTTGAATTAAATGTTGATAAATGCATGCTCGTTTATTGACATTGTGAGTTATGAAAATTATATGCCTTGGATATAATTGTCATGGATTATGGGAATTGTGTATGAAATGGTTCATATGGCACACATGACATATTGAACATTTATGTAGAGTTGCAATGAGACATTACATTGCATATGCACGGGAACATTGCATAAAATGGGTGATTGTGCATGGAAGTAGTCATACACCACATAGGTGGATGACATGTGGGCTCGAGTAAGCTAAGTCGATAAATTGGCCAAGTCGCACGGTTTTGTATGGTTGAGGGTCGGGGTTAGCAAGAAGGGCTAGAAGATCCCTCAGGTGTAAGGCCCAGTGATTGGATACGCACTGTCATTGGTATTAGTCCATAAAGTGTGTCAGTGTACGCGAGACCATTGGTGGAAGTCCATAAATTTCGAGTCGGTTGGGTATTGTTGGTGTAAGTCCATAAACACTCACCCCATACAAGACCCCAGATTGAAAATGTCATTTGATGTGTAACATAAATGACGGATTAATACACATGGGATATTACATGTGTAGGAGAGTTGGGAAGGGCTAGGGATCAAGGATGACGGACAATTGTATGATTGCAACTTGCATTGTCGAAGGGCCGGGAAAGGCCTGAGTTGGTCATCGGGAGTGAGTCTCATTTCATTCCATACTATTGCATTGTAATTTTCCAACATTGATGGCATATATGTGTTTGGAATATGTGAATGGTGGATTGATTGCATGTGAACATTTCATGTGCATTTGGGTTGGGAGTAGCCTATTTAGGAAGTTCTCTATTGAGCGTAACTCACCCTTTATGGAAAAACATTTCAAGTGCAGGATTCGTGCCGGTGGATGGCTCACACTTTGAGCCTCAAGGATGAAGAAGCCGGAAGGTGGCTCATTTTGACAAAAGTTGTAAAGTTACAATGAATATTTATCTTGGAATGTAATTAAATGTTATTGCATTCAAATGTTGTAATAGATTTTGTGTAATCTATGTGGGATACCCAAATACCTATTATGTAGTGTTGGGTTGGTTTTTGCAAGGTTTCGAATGAATTAGAAACGAAAAATGAAAGAAAAGGTAAAAATCTGAGTAGACTGTACTGGTACACTTTGGTCAAAAGAGTTCGACGTACCAGTACTGTTTCGTTCCGGTACTGTGTACTGGTACTGTCGAAAGATTTCTAAAATTTTAATATTTGTTTCTTATGCTTTTGGACTTGATTCCTTGGGTTCAAGGGGTACAAAAGGATTCTAAATGAACTATTTTGAGGCATGTTAGACCTTGGGAGAATTAAATGCTAAAAAGAACACGAGGTATATGCGTGGGTTAAAATCCCGATAAAGGGAATTTGTATGGGCAAAAAGCCTGAAAATTGAGGCAAGAAAGGTTATTTCCGCGCGTTGACGGGTGGTCAACGGTTTAAAAAGGACCCCCGAATTTTGGGGTGTCACAGGTAATGCTTTTGATTCAATGCACAAACCGAAACTCCCTTATTAAAAAATTCACCTACCAATCGATTAGTTAAAGTAAACCTTTTGAATGGTTCACCTTTAGGTTTACTAGGGTTGTTTGGTTGATGTATGGTACATAGACCTTCTAGCTAACATAATCAGTTGTTGTGATATGGTTTAGTTATTATATCAAACCTACCAATTATCTTTCTTATAAAATGAGAGATAATTGTTGTAATGTGGCATTTTCATAGTCAAGTAATAAAATGAATATTGAATCCCCGAACTAAAAAGTAGCCTTTTAGTTATCATGATCAAAAGTTTAGTTTAAGTGTTTATTTGATACTTCTAAGCTTAAACCACATGCTTTTGTAAGGCACACTATGTGCATGACAATCTTACATTTTCTATTTTGAATTGCAACAGATTGCTGCAGGTGGTTTCGACCTTGGACTTAACTGAGTAATACTACAATTTGACCACTTGTACTTTGGTGTATGATTTAATTCAGGTTAATAAGCCCACAAGTCATCAGTCAATTGCAAAGACCATTCTTTGCGATCTGGATTCATCATTTTGTCCAAAAAAATTTTATCTTCTTGCTAGTAAGTTCAGCTGACCCACTTGTCCGTGCATGGTAAGGTGTACTCATTTTATGGATAATAGCATATTTTTACATCAAATTCAAAAAAAAAAATATTATGAACGTGAAGCCCACCATTGCTAATAATGGCTCGAGGTATCCCAGACCATGAAAGGATGTATTATTTCAAAAACTTGATCACTGAGTGATGATCATTGTTACCACAAGGGATAGCCTCAACCCATTTTGATACATAGCCTAGGACAACTAAGATATTCAAATTACCAAACGACTGGGGTAATGGACTCATGAAGTTAATGCCCTAACAATAAAAAATATCTATGACAAGAATAGTGTAAAAGGGCATCATATTCCTTCATGAGATACCCCCAACCATTGGCAACAATCATAAGATAAACCAAAGGCATGGGTACCTTGAAACAGTGTTGGCCAATAAAATCCACACTACAAAGTCTTTGTAGTTGTTTGCTTTGAAGAAAAGTGGCATCCACATGCTTCAGTATGACAAAAATTAATTACACTTCGGATTTTAAAATTAGGTGTGCATAACCTAATTATTTTACCTTCATAATATTTAGACAAATAAGGATCATCTAAAAAAGAAGCTATATACCTCAATCAAGAATTTTTTCTTATCCAAAGGAGTGAAAGTAGAAGATAAAGTACTTGTGGCTAAATAATTTGCAATATCTGCATACCAAGGTACCCCCAAAACTACTAGAAGATGTTCATCGAGAATGTTCTCATTGATAGTCACCATGAAAGTCACATGTTAGTCGTAAAAGGTGATCAACAACCACATTCTCTACTCCATTTTTAACCTTGTTGATCAGATCAAATTGCTATAGTGGGAGTATCCACCCTAGCTATTATGGCTTTGCATCTTTCTTTGTCAACATATATTTCAGGACTACATGATTAGTAAAACCAAAAACCAAGGAGCCTACCAAGTATGATTGAAACTTGTCCAAGGCAAAAAGAAAAACAAGTAACTCTTTTTCAGTGGTAGCATAATTCATTTGAACATATCATTAAGAGATTTACTTGCACAGTATGTGACATAGGGCTTCTTTTCTTTCCGTTGACCTAGCACCGCTCCAACGACATAATTGCTAACATCACACATCAAATCAAAGAGAAATGACCAATCAGTTTGTTGCATGATACGGGCAACAATTAGTATGTCTTTAAGCTTCTTGATAAGCACATAATATTGCATATTTAACTGCCTCATTACATGTATTTTAACTCAAATTTGCATTTAAGCACTCAGAGTTAGCCAAATTTATGAATAATGTTGAAATCTTGATGTTGCAGGTAATTATAGCTTGAATGATGAATTTTGGAACCTTACAACTAAGTGTGGATGAGTGGTGAATACAAGGACACATTACATGAGGATTTGGAGGCTTAAAAGTGAAAAAAAATAAGGAGGTATCGGTGCTTGGTAACATAGGCACTAGTATCCGCACCATTTGGTTACAGTACCTCGTTTTTCCTCCTTTTTGACCATGATCCAATTTGAATCTGAAAAAGTGCAAAACATGATGGGTGGTATTGGTGCTTGGTAACATAGCTTGTCCAATGCATCAAATCGCCTCCCATCGATGGGAGGTCTGCTCTCGCAGGCTAGTAGAGCCTCATGGAAGAAAATGCATCATTCACACACCATATATTCAACAATCCACAAGATTTTGAGAAAGAGGCTACCTATGCTTAGAATGTTCTAAGGAAGAAGATGAAGAGTAGAAATAGAAAGCTAATTTTTTTTCATTTTCTTCTCCATTTCAGTTGTAGTAAACTTTAAATCTTATGTAATCCTTAATTATTGCACTTTAATCTTAGCAATTTCAAGTATATTTCATGTTTAGTTACATGTTCTTCAATCCACCATTGTTGCTTTCAAGTTTTACATTTCAAGCTTTTAAAATGGGTATTTAATATTTTTCTTCATAGTGTAAGATTTTTTGCATTAAGCTAAGTTCCAATCTTCATTTGTCCATTATGCTCTTTACATTATATATGTCTTTCAAGTTGGCTAATACAAGAGAGACCTCTTTTTGTGTATGTCATTTCAACTCATTTTCTTTCTTCCTCATAGTGTACATTGACTCGATTTGACAGGGTTGAGTGTGGATGTGGTTGTGAGTCTATGATACACCATAAGCATTGTCATGGGTTTGCTTGGATCCTCATCTTTTTTCTTGTCTCTCGCTTTCAACGAATCAATTGAACATCTAGACACCATTGGAGGAAAGTCTTGAGTTGATTTGGCATTCCCATTGGAATGACCTCTTCAGATTAGCCAACAATTGTTTCCATTTCACTTTTAGCAAAAACAAAATCACCAAACTCAAACTCAAAAGATTTTATACTTTTTCCATTTTGAAAAAAATCACCTTCACCATAATTCGACTTCCTTCCTTGAGAAGACAACCTTAGAATACTTTTTCAAGTAAAACACGACACTTGAAAGTCTATCTGCGCTTGGGGAGCACTTTTGATCACAGATACACATATTTCATTTCATCCATCATTATTTTGTTTCCCCTTTTCTCACATCATTCCGAGAGAGAGTGACACTCCCCTATCCCTATAAGCCATACAAATTTGAGAGATGATGTCCGAAAAATAGGGAAAAACAGAAATAATCAAGCATTTTTGGCATCGTTGCCGAGGAAAGTTAAGCGTCGAGTTTGTAGGTGATTTTGGATGGCATAGGTAAGTCTCGTGATTTTCATCACGGGCCAAGGTATGTCATCTCATTTGTAAATAGTTTGTTATAGTTTGTGTTTTGTGTTATGTTTTCTAATTATTCTGAAAAAGTATCAAATGCCCCTTATTTTGAAAATGTGTGTGAGATTTGTGATGAATATAGGCACATCACTAGTGAGTGCCCAATAAATTATTCAGTTCAAGCCTTTGGATGCGAAGGTTCAAATTCAATTTTGGCCTTTGAAAAGTTCTACCTCGACCACTATGTTACACTGAGTTATGGTTGGGAGAATGAACCTTATAATTTCTCATTCAATCAAACACCACCAAATGAATTTTTTCACTATCCAACATATAGGAACTCAACCGAAGAAGAATTGGAAAATACTCTTTGCAAGTTTATGCTATACCAAATGGAATTCAATGCCCAAATAACCAAACAACTTAGTGCATTGACTGATGTTGTAATTGCTATGCATGAAGAACAACATCTTGAACACAGTCAACGTATTGAGGATGATCAGCTCAATGGAATTCATATTAATGTTGAATCTCCCTCCACTCTTGTTTGTGAAAAATTTAATGAATTTATTATCTCACATGAGGATAATGAGCCCAAGGTTATTTTGTCATCAAAGAGTGGTATTGAGATTCACAATTCTCAACTTGGGGAGGGCATTGAAATGGAGTTAAGTGTAGAAACTTTTAAAGAGAAATTGTATACTCCATTGTTGGTGTTGCATAAACTTGTCTACACCTCTATTTGATTGAGATTTTTGAATCATTATCCTTTTTATTATTGGATAGATTGGTTAGGAAAGGCAATTATACAACAAAAAAAATTTAAAAAAAAAATCAATGACTGTAATCTCATATCCGAATTGAAGACGGATTGACATGAGCCCTGTTTGTTTTGTTTTCATGTACATTGTAGTTAGATTCTTTTATTGCTATATTTTTATTTTCATGTTGTTGTAGTGTAAAATTTATTTACCTCTCCCTAATTTGGACTCAATTCATTTTGAGTATCATTGTAATAAATCTTATTCAATATCATGTGCGAGTTTAAGTTTTGGGGTGTAAACAAGCTTTTTTGTGCTTCATTTTCCCTTTAATGTGCCTAAAGAAAAAAAAAGAAAAAAGAAAAAAAAAGGGGTATCTTTTTTCCATGTTACTTTCATTTTTTTCATTGCATGATTCCTTGTGCATTGAGGACACTGTATGGTTCAAGTTGGGAGGTGAGGTGCACCATTTACATTTTCCATGATACTTTTTGTATACAATAATGTGAAAAGTGAAAATTTTGAAAATTTTAGAAATTTTTGGTGAAAAAGGGTTCAAATGGTGCTTGTTAGGCCCTATCATGTTGCTTGAGTTGATTGGAGATGAGGCAAAGGCTTGATGTTTCCTTGAGAGGTGGAGGAACCAAGAATTTAGAAAAACTAGGTTTTGGCTACTGGACCTACACCTACCGCAAAACTACATATTGTTTTTGCTCACTGAAGCAAAACCTACTAATAGGTTTCCATCGACCTACCGGTTGGTTTTACTAAAGCACGCCAGATTCTACAACTCAAGCTCAACAACTTTGGGGATCCCGCCATTGGGCCTCCCACTTGGTCCCTAACACTAAAAATATGCAATTTTAAACTATATTTCTCTACCCTAATTGTTATGAGATTTGTGATTACTTGATCTTCATTTTGAACTTTGAATATATAAGAACATTATAGAAGTTTATCCTATTGCTAAGAGTATTGCCTTACTTGTTTGCTTTTAAACTCAACCATAAGTGCATCGTGAACTTGTAATTTTGGCAATTTATGGCTTGAGTTCATATTTAGTATTTGACATGAATAGTGGATATGAGTAAGAACTCATGTGAGCTTTAATGACAATTCTTGTTTGGAGGGAACATACATTTACTCAAGGAACAGTCTTTAAACTTTCAAATTTGCCCAATAATCCCAATATACTTGTTTTGGTTAGGTGCATTTGGGTAGTTAATTGAATTTGTCTTGATATTTACAATGTTCCCCTATGCTTATCTAGAGACGATCTTAGACCATTTTTTATTTCTTTGAACCTTAGCCTTTTTCTTCTGAAATTCTATCCCTAGTGCCATGTTTGAGCCTTGTTGAAAATTCGTTTTCATGCCACACAAGAGACCAAGCCAGTGCTAAAAGATAAATTTACCACACCTTGGTTTTTCTGTGAGCTTACCATGATTGAACATAAAAAAGGAGGAACGGTGATGTGGAAACCCAACAAAAGGGGTGATGAACGTGGAGTTCATATGTTGAATACAAAAGAATTATGAATCCAAGAAAACGGGTGAAAGAAAGAGAAAGATAAAAAAGAAAAGGAAAATGTTAAGAAAAAGAAAGAAAAGAAACAAAGAGTGCGGTGATGGTGTTAGACTGAAAATTCCATGAAAAGGGAGATATTTTGAAATAAAAGTCATTCACTCGGAATAATTCTCTTTGTTACACTATATCTTTCGTTTCACTTACCTCATTATCACCCCAATGACTCATTACAACCTATGAAAGTCCTAAATGATCTAGAGAAAGCACGGGGAAATCATACTCGTAAAGAAAAAAAGAGAAGTTGATTTTACTAACTAATGCCCTAACATTCCTTTCACAAGATTATGCCAATGTTGTTTCATTTTTAAGCATGTACTTCATTTTTGGAGTATATGCGAGCATACTTCGTTTTGTGCACAATATTCTATCTCACATATATACATGGAGAGCATGTCGGGATAATCAAAGTGTGATTCATTGTTGAGAAAAACTCTTGTTGAGTTTTTGCATCAAAAGCTGAATTTGGATAGCTAAGTGAATGTGAATTCCGTTGAGTAAATGCTTAAATTACATATATATTTCACACACACACGAGTTTTGAAAGGAAATGTGTTGGTGAATACTCTAGAATAGCATTGAAGACTATGATGTGTTTCATGTGTGACTAGTTCGGGTGCATTTGACAAAGCTATTTTTGACATCCCAGTGGTAGTTAAGATAAGGGCATATGTTTTAAATATTGGATACTAGGAAAAGAAGTTTGTAGGTACCTTCACGAGACAAAACTCGTCCACTATGGATCACCTAGGGGTTTAAAGGCTTATTGTATATACTAAATGCAATTGCAAAATTATTATAGTTTTATTTTTGTTTGCTTAATTTTTACATTTAGTTTGCTCAGGACTAGCAAAGCTTAAGTTGGGGGATGTGATGAGCACATAATATTGCATATGTAATGGCCTCATTACATGCTTTGTAACTTAACTTTGCATTTAAGTACTTAAATTTAGCCAAATTTCTGAATAATGTTGAAATCTTGATGTCGCAGGTAATTATAGCTTAAATGATGGATTTTGGAACCTTACAACTAAGTGTGGATGAGTGATGAAGACATAGACACATTAAATGAGGATTTGGAGTCTTAAAAGTAAAAGAAATCAAGGAGGTATTGGGCTTGGTAAAATAGGCACCAACACCAGCATCATTTGGTTGAAGTACCTTGGTTTTCCTCCTGTTTGACAATAATCCACTTTGAATTTAAAAAGGTGCAGAACATAGAAGTTGTAGATGTAGATGTCCTCTATATTGTATCAACATTTTAACTCAATCGGATGGTTGAATCAAATGTTATGAAAATTCTACAAAAATAGGTCTGGAGTAAGTAACCTACCTGAATGACCTACCGGTAGTTTTTACTCAAGTAGCCAAAACCAACAGGTAGAACGATGAAAACCTACCCATAGGTTTTTCCCAGAATGCCTAAAACGCCTGCAACTCATGCTCCACTTTCTTGGGAGTCCCACCATGGATTTTGCCACTTGTCCCCTGACATCCCTTACACATCCAAATGCCTTCCCTTACCCATGCTTGGACTTTGAAGGCAATGACATTAATGAGGATGGGAGAAAATGGGGCTTCTGGGGGAGTTACAGGCTAAGCTCTTCCTAGCATGTCCAATGCATCAAATCACCTCCCATTAATGTGAGGTCTGCTCTCACAATCTAGGGGAGCCTCATGGACAAAAATGCATCATTCACACACCATATATTAAGCATTCCACAAGATTTTGAGAAAGAGGCTACCTATGCTTAGAATGCTCTAAGGAAGAAGATGAATAGTAGAAATAGAAAGCTTATGTTTTTGCATTTT
>CM042201.1:5962332-5975076 GCA_023539305.1 Ilex asprella
ATAGTGTCAAAAGAAAAGGCAAGAGGAAAGAAAGGTGGGATGATGTAAATATGGTGTGTGTATGCACAAAAATGCTCCCCAATCGCAAGGAGACTTCCATGGGTCGTGTTTTACATGGAAAGTGTTTCAAGGTTGTATCCACGGGGAAGGAAGTAAACCAAAGTGCAAGTGATTGTGAATCAAAGAAAATGTAAAAATCTTTGTGGTTAAGAGTTATTTGGTGGTGTGTATTTTGGAGAAAAAGCAATGAGAATTAAATGCTGGCAAAGCCAAGAGGTCACTCCCATAGGAATACCCTTTCAACTCCAATCCCTTCTCTGATAGAGCTTGAACGAACGATTGATTCGTGGGAAGCTAGGGACAAGATTGAAGAGTATCTAAGTATAAACCGTGGCTAGGCCTACGGGATATCAAAGGCTCACCAATTTATCCACTCTCAATCCCGTCAAACAGAACCATTGAACTCATAAGGGAGGGAGGAAAATGAGTTGAAATTGTATTCCCAAGTGGGAGAGCCTTCAAAAGCTATATTCAACCCTTTTCAACTACAAGCATGAAATAATAACCTTAAGACTTCAATTGACATAACTCCTAATATTTAATCACTAAAAACACTTAAGGAAAGATGATTAGCACAAACAAATCATACAAAGTTTTGTGGTAATCAGTTACGCCTTCTAGGTTGTTGTAATCCCCTATCCTCTTGAACATTAGGATTGACACCTATATTATCGAAATTGTCACCTGCATCCTCGGGTGGGTCTTGGTTAATATTCATATTAGGGTCCATGAATAGCCTAACCAATCGGTTTTGCTCGTCCCACCCCCACATACAACAAAAGATCTGCAAAAAAATGAAATTATACACAAACAAAGATAAGTACACGAACCACGTACCTCAACCTATAATGAAGACCACGGGACTTACCTTCGTCGTTCGGAATTCATCTTCTTGGTTTAACACTTGCCTTCCCCGGCAACGGCACCAAAAATGATTGTTAGAAAACCTTACTTTTCGTTAACCCCTAAATATTATCCCTCAATGTATGTGTGATGTGTGTTCAAATGGGAGGATCATTCTTCCTTGAGATAGTGTCAAAAGAAAGGGCAAGAGGGAAAAAGGGTGGGATGATGTAAATATGGTGTGTGTATGCACAAAAAAGCTCCCCAATCGCAAGCAGACATTTGTGGGTCGTGTTTTACTTGGAAAGTGTTCTAAGGTCGTATCCACGGGGAAGGAAGTAAACCAAAGTGAAAGTGATTGTGAATCAAAGAAAGTTTAAAAAACTTTGTGGTTAAGAGTTGTTTAATGGTGTGTATTTTGGAGAAAATGCAATGAGAATTAAATGTTGGCAAAGTCAAGAGGTCACTCCCATAGGAATACCCTTTCAACTCCAATCCCTTCTCCGATAGAGCATGAACGAACTATTGATTTGGGGGAAGCTAGGAACAAGATTGATGAGTATCTAAGTATAAACCGTGGCTAGGCCTACGGGATATCAAAGGCTCACCAATTTATTCACTGTCAATCCCATCAAATAGAACCATTGAACTCATAAGGGAGGGAGGAGAATGAGTTGAAATTGTATTCCCAAGTGAGGGTTCCCCTTGGCTTTGCCAACTAAATGATTTAGCTACTCATGCTTAAAATGGAAATGACAATGGAATGATAGTGCATTGCAGAGATATGAAGTTACAAAGCTACTAAATGCAAGAATTCATCCGCTAAAAGTAAATGCATTCAAACCCATTTTATAACTAAGAAAATGAAGAACATTGGTACATTAATGGTGAAAACTTAAAGAGAGCATTAACTATCGTTGAAATTTAAGGAGAATAACATTAATGACATTACAATGAAGTTCGAAGAATCCTTACAGAAGATTGCAAGACAATGTAATGAAGGAAATGCAAAAATCTTAACTTTCTCTCACTAGGCATTGTTCATCTTCGTCCCCCTCTTTCTCTCTCTGTATATCTCCATCTCTCACCTTTTCTCTTTCTTTTCTCCTTTTTCTCCCCCCAAAAAACGTGCATCAGAGATGCCCCCAGCTAGCTTGATGTGATTTTCAACATAGGACCCCTAAATTCAGTTGGGCTGGTGCAAGTTATGCAGGCTTGGTCCTCACACCCAGCAGCCATTCTCTCCTATTTCCTCATTTATTATCTACCTTCCAAAAGTCCAAGACGGAGTACATGAGGGGATGTTCTGCGGTCTGGATGTGTCAGAGAACCATGGAAGATCTGTTGGTGGGGCCGTCAAGATATCAGAGCAATTGATGTAGAATTTGGGTCTGTCAGGCAAAGCGTACTGGTATGTCGAACTCCAGTAGGGTAAGCGTACCGGTACGGTTTACTCTAGTAGCCTCAGCGTATTGGTATGGTTTGGCTTCTTTTTCTAATTTTCTGATTTTCTCCTCTCATGAGCTATCCCCTTGATCTCTTTTCATCCCCATTCAACTCAAGTGACATGGGAGAGCTTTCAAAAGTTATATTCAACCTTTTTTCAACTGCAACCATGAAATATTAACTTTAAGATTTCGATTAACATAACTCCTAATATTTAATCACTAAAAACACTCAAAGAAAGATGATCAACACAAACAAATTATACAAAGTTTTGTGCTAATCAGGTACCCCAACTACCGAGCCTTGCATCCGAGGGATCTTCTAGTCCATTCTTGCTACCCCAACCCAATTTTTTATGCCACCATGCGACTCAGCTAGGCGTTCGACCAGACTTTTCCAAGCCACCCGTCATCCACCAAGTGTGGTGTTGACGACAACCATGCACACGCACCCACATGATGCAATGTCCCCGTGCATATACACTGAGATGTACCGCTGCAATAACAATATCATGTCGCATATGTAAAAGATGTCATATGGACTAACTTAACACATGACAATCCAAGTCATGGCAAATTATATCATAAGCAAATAATTTTCACAAGTTATCATATAACTCAAGCATGTTATTCTAATTTAATCAAAATAACAATTTCACTCACCCAAGACATTTAATCAAACATCTTCAAGGTACCAATAATGTTAAACACATATCATACCCAAAAACTTCCCCAAGTTGCAAGAAATTATTCAACCAACTTCTACATATCAAAATCAAGCTAGAAGTTGGACTAAGCCATTTCTACACTCATTCTCTCATTTCAATTACATTATACAAGTTATAGGTCATTCATTCATCTAACCCTTTTTCCTATGGACACCTTAGGTTTGAAATAAACCAGAGTAGGAGGGAACGCTACCTCTTGAAGCGTGAATTGAAGTGTAGAACCTTCAAGAACACCTCCCAATCCCCAAAACTCTTGATTTCTCCTAAATCTCCTCTTGGATCTTTAGTGAAATTCTTCATTCTTAGTATGGTTACGTAGTCCTCATCGATGTGATTGACTTTAACTCTTGGCTCGACGGATTCCGACCAATGAAACTCCGAGAATCGATAAAAGAAAATTGGTTATCTCTTTTTTCTCTCCCTCTTTCTCTCCAACGTTGATACTAGCTGATTTCAGTAGATATCTGATTTTAGGCCTTATTTATAATTTTCGAGGCTTGGGTTAGATCGCGCTAGATGCCCCTCACTTATCTGGGTTCGTTTTCATCCTGAAACGATTTATTTTATCCTTGTTTAAGTTCAAATTAATTTTATTTAAAATTTTATTCATTTATAAGGAAATTTTATAATTCTAATTTTGGGGACCTTTGTGAGGTCATTCGACATAGTCGTCTCGTAAACCGTGAAAAATATGACTATCTCGAAATTCGAAGAAATTAGTCTGGGTAACTAGATTTTGTGATATGAATCAAACGGTGAAGTCTGTTGCATCATCTGAGCTCCAAAAATATGAGTATTTTAAATACATATCATAGTGACAAATTATCATTTTGTCCTTTTTCAGAAAAAAAATTAAATTTTCCCGGGTTTTACATTCTTCCCCCCTTAAAAGAATTTCGTCCCTGAAATTCACACACAGACACATACAACCACATGCATTTGCGACAAGTATATCAGGCTCATAACTACCAAAATATACCTCCATCCTCGAATAAGAAAGGATAATTGGTACGGATAGTGTCCTCGCGCTCCCATGTCGCCTCCTCTACTCCTCGGTGAAATCACAACACCTTCACTAGCCTCACGGTCTTGCCTTGCAAAACCTAATCCTTGCTATCCATGATACACACTGGTCCCTCCTCGAAGGTCCCATCCGTATCAACAACAAGCTCACCCCAATCCACTACATGTGTCAAATCTGAAGTATACTTCTAGAGTATAGAGACATGGAATACCACATAAACAACCGATAGATTTGGTGGTAACGCCAACCGATGAACAACTGTACCTACCCTCTTGAGTACCTCGAAGGGCACGATATACCTCGACTATAGCTTTTCCTGCTTGTCGAGCCTAATCAGTCCTCTTTTAGGCATCACCTTTAAGAAGACATGATCTCCCACCACAAACTCTAGAGGTCGCCACCGTTTATTGGCGTAGCTTTTTTGTTGGCTCTGAGCCGTGAGAAGATGTTTCTGTATTAAGTCCACCTTTTCTGAGATGTCCCTAACTAGTTCTAGACCCGTAGAGGATCTCTCCCTTACCACTATCCAACAAACTAGAGAACGAAAAGGCTTTCCATATAAAGCATTGTAAGTTGCCATCTATATGCTCGTCTGATAACTGTTGTTGTAGGTGAACTCCAATAAGGGTAAATGTTCTTCCCAGCCACCTTTGAGATCTAGGACACATGCTCGTAGCATGTCCTCTAACGTCTGGATGGTCTTCTCTGACTGACCGTCCATTTGAGGATGAAAAGCAGTGCTCATCATCAACTATATCCCCATAGCCCACTGAAAACTCTCCCAAAAATGAGTCGTGAACCTGGAATTCTGATCTGATACTATAGATATGGGCACCCCATGCAACCGTACAATCTCTCGTATATACAATCTACAAAATTTCTCCAGTGTGAAGATCATTCGCATGGCCAAAAAGTGTGCCGACTTGGTAAGCCGGTCCACTATCACCCACACCGTGTCATGTCCTTGCGATGTTCGTGGCAAGTGGGTCACAAAATCTATCATGATATACTCCCATTTCCACTTAGCTACCTCTAAAGGCTGGGGTAATCCCACTGGTCTCTAGTGTTTAGCCTTCACCTGTTGACACGTGAGACATCGGCTGACAAAGTCACCAACTTGTCTCTTCATTCCACTCTAGTAATACTGGCGACGAAGGTCTTGAGACATATTCGTGCCACCGGGGTGTACCATAAAACGAGAGTAATGGAACTCCCTGAGGATGTCCTCTCTCAACTCCATAGACAGGGGAACCACAATCCTTCCCCTAAATCGAAGACTACCACCTATATAAATGGTCGAGCCCTTATCCCCAATACCCGACTGTACTCGGCCCTTAATGGACATAATCTCTAGGTCTTGCCCCTAGGACTCAATCACTTTATTCAGTAGGGAAGGCGTAGCCACTAAACTTTTCTAAGTACCCTGAACCTGATCCATGTAGCGTAGCCTTAACTATCCCACAGTCTCGAGCATCTGCCATTTTCGGGAAGCTATACTAGCCAATACTCCCCATGACTTCTGGTTAAGTTTATCAGCCACCACATTTGCCTTATCGGGATGGTAATGCAAAGTGAAGTCATAGTCTTCCAGATACTCCATCTACCTTTGCTACCTTATGTTGAGGTCCTGTTGTATAAAGATGTACTTCAGACTTTTGTGGTCTAAAAATACATTAAACTACTTGTCGTATAGATAGTGGTGTCAAGCCTTCATGGCAAAGACAATGGGCGCCAACTCCATGTCATGTGTGGGATAATTCTACTCGTGGTTCTTTAACTGTCGAGATCCATAAGTCACTACCTTCCCAGACTGAATCAGAACGCATCTAAGTCCGTCGTTAGAGACATCACAATACATTGTGTACCTCTATCCCCTTTTCGGGACTATCAGAATAGAAGTTAAAGTAAGCCTCCTCTTCAACTCCTGGAATGTCTTCTCATACGAGTCATCCCGCTCAAATTTAACCTCTTTTCAGGTTAAATTGGTCATAGGTGCAACTAGTCGGGAGAAGTCCTCAATGAGCCACCGATAATATCCTACCAATCCCAAGAAACTACGTATTTCGAAGACTGGTTTCAGCCTCTCCCAATTCGTAACTGCCTCAACCTTCTCCGGGTCTATGGATACACGCGAAGTTGACACCACATGTCCCAAAAATTTTACCTCAAAAAGCTAAAATTCACACTTACTGAATTTGGCGTACAACTGATGGTCTCTCAAGGTCTAGAGAACAACCTTCAAGAGACCCACATGCTCCTCCACAGACTTGGAGTAGATCAAAATGTCGTCAACAAACACCACGAAAAATTGATCTAGGTCGGGTTGGAACACCCTATGCATAAGATCCATGAATGCCGTCGAGACATTCATGAATCCAAAAGGCATGACGGTAAACTCGAAATCCCCATTATCGCGTCCTAAACGTCGTCTTAGGGATATCTGCCTCCCAAACCCTCAACAGATGGTAACCCGTGTCGAGATCTATCTTGTAGTAGACCCACGCCCCCTCAACTGATCAAATAAATCATCAATCCTTGACAAAGGATACCTATTCTTCATAGTAACCCTATTTAACAGCTAGTAGTCTATGCATAACCAAAGGGTCTTGTCTTTCTTCTTGGCAAACAACACCGGAGCGCCCCAAGGTGAAGTGCTCGATCTTATAAAGCCCCTGTCTAGCAATTCCTATAGTTAGACCTTGAGTTCTTGTAACTCAGTAGGTGTCATCCTATGTGGAGTCATAAAAATGAGCGATGTACAGGGGTGCAACTCAATGGTAAAGTCTACATCCCTATATGGAGGTAATCCCAGTAGTTCATCCAAGAAAACATCCTCATACTCACAAACCACCCGAGGTAGACCCAACTTCTCCCTCGCCTTGTCCTCTAGGGTAAGGCTTGCTAGCCAACCCACCAACTGCCCGTGCCAATGGGAGTCATACACCACTTATGGTAAAGCGTCATGCTTTTCCCCTTGGAACTTAAAACAAACACCCTTAGGTGTATATGCAATGATACTCTTACGATCACAATCAATGATGACTCGATGTGTCGCCAACCAGTCTATCCCAAGGATGACATCGAACTTCGTCATGTTCATGATCCTAAGGTCCATGGTGAGTAGAATCCCTAAGATCTCTAACTCACAACCCTTACATATCTAATCAATCCTCACCCTAGCTCCTAGGGGAGAACTCACATGCAATGGCTCTTCCAAGGTTTCGACCTCTAAGCACAAATCTTTTACAAATGATGCAGCAATAAAAGAATGAGATGCACCAAAGTCAAATAATACCCTTGCCCATAAGCGAGAGAGTAAAAATGTACCCTAAGGCATAATGATGTAGGCACGTCCCTGGGTCCCCGAAGTCCCGGCTTGTGAGCATTGTCCTGGGGCTCGACCCATGCTCTGTCCTAATTATAGAACCCCCTCATGTGAATTAATAGAGCCTTTTGCAACACCCTGGAATTGGTACGGGCTCCCCTGGCCCATGGTGGGGTAGGGAGGAACAAAATGTGTCTGTGGCTGCACCACCGAAGACTGAGACTAGGATGTGCCATAACTTTAAGATCCCTTCCATTGAGGACAATCCCTTTTTATATGACCCAGTTGATGGCATAAATAGTAAGTCTTCTGACTTGTTTGATAGGTGGTCCTGAAGTTTTCCCCGCCTTGGGAGAATCGACATTAGCCTTGGCCTTGATAGCCGCGGTCCTGCCCTTGATGTCCTCGCGGAGTCGAAGTTCTTTGCTTCTTCCCTGAACTATAAGAAGAGGATTGGCATTCCTTCTTCAAGTCTTTAACACCAGATTCCCGAATGTTTCGTGCGTCATCTACTTCTCTCTCAATGACCATAGTTGTCTCGACCATTAACTCAAGTCTTGTTGGAGAAGTCTCACAATTTTACCCCAGATGGATAATTTTAGACCATCATCAAACTTTCTCATTTTGGCCATGATGTATTCTAACACTGTCATAGTCCCTTGCCTTAAGTCTAGGAACTCTCGAGCCTTAGCTTACCTGACAGACGACGGGAAATATTTGCCCATGAAGAGCACTCGGAATCCCCCCATGTCATTGCCTCCAAGTTTCCTGAGGCCTTTACCCAATCCCACCACAATTGGGATTCTCCCTCTAGCTAAAAAGTAGCTATCATTATCTTAGTAATATCGGAGGCGATCTCCATAGCCCCTAAGGCGTTGTCAACTTGTCGGAACAAATAGTCAGCTACCATTGAATCTACCCCTCCCACGAAGGTCGGAGGTTGGTGTGCCTTGAACTTCTGGAGGTTACTTAAGCCTTTTGTGGCCCATATTTGCACTAGTTTGTGTAATAGTAGCGGTTGTAGCACTGGTCTGTGCGATAATAGCAGCCGCCTCATCAATAGCCTCCACAAAGGCTTGGTGATCAAAGGCTGGTGATGGTTGGTTGCTCCATCCACCACCTCGGTGTCACCTTCCTCTATTTGCCATCTACACACAAGTAAGATAACAATAGAGTCTCACATAGTATCTCAAGATAAAGATCAAGTACAAACTTTAAGATTTCTCTCATTGTCTCACCAGTACAGCGTAAATCACCCAGTAGTAGACATTGACACCTTGAACTATCCCGTTTATCCCTTTTTCCGAACCCAAGATTTTTGTTTTCTAAGCCTAGTGTTCCTCTTTTCATATACATCTCACCATGCATATAATTCACATAACATGTACCAAGTAAAACACATAAAATGAAATACACAATGAATGCAATGGTTTAGACCCAATGCCCATCAAGCTCTAGGTAATTCGTATACCTATGCTCTAGTACCAAGCTGTGACACCCCAAAATCAGGGGGTCCCTTATTAACCGTTGATAACCCATCAACGCACAGAAATACCTGTGAATGCCACATTACCCGACACCAGTGATAGCATCCCCCAATCGGGATCGTAACCCACAATTGTATTCCGGGTTCAATTATTCATTGGATCCAACTAAGGTCCAATATACCATGATTTATACTCTATTGTGGTCCATTTAAATCATTGGAGGGAAGAAAATCATAGGCCAAAAACAAGGCAAACCATTTTTAAAATTTGAGATTTTTGAAGAGTGTACCGGTACGGTTTGCCCACTAGAGAGAAACGTACCGGTACGCGATACACCATACCGGTACTGTCTACCTTTTGGACAATAGTGTACCAGTACTCTCTGCCCAGTTTTGCCTATTTTACCTGTTTTTCATTTCAACTCCAGTCCAAACCAACTCAGAGTCATCCAAAACTTACACAACATATATTTGTACATCAAACATAATTGATACAAGTTTAATTGTAATCATTTACATGAATTTACATGCCCAAAATATAATTTTCACAAATGTTTTATAAAATGGTTCAAAGGCCATAAGTCGGCCCCTCTTCATCCTTGAGGTTCAATATAGGAGCCATCGGCGGTGTATATCCCACACTTGAAATATTTTTTGGAATAGGGTGAGACACGTTCAATAAAGTATCTCCTATAGAAGCTATTCCCCACATAAATGCATATGAAGTGTTCACATGCAACATTCAACAATTTATATCATTTCAAGCAAGAATATGTATTCAATGTTAGAATTTAACATGCTATGCCATGAAATCAGATGAGACTCACTCACGCATATCGGCCCGAGTCCTTCCCAGCTCCTCAACACATGCAAGTGTCAATGTGTATGAATCTGTCATCTATATTACACATCAAATGACGTTTTCAAATCTAGGGTCTTTGTAGGGTTGGATGTTCATAGACTTACACCAAAGGTCACCCAACCTACACGGAATTTACGGTCATCCACCAAAACTTTCGCCTACGCCTACACATTTTATGGACCAAACCAAGGGAGTGCGTACCCCAACTACCGGGCCTTGCACCTGAGAGATCTTCTAGTCCCTTTTTGCTACCCCGACCCAATTTTTCATGCTACCATGTGGCTCAGCTAGGCCTTCGACCGACTCTTCCTAGCTACTCGTCATCCACCAAGTGTGGTGTTGACAACAACCATGCATACACACCCACATAATTCGATGTCCCTGTGCACATGTAATGAGATGTATCATTACAATAACAATATCATGTCTCATATGTATAGGATGCCATATGGATTAACTTAACACATAATAATTCAATTCTATGGAAAATTATATCATAAGCATATAATTTTCACAAGTTATCACATAACTCAAGCATGTTATTCTAATTTAATCAAAACAAAAATTTCACACACCCAAGGCATTTAATCAAAAAACTTCAAGGTACCAATAATGTTAAACACATATCATGCCCAAAAATTTCCCCAAGTTGTAAGAAATTATTCAAGCAACCTCCACGTGTCAAAATCAAGCTAGAAGTTGGCCTCAACAATTTCTACACTCATTTTCTCATTTCTATAACAGTAGACAAGTTGTAGATCATTCATTCATCTAACCCTTTTTCCTATGGACACCTTAGGTTAGAAATAAATCGAAGTAGGAGGGAACCCTACCTCTTGAAGTGTGAATCGAAGTGTAGAACCTTCAAGAACGCCTCCCAAGCCCCAAAACTCTTGATATCCCCAAAGTCTCATCTTGGATCTTTAGTGAAATCCTTCATTCTTGGTATGGTTGCATAGTCCTCGTCGATGTGATCGACTTTAACTCTTGGCTCGATGGATTTCGATCGTCGGAACTCCGAGAATCAATGAAAGAAAAATAATGTTTTTTTTTTTTTTCTCTCCTTCTTTCTCTCAAACATTGGTACTTGCTGATTTCAATAAATATTTGTGCCAAATATCTGATTTTAGCCCCTATTTATAATTTTTGAGGCTTGGCTCAGATCGTGCCACACCCTCACTTATCTAGGTCCGTTTTCTCCCTGAAATCATTTATTTGATCCCGGTTTAAGTTCAAATTAATATTATTTAAAATTTCATTCAATTATAAGAAAATTTTATAATTTCTATTTTTGGGGACCTTTGTGACATCATTAGACATAGTTGTCTCGTAAAACGTGAAAAATTAGACTATCTCAGAATTGGACGAAATTAGTCTAGATAACAAGATTTTGCGATACGAATCCAAAGAAGAAGTCCATTGTGTCATCCGAGCTCTAGAAACATGAGTATTTTAAATACACATTATAGTAACAAATTACCATTTTGCCCTTTATTGGAAAAAGTTCAAATTTACTCGGGTTTTATACTCTCTCTAGCACTATTCATCTTCTTCCTTGGACTCTCTCTCCATATTACAATGTATATGGAATAATGCTACATAATGGTGTCGTTAGCTTCCAAAAATGTCCATGGAGTGTCCCTAAGCCTATGTGATGTGATTCCAATCATAGAGGCTGAAAGGGATGGGATGGTGCAGGCTGGGACAAGACTAGCTTTTCTCTCTTGCCATGCCTCTACTTTCTACTCCTCATTAATCCAAAATCCATCCAAGTCCAAGTAGAGGTGATGGGAGGGTCCTACACATGCAGAGGATGTCAAGGGATTTGTTGGAGAAGTGTAACTGGCACCCCTAAATGACAGAGCTTGAGTAGCAAGCTTTTCTATGCAATCTGGACAGAAACCTTCCGAAAGTTTTTTACATGAACAGTTAAATGAAGAAGTTAACAGGAAAAACTTTTTGGAAGGTTTCACTCCGGTAGACAAAATCTTCTCAAAGGTTTCACTCCAGTAGGAAAAACCTTCTGGAAGGTTTTGGCAGTGAAAAAGAAATCCAAGGCAAAACCTCCCAGAAGGTTTATAACCAATTTGCATTTCCTTGGTTTATTCACCCTCCAAACCTTCCTTTAAGCTACCCCCTCTTCTTCATTGACTTTACCCATTTCAATGGGGCTTTAACTCATCTCATTTATATCACTTTACCTGCATTCACACAAAGCTCCATCAAAACGAAGATTAAACACATTTCACCCCAACTCCTTGTCTAAAGCATACAATAAATGTCATATTTTTGTGCTAATCAGTAGGACTAACCCATTTACTATCAGATATAGGATAGATAATATTAACATCTAATAGTTTAAGTAGTTCAGCTGGGACTACTTTCAAATGTGGATTCAGTTTTCTTTGCATATGACGAGATGGTTTAGTATTTTCTTTTAAATAGATACAGTGAGTACATATAAGTGAACTTATTCCTTGTATATCTGCTATTGTCCATCCAATTACACTTTAATGATTTTTCAAGACTTTTGTTAACTCTTTTTCTTGAATTTTAGATATTTTTGATGATATTATCAATGAATAAATTTCATTTTCACCTAAAAAGACATATTTTATGTTAGTTGGAACTGATTTTAATTCTGGTTTAGAAATTTTGAAATTAGATTCTTCAGTTTTAGTTAGTAAATTCTCACATTTAAGATTCCTTGATGGTGTATCTTCAGATTCAATATCAAGTATAGATTTTAATGCGTACAATTTTTTTTTAGAAAATCCTTTTCAAAAAATTTTTTGAGTTAACAACTCAACATAATTTATTTCATGTACTTCATCTTCTTCTTCTCTAGGTTGTTTTGCACTATTAAAAACATTTAATTCCAAGGTCCTATTTCCAAATGAAAGTTTCATGACTCCATTCCAACAATTAATCAATGCATTTGATATAGCTAAGAATGGATGACCCAAAAAAA
>CM042201.1:5975176-5987471 GCA_023539305.1 Ilex asprella
ACTGGTAGTCGACTAGCCAGCATACCCGAGCTATCGGTAATCGCTGTAAAAATATGAAATTTTAAGTCGCGAACAAGCCGGTTCCCCTTGCACTATAAATACTTAATGTTGCCTATTTTGCCTTCATTTCAGCCATTCTAACCCTAGTAAACATTAGATAAGAAGAGAGAAAGAGAGAAACACAAAATCAAAGGGAAAAACAAGAGAATTATGGGTTGATTCAAGATCAAAGCCCTAATTCTTCAACACATCAAGGTAGGGGATTTCTTCTCTTTCTCTTACATTGAAGTTAGGGCTTATGTATATATGTATGTTTTGCTCTAAATGTTATATATATGATATGAAATCATCCTCTCTTAGTCTCTTGGGAAAAGATTACATGTTTTTTTAACAAAGTTAGGGTTGAATACCCATGAAATCTCTTTTTGTGCTTCAAAACCCTAATTTTTGGAGAGTGATGGATTTTTTTATTAAATTCTTCCTTTAGTATTGATGTTGGAACCATAGAACTTTGTGTGGAGTAATAAAATGATGTGATTGTGATCTCTTGTATTTTTCATAATTGGTTGTTGGAATTTTCACGTGATGAATTTAGGAATTTTTAAAATATGCTTGCAAATTTAGAATATGTTGGTTTCCTTATTGTATGGTTATTGTGACAGACTTGAATTGCCATCGAGAGATGTCGTAGAGTGTTAGAGGTTAGTCTATCCCAATTGGGGGTGAGATGATTTTCTAACAATTGTAGTTGGTTGTCTTTTGGTAATGCCACTACTATCGTTTTTTAGAGTTCGAATTAGGGTAGGTATACCTTTCTTGGGGAGCGATTCGTCACTGCCATTGGGATGGCAGACGCCCTTTTTCGAAGTGAATGTGATTGTGATTGGTGATTGTAATGGGTGGACTAGGTATAATCGTTGGGTAGATTCCTGTGAAACAATCAACGTACATGACCCAGGGATGAACTAATATATATATGAGAACATGGATTGGATTTCGTCGGAGCAGGTGCATTGGCATGGGACAATGCAACGACAAGAACCTTTCCTAACCATCTGAGAATGGTTTCTTGTCGAGAAATACTTTTTACTATTTCCATTTAATTATCACTGTTGTGTAAACTTGAGATCTGTGTAAATGTCTCAATTTACTTTCAAAACCTATATATGTTATTTTTGAATGAGACCAACTTGTTTTACATTTTTTCTAAACCTAGTTTGAGTTTGGGGAAGATTTTGCTACAGAGCTTCGTGCTCATCCTCTACAGTTAAACATTTTTCAGATTTGGTGCTAGAGGAGAATCTCCGAGTTGACTAGCGGGGTATAGAGAGGCTAATTGTCCCAAAATGTTGTTGTTTCCTAACCTCTTAACATGAACCCTCAAATATGTACATGGCTTATGTGTGTAGGTGAGTGTCACTCTCACTCGAATTCATATAAGAGATAGGGCAACGGAATGGTGGAAATGAAATAAATAAAATGTATGAAATGAAATGCGTGTGAACAAAAGTGCTCCCCAATCGCAAGTAGACTTTCGGGTGTCGGTGTTTTACTTGGAAGAGTATTCCAAGGTCGTCTCCTCAGGAAAAAAAAGTTCAAGTGTGTGAAGGTGATTTTACAAAAGGTAAAGAAAGTGTAAAATCTTTTGGTTTGTGTGAAGGTGAGTGAAGTTTATGAATTAAAATGCAAGAAAATAAGTGTTGGCTAATCCAAAAGGTTCACTCCAATGTGAATGCCCAATCAACTCGAAACCTACCTCCAAAGGTTTATAGATGAACGATTGATTCGTGTGAAGCTAGGGACGAGATGGTGAGGATACAAGCATAAACTGTGACTAGGCCTACGGAGTATCAAAGACTCACAATCTCATCCACCCTCTACCTAGTCAAACCAAACCATCATACACCGAGAGAGGAAAGAAAATGAGTTGTAATGGAAAATTCAAGAGGAGGTCTCTCTTGGATTAGCCAACTTAAATCTAGCTACTCATGATAAAATGAAAGAAAAGCATAATGTAAATAGATATAATGAAGAAATGAAGCATGAAACTTAACTAAATACAAGAAAACATAAACTAAGAAGAAAAATATTCAATACCCATTTTAAGCTTGAAATGAAGATCTTAAATGCAACAATGGCGAAAAGCTAGAGCAAAGGATTAAACTAGAAATGAAATTGTAGTAAATGACATTAAAGACTTTCAACAAAGTTTAGAAGATCCTTACAAGTGATTACAATACATTGGAATGAAGAAAATGCAAAAATATTAACTTCTAGTACTATTCATCATCTTCTTCATTGGAAATACTCCTAAGCTTAGGTAGCCACACTTTCAATGTGAGTGGAATGCTGCATATATGGTGAAGGAAGACTTGCATTTTCAAACATGGAGTGATGCCCTAGTTGTGTGATGTGATCCCCATCAATAGGGGCTGCCAAGGGATGGGCGGTGCAGGCTAGGACAAGCCTCCCTTTTCCTCTCTTCCATGCTTCTCCTCTCTCCTCCTCATTAATGCACAAGCATCATAAAGTTTAAGTAGGGGTGAGGGAGGTCTTCTGGACGTGTAAGGAATGTCAGGGGACTTGTTAAAGGAGTGTAAGTGGAACCCCCAAGTTACAGAGTTGAATTACAGGTTGTCTAGGCGATCTGGGTAAAAACCTTCCGGAAGGTTTCAGTTCAGTAGGTTAAACCTTTCAGAAGGTCTTTCGAAAGATGAAAACTCAGGACCAACTTCAGTAAAATTGTCATAACTTTTGATCCAACCGTTAGATTGAGCTAAAATTTTGACACAATATAGAAAACATTCAGAGCTACAAACTTTATGTTTTGCACTGTTTCAAATTCGAACTAGATAATGGTGAAAGAATGGGAAAATTGTAGTATTGTGTTAAAACTTTGAGAAACCAGTGGGGGAAAACCTTCCGGAAGGTTTTCATCCAAATTGTATTTTTCATGGTTTCTTCACCTTCCAAGCCTCCAAATACTCATTTAATATGTCCATCACTTCACCATACATTGAAACTTAGTTGCAAAGCTCTAAAACCCATCCAAAGCTCTAAAACCCATCATTTATGCTATAATTACCTGCAATATCAAAATTTCCACATTATTCATAACTTTAACTAATTCTACGTAATTAATATGCAAAGTTTAGTTAAAAAACATGAAATGAGGCCATCAAATACGCAATATTTTGTGCTCATCAAAGGCCCCACCCGAGGGAAATCTAGATCCCGAGGTGGACATGTAGAGACATAGCTTCTTTTGTACTAGACTTGAGAATGTATTTTGAAATCATGTGAAGTTTAGTTTCTTTTGTTATTCTGCTTCTAAGTTATGTTTGATCCTTTTGAGATGTAAATACCATTATTTGGCATATTCTTTTGATAGGGTGGCCCTAGCTTGGCTTATTCCAATGGAATGATATTATTAATTTTATATATGATGAATGAAAAATTCCTTATTGATGGATTTATTTAGTGCTCTCATGATATGAATGGTGATTAGCATGTAATGCCATCCAAGGGGGTATTTGGGGCGTTACACAAGTAATCCTGAAGGTCGAGCCATTGACGAGGATTGCTTGAATTACCTAATTGGCAATATTATAATAAGTACATGCATATGAAATCTTAACACAACAACTTCTTAGGTTAGCTGGTAGGCATATGCATCAATATATTAATTCAAATAAACCAGAAGGACAAGCCATTAAGGATGAATACTAGAATTACTCAATAGTTAGTTTAATGTTATGTATCAGTTAAACAACCTTAGTAATCCAGAAGGACAAGTCATTCATGATGATCACTTAGGCTATTAATCTGACAATAGTACCATGCAATAGTTTAAACATCCTTAGTGCCTTTAGAGGTCAAGCCATACCGTTGGAACACCATGGATATTCAACTGGCAAGTTAATAATTCACCGATGACATAATTCTAGGATACATAGTAACACCCAATTACGTACATTACCGAATTATGCATGAAGTGCATAATAAAAGACATTATATATATATATATATATATAGTAAATAATATAACATTGGCATTTCCATAATTTAACCAATGCTATACATATATTTACCCCTCACTAAAGGGTATAAGTAAACGACTCACTCTCTATTGTCATATAAAAGCAAGAAGTGCGGATAATTTTCATTACAACAGTAAATAAAATATAGACACTGACATTTCTCTCGTAAGGAACAGTTGAAATACAACCACCCTTAATTTCTCAGTTAAGACACAAAGGTAGTGACAGCTCAGCTCTCCAAATAGAAATATATAACAGAAATATAGAAATACTGAGTTTTGGCGGGAGAGTAGAAATGACCATATTGTTTTATGACTTTCTCTTTTTCTTTTTTCTTTTTCTCTTTTTTCTCTCTCTTTTTGAACTTCCTTTGAAGCTCTCTCTTTCTTGTAGCCAAGCCCACCTGAATGAAGTGAAGAATACGTGCCACATACATAGGCCAAACGAAGCAGGATGTGGAGGATATGTTCAAACCACTTAGAGTCACCGTTCGAATGCCACCATCACCGTCCGAACGGTGGTGCTGTACTGGAAATTTTTTTTCTTTATGTGCTATCTAATTCTTGGTTATTTTACACTTGTATCGCTTGTTCTTTCAAGCTTTGATAGATTGCCCATTGTAATTTCTAGTAATTCCGCACAAAACCATGAAATTTCAAACATTTACGTATATAAACCCTAGTTTACGTACAAACCCGAATACACAATTTTTAACTGTTTTATCTCACAAAATTAACTTAATTAATTATTCTAATTTACATACTAATTAGGGTTAATCATAGGGTAAATCATCCCCCATACAACCATTAGAGGCACCCCCAAGTTTTCCAATGCTTGATTCTTCTTCTAAAACTCTCCTAAATCAATTCAAATTCATCTTAAATCTCCCATAGCCTCTTCTTTTCTACATTTTATGCCTCAAATGTCTCCTAAAAAGATCAAAATCCAAAATCCATTTAAAAAAAATCCCAAAAAGTCCCTTTTATAATGCCTCTATGATCATCAAAGAAGAAGAAGATTGACCACCCTCAATCGAGTACTCGGGGCCCCTGTTATGATCCAGACAAGCCTGGAGTTTGGATTGAACACACCCGTTGATTAACCCTAATTAGTATGTGAATTAGAATAATTAAATAATTGAGTTTTGTAAGTTAAAATAGTTAAAAACTGTAAATTAGGGTTTTTGCGTAAACTGGGGTTTTATATGTGTACTATTTGAAATTTCAGGGTTTTATGCAGAATTACTAGAGATTATGAGGAACAATTTGTCAACGCTTAAACTAACAAGGGAGGCAAGTGTAATACAACCAACAAACTACCAGAAGAACAAGAGGATCAACACCATTTTTCCAACAAAGTAGTACCGTTTGAACGGTGGTGGTGGCGTCCGGACTGTGGCTCTAGGCGGTTTGAGTTGATCCTCCACCTCCTACTTCCACTTTTGCCTATAAATAGGTGTGAACCTTCATCTTCTTCAGCTGGCTGGAATGGGAGCTTCAAGGAGAAAGTGTAAAAAGAGAGAAAAAGGGAGAAGAGAGAGAAAGTCATCGAAGAATTCAAGATATGGTCCGACCTACTCTCCAACAAAAATTTTGTTATTTCTACATTTCTGTTATGTCTTTCTACTTGGAGATTTGAACTTCTACCACCTTTGTGCCTTAATTGATATTAAAGATGGTTTTATTTCAATTATTCCTTGCGAAAGAAGTGTTAGTGTCTGTATTTTATTTAGTATTGTAATGAGAATTACATGCACTTCTTGCTTGTTTATAATAATGGAGTGTGAGTAGTTTACTTATACCATTCAGTGAGAGGGTGAACATATGTATATTATTGGTTAAGTTATGGAAACGTCGATGTTTAATTATACTATATTTATGTATACCTCCCTTAACTGATAGATGGTTATATTTATAATATGCTCATGGTTATGAACACTGAGCAATACTTAATATTTCATACCATACTCTCTACTATTATGTACTTCATGCATGGTGCAATGATGTACGTAATTGGGTGTTATGTGAAAGTCGATTGATTGGTTATAAATGAGTAAAGTCTCAACATATCCAATGCTTTCAATACAATACGTAGCCTGGAGTTATGTCATCAGTGAATCATCAACTTGCTAGTTGAATATATATGGTGTTCCAACTAAATGACCTAACCTTCTGGTGCACTGAGGATGGTTAACCGTTGCATGGTATAAAGCTGTCAGATGAATAATCTAAGTGATCCTCTTGAATGGCTTCACCTTCTAGATTACTAGGGTTGTTTAACTGATAGATAATATAAAACATGATAATTGAGTAATTTCAGAATTTCTTTTTAATGGCTTGTCCTTCTGGTTTACTTGAATTAGTCAATTGTTATATACCTACATGCTAACCTAAGAAGTTGTTGTGTTATGGTTTAATATCAATCAGACCTACTAGTTAACTTTCTAGTAACCTGGGAGTTAATTGTTGTAATGTGGCATTCCCAATATTTAACCAATATAAAATTTAACCAATATAAAGCTTATGAGATCCTTAAATTAAAAGGTACCTTTCATATTACTGTCTTTTAAAATTTTTACCTATGCATTTCATTTATTTAGACTAGTTATCAATCTAAGCTCACATCACAAACTATCTTATGTTAAACTACTTTAACAACAACTTCACTATTCTTATTTTAAATTCCACTTTTTAAAACTCTTCGTGGGAATGATCTTGGACTTAAACCAAGAAAACTACAATTTGATCACTTATACTTGAGTGTAAGATATAAAGCAAGTCAAAAAAACAGGGCGAATCACCCGTTTTCCACAATTAAGGCGAAGTATTGCTACATTCTTTATTTTGTTTCTTGCCTTATCATGATGGAGAAGAGCCTAGTCTGGCAGGAGATACCTACGTATAGGATAGCACAGATTTTCCTAGCCCGAGGATGAGGGGTATTTTTTAAGATGTGTAGCACAAGGGCCACGCCACTGATCCACGAGTTCTACTACAACGCGGTCAGGATCAGTTCAGGACCACTGTTCAGGGACTCACCTTGATGGTGGATTCCCTGATGCTTTTTTGGGTAGCAAAGGTGAATGTGGTACAAAAGTCATAATTTACCTTGACTATAGTACTGAATATGCAGGATGTGGCCCGACAGCTAACTTGGGATCCATACTTCGTTTCATTGTAGAGGCACAAGATGTTGAAGTAGGGACACCTGACTAACCGATACAAGATCCTTAATTAGATCTTGGTCTTGAGCAAACTCACATTAGCTCGAAAGAATCATATCTATCCAGAAGGGCCAATCTTTTGTATGTCATTGGCACTGACATGACAATCTGCCCTTCTTCCATCATTATGTCCAGGATGCAGTGAGTTCTCAAGGACACCACCAAGAATGCCTCACTACCATTCGGTTATTCGATGACATCTATCTACATGGATAGGGGGATCGGGGTACTTGATTGTTTCCCTTGTTTCCCCATGGACTCGATTATGTGTGTGGCTTATAATGAAGGGTAAGTGTCACTCTCGCTTAAGCTCGAGCAAGATGTAGGAAAATTGGGTGTGGATTAACAAAAACATGTGTGAATATGAAAAAATGCTCCCCAAGCGTAAGAGAAACATTGTTGAGGTCGTCTCCTCAGGGAAGGAAAGGTCAAGTGTTTTTGAAAGTGAATTGTGAAAGGAAAAAAAGAAAAATATTGTGATTTGAAGTCTGGTGGTTTGTATTTAGAGGAATTTGCATGTAGAAAAATTGTTGGCTATCCATGGAGGTCATTCCATTGGGTATGCCAAATCAATTCATTCCATTCTACCAATGGTGCCAAGGTTTTTGCTTGATTTGTCATAAACGAAATGTATATAGTTTCTTGGCAAAACGCATACCTCGTGACAAGTCTTCAGTGTATCAAAAGTGTACACCCGCATTCATCCGCTCTCAACCTAGTCAAACCAAATATTTTAGACTACAAGGAAGAATGAAAGAAAATTGATTCCACATACGCAAGAGGAAATCCTTCTTGGATTAGCCAACTAAAGGTTTAGCTACTCATGATAATGGCAAGAACAAACATGAAAGAGAAAAACATGGTAATGAAATCAAACATTGCTTGTATAGATGCCCTTGCCTCAACAGACAAGAGTGGTTTAGTTACTCTTATTTTAACTTTGCGGTCCCTTGTATATATCAATGCCCTAGCCTCAATGGACAAGAGTGGAAGGAAACCCCTACCTTGCATCCTTAGCTTTGAATGAAAAACTAGAAGATTTGATCTTTTTCAACTTGAATCAACACTTAATCTCTTGTTTTTACCTTTTTTCTTCATCTCTAAGCCTCTCCAGGGTTAGAAATGTTGAAATGGGACAAAGGGAGGCGTTCGTAAGTATTTATAGGGGTTAAATGGTCCCCTGTGCGTGAATCTGAAAGTAAGAATTCGTAACTCACGTTCGAACGTTATTTGGCGTTCAAACGTCGTGTGCTACCAGTACTTCTGCTCTTCCATTAGAGCTCTATCAAACTCAAAAATACTACGACAAACTGTCATTCGAACGTCCATTCACGTTTGAACGTCAATCCCATTTTCAACTATACTTCCAATGAAGTTTTGACGCATTTAGAGGTCGATTTGAAAATGTTTTGTAAAATACTCTTTTGAAGCATTGGATTTCTTATGTCTATTGTAAATATTTCAACTCAAATGAACATCAGGGTAAAAATTTATGATTCAAATACTAAGGTAGTGTCCAAAATCCTTTTTACCCAAATTTTCTCTAAAGTGTGCTTTCACTCCGGAGTACTTCCAAACTTGCACAACATACCCTATTACCTCAACTAACATTTTTATTTCTACTTTTACATTCTACATAGTTCATGCATAAATCATTACATATATTAGCATTTCAAAAAATATATATAATTACATTACTATTTAACGATGAGAATGTGGGGGTTTACATGGCTGTATCTCCACCTTCTCTATCTCCCACTTCTTGATATAGTAGCGCAGTATAAGAATATGTCTCATTGGGCACTGGATCTCCAGTGATCTTCTTACCCTTGATCAATCTCCAAAGACAACCAACTCACTTGATAAGAGATTCGAAGTGAACTACATGCTCATTATCTAACCATCCAACGCATCGAGCCTTTGTGAAGTAAGCCTATGATACTCCTTCATGTGCTACTACATTCTTGTAAGCATATCAACAACTAATGCTAATTGGTCAGCGATGATATAAGAATTGGGCTTATGTAGATTTGATACAAGTAAAGAATTAACGTAAGATTTCTAGAAAAAAGTGTTTTGGAGTGATTTATACTCAAGGGTTAGGGCTTTTGAGGGGTTTGGGACGTGAGTGAAAGGATTTTGTAAAACCTAAGAAAATTTAAAATTTTACTATGAAGGGTAAAATGGTACTAGTATGGTTTGAAAACTTGATTTTTTCTAGAACTTGAATGAAGAAATGGGCCTCACCCTTGGATTCATCTCGCAAAATCTAATTACCCAGTTAATTTTGACATAATTTTGATGTAGTTAAATTTTTTGCATTTTACAATATGATCAGTTGTGCATGACTAAAATAAACACAATCGGATTTTAAATGCAAAACACATAGAATAATATAAATTTATTTCAGATAAAATATATTTAACTTAATGCGAAAAAAAATTAATTGATTCGGGATAAAATCATATCAAAAAAAGATGGCACGTGTGGCGCATTGTGAGCCAAGTAAATGAGAAGTATAAAAGGGGAAGAAAATCTAAATTTCATCCCCATTTTTAGCTGATTTTTGGAATAGAGAGAGAGGAAGAGATAGATAGAGAAAGAAGAGAGAGAAACTCTCCCCCATCTCCACCTTTCTTCTCCGATCTTGGGTGATTCGTTCATCGAATTGCTTCGGGCCAAGAACAAAAAAGTGTTCTACACAACGAGACCCACGAGTACGTACCAAAGATAACAGGTTTCCTCAAAGTCTCTAGATCAGGAATTTTTGGATGGACATTTTGAAGCTTGAGTTGGTTGTTTTGGAGCTTCTAATGCGCGGTATTACACTTCAAGAGATAGGGTTCCTTCCCTAACTAGGTTTATTTTTAACCTAGAGTTGTATATGGAATGAGTATCATGATTAGAGATGAAATTTCTTGTCTAAATATACTCCTTGTCTAACTAGAATATGAGAAATGGAATAAGAATGTATAAAATAAATTCTAGCATTGTTGAAATTGCTTATTTGTAATTCATGAAGGAATGTGTTAATTTGGGCATGCTATGTATTTACATTATTTTGTGCAGTGTAGGAGTTTCATAAAATACCTAGTAATGATTTAAGTATGCTATTCAAATCAGACTGAGATAATATGCTTGGTAATGTGGTGAATTGTAATTATATACTTATGATATAATTGACAATTGGGCAATGCTCATTTAGAAGGAATATGTTCATAATATATTGAACATGCTTGGATAGTTGCAATGGTACATTACATTGCATATGCATGGGAAATATTGCATTCGTAGGCATGTGACATGAGTTTTGATGTATGTGCATGATTTGATTAAATACCATCCTTGGTGAGTTGGTACGTGGGTTGGGAAAGTTGGACCGAGGTTCAACAGAGTTGCACTAATTGCATTGAAAACAAGGGTCGGGGTTACCAAAAAGGGTTAAATTCTACCTTGGTTGCAAGACCCGGTGATTTTGTATATGCACTACGTTGGTATTAAGTCCATAAAGTGTGTCGGCGTACGCAGAGCTATTGGTGGAAATCCATAGATGTCATGTCAGTTGGATACCCGTTGGTGGGAGTCCATAAATACCCACCCAAAGAAATACATGGGATTTATAAATGGTCATTGGATATAAATAATGCATCAATGGCGGAGACTTGGAATGCTCGAATGCATACGCATGGCATTGCATGCGTCATGGAAGCCAGTGGAGGGGTCGGGTTGAGTACCATCTCATGGCATTGATTAATCCTAATTAATGCATGATTTAATTAAGTTAATAGGTCAATTATGTTAGTTAAAAAAAGTTAAACTAATCAAAATTGACCTATTAAGGTTAGTGTGTGAATTAGGGATAATGCATTAACTGCTGTTCTTTTAAGGGTTTTATGCGTCAAAACTACAAACTACCGGGGAGCCAATTGTGACAAAGCTACAAATTCTAAGATGACAATTATTAAATCTCTAAACAAAACGAGATTAAAGCAATCCAAATGTCATCTTTTGGAGGTTTGTGAATGACTACTTTTGGAAGCTTGTGAATGACAACTTTTAGAAGCTTGTGAATGACAACTTTTGAAAACTTGTGAATGTTATCCCTTGGGCTTGTAAATGGTATCTTTGGGGTTTGTAAATGTTATCCCTTGGAGTTTGTAAAGGCTTTGCCTATAAATACCACCCCTTTGTGGCTTGTAAAGGAGAAAAGTTTTTGCTAGAGTTCTTGGTTGTGGACATCCCTCCAAGTTGCTATTGCCTTGTTTGTATGCTTACTAGCTTTTCTCTTGGTTGTGGAAAACCCTCCAAGTTTGTATTACTTTATTTGTACTATTGCTTTCCTTAATAATATTATCATCTCTTGGTTGTGGAATACCCGCCAAGTAGTATTGCTTTCTTTTAATTTAAGTCTTGTTTTATTTTACTTCCATTGTTGGAGCTTCCTTCTTCCCTTAGAGGAGTGAAACTCTTCCATTTTTCTAGAGCTTTACCGAAGCCGTGAAGGGTGATTGATTGAAAATAGTTTTCGTTCCCTACCTCTCAACACCACCCTTAAATGTGTATGGCTTATGTGTGAAGGGAGTGTCACTCTCCCTCGGGATGATATAAGAGATAGGGAACAACGGAATATGAATGGTGGAAATGGATGAACAAAATATGTGAAATGAAATGTGGAATGTGCACAAAAGTGCTCCCCAATCGCAAGGAGTCTTTCGTAGTCGGTGTTTTACTTGGAAGAGTATTCCAAGGTCGTCTCCTCAGGGATGGAAAGGGAGTTTTGTGAAAGTGATTTTGCAAAAGTGAAAAGAAAGTGTAAAATCTTGTATTTGAGTTTTGTGTTTGGTTTGTAAATGAAAATGCAAGAAAACAAGTGTTGGCTAATCCAAATGGTTCATTCCAATGGGAATACCAAATCAACTCAAAGCCCTCCTCCGATCGAGCATGAATGAACGACTGACTTGGGGGAAGCTAGGGACGAGATTGGGGAGTAGCTAAGCATAAACCGTGACTAGGCCTACGGAATATCAAAGGC
>CM042201.1:5987571-6017793 GCA_023539305.1 Ilex asprella
AATAAATGAGCCACTTGAATCTTAACCTTTAACTGAAAAACAACCAGAAAAACAAAATGAGAAAGATCATCCATGTCCTATGCCTTTACCTTTTCGTCAAAGAGTTAAGAAGTCCTCATCTGTAAAAGATTAATCTGACATGTATGACTTGTTTAAACAAGTAAAAATTAATATTTCATTGTTGGATGCAATAAAACAAGTACCAGCTTATGCTAAATTTTTGAAAGATCTACGTACGATAAAAAGAAAAACTAATGTACCAAAGAAAGCTTTTCTAACTGAACAAGTTAGTACTATAATACAACATAACACTCTTCTTAAGTAAAAAAATCTAGGTAGTCCTACAGTCTCATGCCTCATTGAAAATTTTTGAATTGAACAAGCTCTGCTAGATCTTAGAGCCAGTTGTAATTTAATGTTATATTTGGTGTATACACAATTAGGATTAAGTGAGCTGAAACCTACCAATGTTACACTACAATTAGCAGATAGATCGATAAAAACTCCACGAGGGATTGTGGAAGATGTTATTATCCAAGTTGATCAATTTTATTTTTCAACAGATTTTATCGTATTAGATACAGAACTAATTTTTTATGCATCTGCATACATACCTGTTATTTTAGGTCGACCATTCTAGCTACATCAAATGCAGTAATTAATTGTAGCAATGGAATCATGAAACTTTCATTTGGAAACATGACCTTGGAATCAAATGTTTTTAACAATGCAAAACAACCTAGAGAAGAAGATGAAGTGCATGAAATAAATTTTGTTGAATCATTAACTCAAAGTTTTTTTGAAAATTTTTTTCTAAAAAAAGAATTATATCCATTAGAATCTATATTTGGTATTGAGTATGAAGATACATTATCAGGAAATTCAAAGAGTGAAAATTAACTACCTAAACCTGAAGAATCTAATATCAAAATTTCTAAATCGGAATTAAAACCTCTTCCAACTAATTTGAAATATGTCTTTTTAGAAAAAGATGAAATTCATCCCATGATCATATCATCAAAGTTATCACGAAGCCAAGAAAAAGAATTGACAAAAGTTTTGATAAATCACCAAAGTGTTATTGGATGGACAACAACAGATATAAAAGAGATAAGTCCACTTCTATGCACTCATTTTATTTCTTTAGAGAAAATGCTAAACCATCATGTTAGATGCAAAGAAGACTGAATCCACATTTGAAAGAAGTAGTCTGTGTTGAAGTACTTAAGCAATTAGATGCTAATATTATCTATCCTATATCTGATAGTAAATGGGTAAGCCTTACACAAGTAGTCCCAAAGAAATCTGGTGTCACTGTAATAAAGAATAAAGAAAATTAATTTGTCCCTATGCGTGCAGTCATAGGTTGGCGTGTGTGTTTTGACTATCAAAAGTTAAATTCCCTTACCAAAAAATATCACTTTCCATTGCCTTTCCTAGATCAAGTACTAGAAAGAATAGTTGGTCATGCATATTATTGTTTTTAGATAGATATTTTGGTTATTATAAGATTGAAATTGTAATAGATGATTAAGAAAAAATTACATTTACATGTCCTTTTGGTACTTTTGCATACAAAAGGATGCCTTTTGGACTATGTAATGCTCTAGCTACTTTTCAGTGTTGCATGCTAAGTATATTTAGTGATATGGTAGAACGATGTCTAGAAGTTTTTATGGACGATTTTTCAGTATATGGTGATTCATTTCATTTATTTTTGGAAAATCATGAAAAATTACACATTCTATGTGAAGAAACAAACCTTATTCTAAATCGGAAATATGTCATTTCATGGTTACACAAGGCATTGTCTTAGGTCATATAGTCTCTAAAAAAAGAATTGAAGTAGATAAATAAAAAATTGACCTGATAGCTAATCTTCCTTCACCAAAAACCATAAAAGACATTTGATCTTTTCTAGGTCATGCGGGATTCTATAGAAGATTTAATAAAAACTTTAGTTTAATATTTAAAACAATATGTAATCTTTTGTATCAGGATGTGTTACTTGAATAGAACGATGCATGCCAAGTAGCATTTGATAAATTTAAAAACGTGCTTATTTTTGCACCTATTATGTAAAAATCGGGTAAATTTGAAGTTTTTTGGAAAAAATTGCTAAACGGTAATTTGCCACTACGGTACGGGCCTAAAACCTGAATTTTTGTAAAGCTTGGATGATGAATGAACCTCACTGTTGGATTTGTCTTGTGAAATCAAGTTACCTTTCAAATTTTGTTGAATTTTGAGATAGTCGGATTGTTCTCGTTTTATGAGGCGATCGGGTCTCGGGTGACCCAAAACCAAATTTTTTGATAAATTTTCAAAATTTGAAAAATAATTTAAGAATAGTTAAAATAAAAATATTTTAAACTTGAACTGAGACATAATTAAATAGTTTCAGTGCAAAAATGGACCCGGAAAAAAGAGACCCGTGTGGTGCGTTGTGGACCAAGTATTTTGAGACTATAAAAGAGGAAGAAAATAAAGAGGTAGGGTTCCCTCCTTCTTAGGTTTATTCCAAACCTAGAATGTTTATATGGAATTGGTAGGTTGACAGAAGTATGTATCACTTGCCTATTGCTGTTGATTTGGTGAAATGGGTAGAACAAATTCTATCTTAAATTGGGTATGTAGAAATTGCTTAATGTAATTTCTTGAGTTATGTGAATTGTGGGCATGCTATGTATTTACATTATGCCTTGACAATTAAGTGTGTTATTGCTTGATAATGTGATGACATGCTTGGGTGTTGTTTCTAGATAGAATGTTGATATGTACATATTGATATATTGACATTGTGAAGAATTATGAGAATTATATACTTATGATATAATTTGTCTTGGGATATGTAGAATGCATTGGAATAGCTCATATGTCACTCATAACATATTGAACATGGTATCATTGTTGAAATGAGGCATCATATTGTATATGCATGGGAACATCGCATTATGTGAGTGTGGGTGTATGGTTGTTGTCAACGCCAAACTTGGTGGATGACGGGTGGGCTTGAGTAAGCTTGGTTGAAGACTTGACCGAGTTTTATGGTTTACATAGTAATTAAGGTTGGGGTTAGCAAGAAGGACTAGAAGATCACTCGGGTGCAAGGCACTGTGATTAGGGGATGCACTCCCTTCGTTCGGTTCATAAAGTGTGTGGGTGTACGCAGAACCCTCGATGGAAGTCCATAAATTCCGTGTAGGTTGGCTGACCCTTGGTGTAAGTCCACGAACATCCACCCCTACAAAGACCCTAGATTGGTGAATGTCATTTGATGTGCAACATAAACAACGGATTCATATATATTGGTACTTGCATGTGTTAAGGAGCCGAGAAGGGCTCGGGGGATGTGCATGAGTGAGTCTCACCTCATTCCACACATGGCATTGTAAATTCTAACATTTAATGCATATTCTTGCTTGGCATGTATGAGCTTGTAGATTGTTTGCATGCGAACATTTCATATGCATTTAGGTTAGGGAGTAGCCTATTTAGGAGATACTTTATTGAGCGTAGCTCACCTTTCGTGAGAAAATATTTCACATGCGGGGTTCACACCGGCAGATGGCTCCCATTTCTAGCCCCAAGGATGAAGAAAGCCGACTTGTGGCTTTTATGGTTTATTTTGTAAAGCTTTTGTAAAAATTCCATTTTGATGTGTAAATAGATGGAATCGTATGTAATAGAACTTGTAAGTATCAAGTTTTATGTAGTAAATGATATTAAACATGTATTGGATCATTGGGGGAAGATTTGGAATGGAATGAAAATGAAAAACAGGGCAAACAGACAAATCTGGGCAGAGAGTACCGGTACTCTTTCCAAAATTTTCAAATTTTAAAGCTGTTTTGCCATGTTTTCGGGCTATATGTTTCTCACCTCTAATGATATAAATGGACTATAATTGAGTTCAAATCATGGTATAATGAACCTTAGTTGGTTCAAAAAGGGGAAACGAACACGAGTTACACTTATGGGTTATGATCCCGACCAAGGGGATATTATTGACGTGGCGTCGGCTTATGCGACATTCATAGGGTTGATGGGTTATCAAAAGACTTATGAATGATCCCTGGTTTTAGAGGCGTCACATATTATGCAACTTCCTGACTGGTTTTTACCTTTTGAACTAATGTGTGATACGAGTGAATACACAGTAGAAGCTACATTAGGTCAAAAAAAAGATAAAAAAAACCTTACGTTATTTACTATACAAACAAAACTCTAAATGATGCACAAATGAATTATACTACAAAGAAAGAATTACTTGCTGTTGTGTTTGCATTAGATAAATTTCGTGCATATCTGGTTGGATAATCAATAGTTATATTTACAGATCATGTAGCTTTAAAATATTTACTTGCAAAAAAATATGCTAAACCAAGTCTTTTACGTTGGATTTTATTACTTTAAGAATTTGATCTTATCATTAAAGATAAGAAAGGAGTAAAGAATGTGGTAGTAAATCATTTTTCAAGATTAAATTATGATATAAAAGAAGAACCAACTGTTTGCTATAATGGAAATACCATAGTATGCAGATGCAACCAATTATTAAGCTACTGGTCCCGTTTCTTCTCATTATACCTGGCTTGATAAAAATAAGTTTTTAAATGAAGTACGTAATTTTTTTCTGGGAAGATCATTATTTGTTTAAATACTGTAAAGACCAGATAATAAGACGTTGTATACAAAATCATGAAATTAGTTAGGTAATTCAGTTTAGTCACTCTAAAGCTTGCGGAGACCATTTTGCTTCAAAGAAAATCACTTCTAAAATATTACAGTGTGGATTTTATTGGCCAACTCTTTTTAAAGACGTACATATCTTTTGTTTAAATTGTGACGGATGTCAAAGAATGGAGAATATTTTAAAAAGAAATATGATGCCTTTAAACCCTATTTTAATTGTTGAAATTTTTGATTATTGAGGTATCGATTTTATGAGACCATTTCCCTCATCCTTTGGTTATCTGCATATTTTAGTTGCAGTCGACTATGTCTTTAAATGGATAGAAGAAATTCCATGCAGAAATAATGATCACAAAACAATGGTCAAATTTTTGAAAAAAAATATTTTATCCAGATTTGGAATTCCTTGAACCATTATTAGTGATGGTGGATTACATTTTTTTGTAATAATTTTTTTAAAAAAATTATAAAAACTACTCGATTTTACAAAAAATATCCACTCTGTATCATCCACAGACAAGTGGACAAGCTGAATTAGCTAATAGGGAATTAAAATGCATTTTAGAAAAAACTGTAAATCTGGATCGTAAGGATTGGTCTTTAAGATTAACTGATGCGCTTTGGGCTTACTATACTGCATATAAAACTATTTTTGAAATGTCTTCTTATCGGTTAGTTTATAATAAACCTTGTCACTTGTCTGTAGAATTAGAACATCGAGCATATTGGGCAATCAAAAATGATGAATTTTGATATAGATAAAGTTGGATTAGTTTGTAAACTTCAAATTAGTGAAATAGAAGAATTAAGAAATGAAACTTATGAAAATGCAAAAAATTGCTAAATCTAGAACAAAAAATTTTCATGCGAAAATCTTTTGAACCATCCCATAAAGTTTTGTTACACAATGCAAAATTTTGTATATTCCCTAGAAAATTAAGATTTTTATGGACAGGTCCTTACATTGTCAAACAAGTTTTTGACTATGGAACAATTGAAATTGAGAATCCCTTAACTGAAAATGTTTTTAAAGTAAACGGGCAAAGACTTAAACCCTACTATAATGGATTTACTCAAGATGAAACTTTTGTACAACTTTTTGTGATGCAATACAATCTGATCCGTTGAGTGTAAATGAAGGTTCTATTACTCGGGCGAAAGCGAAAAGGATGAAGGAAGCATTGAATGGGCTGATTCATGACATATGAGCTGATTATGCAAGCCCAAGCATGAAGAGTGCGTTTGAAGGCTTTTCTACCATGGCATGCGTGGGCTTTAAGGGAAAAAGACCTCAAGTTTATTTTAATGTAATTCAAGTCCAACAAACCTGATTAAGTAGCTATATGGGATGATTTAGATTATTTTGGGATTTTGGGCTAATTACTTGTTTAAAGCCCAACTTTAGTTATTCCTATTTAGATTAGGATTTGTTACCTTAGTAGATTAGGATTTGTTTTAGGGTTTTATATATACACACCCAAGACCTTGAAAAGGACAAAATATTTTTATGAGTATTGTGAAGTTTCTACCTTATTGTTCTTCCAAGAACTATTTCAAGAACTTATCAAGAATTAATCTTTCTTGTGGCGTTCAACGACTTATTGCTCAATCTTGAGTGTGGCATCTTTCTCTTGAACTTTTAACCTTGGGTTCTTGTTTCTTGAAAATATTGGATCTAGGGTTTTGGGTTCATATAATTCTGGTTTGTGAACTTTCTTGGGGATTCTTCAATCAATATGCGCGTGGGTTCTTGAATTCGTTTAAGGGTTTGCATCATTTTGATCCAGTTTATGTGCTCTAAATAATATATTTTTGTTCGATTATAAATAATATTACCAATTAAGTGTAATTTATTTGACAGATTAAATCACCTGAGTGAAATCAAGATATCCTAATCGCTGAAAGATAACAGATTGGTTGGATTTTATTATCAATACTGATTATCATTGTTTTATTTTGCAGATAGTGTCTAATTTAAGTTGGGGAGATGTATGTGTGAATTTACATATATGCGTGTTTAGTATTTTTATAAAGTTATTTGTCTTCGTGACTGACAGACGTTAAAAAATCAGATAGTGAGTCCATTTTCAATAATTTTTGAGTCGTTTTAAAAAATAAAATAAAAAATATAATATTTTTTAAAAAATAACTGTAAAATGGGCGAGAAACTATTTTGGTTAAGTATAATTGTACTACATCATCTTCCAAAAGATATACATGCATTGATCATGCAAAAAGCTAGAAGAGTTAGAAATTTAGAAGTTTTTGAAAGCCAAGCAAGACCTCTGTGTGGAAAAAGTACATTTACTCAACGACGACGATCAAAGCATCTCAGTGGCTGTGTAAGATGTGGTCATTTAGAGCATTTGAAATAATATAATTAGTGTGCGGAACCAATTTCAGGTCGAGCTTTGGATCATCTCCGGTGGATTAGGTATGGGTAGAGTAAGAATTATCCTGAAACGTTATCCTATTCTACCCCAATGTTAACAAAATAGTAAGAAGTGAAGTTAACCGTGTCGCTGGTATTATTGATCCAGAAAGTTCTGACTCTAAATTTATATAGTCAAACAATGTATCATTTTGGGATAAATGTGCATAATTATAAATAAATGTAAATAACTATAGATTAATTAGAAAAATTAGTAAATAATAAATAACAAATAAAAGAATAAAAACAACCATTTTTTTCTAAAAGAAAAAGAATGGTTAGCAAAGTTTTGTAGAATATATAAAGTTGTACTTAATTTTGTAAACTGTAGAAATTTAAAAGAAAGAATTTCATAATTTTGAGAACCAGTAGCCTGCAGAGTGTAAAATACAAAGCTAGTCAAACAGTACCGTCTGGACTGTGGTGCTAGCGTCCAAACGATAGTGTGTATATATATATATATTTATATATATATATCACCTCCATGCAAAAACTGATCAGTTTCAGACTCCCTCGCATATCAGAATTCCAATAAATCGAGTTTTTCCAAAGGATTCCTCTCAAATTTGCTACACTCGATCATTTTTCTTCAAATCTGCTCTGATTATTCAATTAACCATCACATTTTGAAGGTTTCTATTGATTAAAATAACTTGAAACTGAGTATTTGAAGAGAAATCACAAAAAGATGGATTGAGAAGTTGAACAAGAGGATCTTCAAGTCGTGCTCAAGGGGATCAACCTCAGCAACCTTAGGCACCTCTACAATAACCTTGACCGGGAAATATCTACGATGAGGTGATGTTTGAAAATTTTAATCAACAAGCCTAGTGTGATGCTCACTTTATCTCTAAAACTATCATTCCTGAAAGGCCAGTGATTTGTGAAGATTTTGAAAACATAGGACTTAGACAAATTCTTGTTGCAAGAGGATGGTTGGATTATGTTAAATTTACTGTTGTTGCTTATGAATGCCTGGTCCGTGAATTTTATAGTAATGCAGAAACAAATGAGGAAAGACAATTGCGTGTATTTGTTGGGGGTATTGTTTTTCAAGTTACATCGGCTACTATAACCGATTTTTTTAATCCCATGCAAAGACATTCCAACCCGCAATACCCTTACACTGAATTACCTGATTTAAATGAAGTAGGGAGAGAATTGACGGGTAACCCAGAGTTTGTTTAGGGAACGCCAAATGAATACATAAAGCAAGAGGGTTTGAAAAACAAATACCTAATTCTAATGTTACTTGTTGTGGATAGAAAGAAACCCTCACTTTCATGTTCTATGTTAGTTTCTCAGTTATGCAGGGACAAGGGAGTGATTACATATCCCTTATGGAAAACGGTGGAGCATTTGACACCATTAGATAAAACTTCATTAAAGAAAAGCCATGGAGTACAACTTGAGGAAAAACCCGAAGTACCATCTCCACCCCAAGAAGAGGAGCCATTCGACATCCCTGAAGAATTTTTCTCACCACAACAACCTGAGCCACGAGTGGATCAACCATGCATATCGGTGGATGACAAGACTGATAGATAAATTTTGTTAGGATTGGACACCACTGTTAATCAACTCAGTCAGTGAATGGATGATTATGAGCATAATCAAGTTGAGATGTTAAAGCTACTTCAGGAACGCTTTGGAGGAGTACCATCTACTTCTTAGAGACTGGAGATTCTAAAAAAACTTTGATATCTTTCGCTGGCCTTTTTACTTATGCACTATAATTTACCTTATGTTTTGAACTTGCCTTAGTTTTGAACTTATTTATGTTTAACTTTGTTTTTAGTAGTTAATATGAAACTTATGTTTTCTAGTTAGGAAGAATAGTTCATATGACTCTCAGATAAATTAGGTTAATATTCCAATGCTTAGCAAGAATAACCTTAATCTGATGACGCGAGATTTTCATATTTTAGTTGTATATTATCTTAATACTTGTGTTTAAACTTATTCTTAAAAGCACAATTAGATTTCTTTATTTAAGAAACCTTGTGAAATAATACACCTTTTGCATGTATAGTGGAGATGTAAAAAACCAATAGAAGAATTTGAGTCAATCTTTATTGGAGGGATATTCTACATCTACTCAAATAAGAATCTTCAATTCAACAGTAAACTTTCTTTGAATAATCTCATTAGTTTTGTTTTGATTAACATTCACTAGATTATATTATTAGCATTATCTTTAGAATTCTATTCACTCGGGAATTATTTAGATGTATGATTTCTTGAAAATTATCATAGGCCATTTTTGTTTAATTTTGAGCCTTGCCCATTTCTTTTACAAACTTATACCCTTTGTCAACCGTGATTGAGCTTGAAAGAGTATAAATTCTTTTCATGACACCCGAAAAATACCCGAACCACATAAAAAGTATATTAAACCTACCTTGACTACATAATTTTCTTGCACCCTCTTTTAAATTAGTATGATATAGAAAAACAAAAAAAAAAGGAGAAAGAAAGAAAAAAGCAAAGAAAAGAAAAGGGTATATATTAAGTACAATAAAAAAAGAAAAAGGAAGAAAAGAGCCAAGAAAATGAAAATTGGAAAGGATAAATATATAAAGTCTTAGAAAGGAAGAGGTGTGCTACAATATAAAGTGTACTTTTTGACTTCCACTGACGTCATTTCTTAAACCCTAAACTGATGGCCACATTGCAACCCAAAGAAAGTTCTTTTTGATTCTAGAGAACATATATTTTTTATTAATCCAAAAAAAGGAAACTGTTGATAATATATCTGATGAAAAGTTAATATTCTTTCATGAGATTATGTCAAATTCTAATTTTATCCAAATAACCATTCCTTTATATTGCATGTGATATTATTTGCTTTGTTAACAATATTCTAATCACATATAATTATTGAGTGAATAGTCACTATAACATGTGTATATTCCTTGCTTAGTGTATTCCAGGAAAGAATGGACATCAAAACTACCATGAAAGATGGTAATATTTCTTAATTAATTTTTAAAATAAAAGAAATCACTGCATACACACACAAGTTTTTATAAAAATATATACATAATGTTACAACTAAAGTGTGTTACTCTTATAGTAATCAGAAAAAAGGAAATATTCTAGCAATACAGAAGGAATGTTGATTTAATTTTATTTGTGAAAAATATGAATTATAAACTCTTAACTATTGAAGTTTGTAGGCAGCTTTACTGAAAACCTTCACGAGACAAAACTCGTCCACTAGGGATCACCTAGGGGTTTAAAAGCTTATTGCATATGCTAAATGCAATCGTGGAAAAATCTACGAAAAAGATTTTGCCTTGGTCTATATTTTATTTTGTTAATAGTTTACTAGGGACTAGTAAAATTTATGCTGGGGAGTGTGATTAACCTTAATTAGTATGTAAATTAGAATAATTAAATAAGTTAATTTTGTGAGATAAAACAATTAAAAACTGTGTATTAGGGTTTGCTCATAAACTAGGATTTATATGCGTAAATGTTTGAATTTTTAGGGTTTTATGCGGAATTACTGGAAACTACATGGGGCAATCTATCAAATCTTGAAAGAATAAAGGATGCAAGTGTAAAATAACCACGCATTAGTGAGCATACAAAGAAGATGAAGTTCTAGCAAAGCCCCACCGTTCGGACAGTGGTGGTGGCGCTCGGACGGTGGCTCTAAGTGGTTTGTGATCATCCATCCACCTCCTGCTTCCTGACTGCCTATAAATAGGCCCTTGTTTCTTCATTTCAGACGAGATGAAAAAGGGAGAGTCTGGGAGAGATTAAAAGAAAAAAAAAAGCTCCAGAGACAACACAACAAGAAAAAGAAAAGAGAGAAAGACAGAAAGTCTTAGAGAAATTCAAGACTCGGTCTGTCTTACTCTCTAGCCAAGACTCTGTATTCCTACATTTCTGTTATGTCCTTCTACTTGGAGAGTTGAACTGTCGCCACCTTTGTGTTTTAACTGATAAAAAGGGTGGTTGTATTTTAATTATTCCTTGTGAAAGAAGTGTCAGTGTCTGTATTTTGTTCATTATTGTAATGGTAATTACATGCACTTCTTGCTTGTCTACAACAATGGAGAGTGAGTAGTTTGCTTATACCATTTAGTGAGGGGTAAACATATGTATAGTATGGGTTAAATTATGGAAATGCCGATGTTATATTATGTACTATATATATAATGGCTTTTATTATGCACTTCATGCATAATTCAGTGATGTATATAAATGTGTGTTACTATGTAGCCTAGAATTATGTCATCAGTGAATTATCAACCTGCCAGTTGAATATCGACGGTGTTCCAACAACGGTATGGCTTGACCTCCAAAGGCACTGAGGATGTTTAAACTGTTGCATGGTATTATTGTCAGAATGGCAGCCTTAGTGATCCTCCTGAATAACTTGTCCTTCTGGATTACTAGAGTTATTTAACTCATACGTAACATTAAATTAACAATTGAGTAATTCAAGTATTCCTCCTGAAGGCTTGTCCTTCTGGTTTATTTGAATTAATCAATTGATGCATATGCCTACCAGTTAACCTAAGAAGTTGTTGTGCTATGATTTCATATGTATATACTTATTCAAACGATCCTCATGAATGGCTCGACCTTCTGGATTACTTGAATTAGTTAATTGTCACGAATACTACAAGCTAACCTAAGAAGTTGTAGTGTTGGGGTTTAAGAATACCACCAGTAAACCTAAGAAATTGCTATGGTATAATTTAATATACATCGGACCTACCAATTGACTTTCCAAGTGAAAGGAAAAGTTAAGTGTTGTAAGGTAGCATTTCCAGTATTTAATCAATATGAAGCATATGAGATCCTTAAACTAAAATGTACTTTTTATTATTGTTTTTTAGAAATCTATCTACATACAAACTTTTAGACTAGTTATCAATCTAAGCTTACATCACAAGCTATCTCATGGTACTCTGTTAAAATAATAACTTAACTATTTTCATTTTATTTCCTAATTATTAAAACTCTTTGTGGGGTCGATACTTGGACTTAAATCTAGAAAATTATAATTCGACCACTTATACCTAGGTGTATAATATAATTCAGATCACTAAAATAAGAATGAATCATTTACTATGCAAGTAAAACTCTAAATGATGCATAAATGAATTATTCCACCAAAGAAAAAGAATTTCTTGTTGTAATATTTGTGATTAGCACAAAAATATTGCATATCTTATATGTATTTGTACTCGTTTTATACTTGCTTTGGTGGTGAAAATGTGAGGAAATGCGATGTTTTGAGCTTTTAATGAGGTTTTAGTGTGCTTGCTGGTAAAAGAGTTTAAAAGTTGCATGTTAGGCCTTATCATGGTGCTTCAGGTCAATGGAGATGAGGTGGAGGCTTGACAATAGCTTGGAAGGTGAAGGAACAAGAAATGAGAAAAATAAGTGAAAACCTACTCGTAGGCCATACCGGTAGGTTTTGGCTACTTGATTTGCACCTACCTCAAACTTAACGATAGTTTTTGCTCATTGGGGTAAAACCAAAAGGTAGGTTTCCATCGGCCTACTGATAGGTTTTACTTAAAATCACCAGATTCTGCAAATCAAGCTTTGCCACTTTGTGGGCCCTACTATTGATTCTCTTACTTGCTCCCTAGCACCTCCTACAGACAGACATGTCTTCCTTCCCCTAGCCTTGGACTTTGAAGGCTTGAGAATTTATGAGGAGGAGAGAGAGGAGGAAGACCTGAAGAGTTGTTGGGTAGGTTGTCCTAGCTTGCCCCATGTCGTCCAATCAGTTTCCTATGGATGGGAGGTATGTCACACACCTAGGGGAACCTCCATGGACGAATTTGCAAGCTCCATACACCATTATTCAGGTTGTATTGCATTTTAGAGAGAGAAGTTCCAAGGAAGAAAAAATAGTTAGAGAGAGAAATCTTAGTTTTTAAAATTTTCTCCCACTCATTTCACTTGTTATTCCTGTAAAACTTGTATAAACTTCATTTAATGTCTTTAATGTCATTTATTACAAATACATTGCAAGTTCAGTTCTACAGTTTGGTTTTCACCATTGTTGTATTAAGCTTTCTTCATTTCAAGTTCTTCAAATGGGTATTAAATGCACTTTTCAGTTGTTAATGCTTTCTTGCATCAATTTAAGTTCCAAGCTTCATTTCTTAACAATGCCTCTTCATTTCATTAATGTTCTTGCATTAAATATGAGTAGCTAATCTTTAACTAGTCTAATCTAAGGGAGAACTCCTCTTGGGTATGCTAAACCAACTCTTGTTCATTCCTCCTCTTAGTGTACATTGAGTTGATTTGACAATCCCATTGGAATGACCTCTTTGGATTAGCCAACACTTGTTTCCATTTTATTCTCATCAAGAACACAATCACCAAAACTCAAACATCAAAGATTTTTACAGTTTTCCTTTCTCACCAAAATCACCTTCAACATAATTCCTTTCATTCCTCGAGGAGACGACCTTGGACAAATTCCAAGTAAAGCACAATCTTCAAAAGTCTCTTTACGCTTGGACAACACTTTTTTCACACACACACACATTTCATTCCCACACATCCGTTTTCCCATTTCTTGCATTGAACCCAAGTAAGAGTGACACTCACCCACACACCTAAGCCATATATACATTGAGGGTTCATGTTAAAAAATTTGGGAACCTAATGGAAAATATTCAAGCATTTTTGGCATCGTTGTCGAGGAAGACAAAAATTTGAATTGAGAAGGCGATTTTTTGACGATGGAGGTAAGTCCCATGAATGCTCTTCACGGGCTGAGGTACGTCGCTCTTTGTATATACTTTTATGTATTTGTTTTTATTTATAGATATTGTTTTGTTTGTGGGGAGAGGACAACCAAAATTGATTGGTTAGACAACCCTTAGGCCCCAACATGAATATTGACCAAGACCCACCCGAGGATGCCGGTGACAACTTTGAGGAGTTGGGTGCCAATGTTAATGTCCCAAGGGGAAGAGGAGTGCAAGAACCTAGAATTCCAAACCCTAGAATGCATTTCCCTCCTAGGAATGAAGGGAACAATAGCGAAATTGATCCTCTAGTGAGGTCAATAAGGGATTACCTTCAACTGACTCGTAGCACCACTCCCTCATGCATTCTTTTACCTGTTCAAGCTTTTGCCTTCCTAGTTAAGTCGGGAATGTTGTAACTACTTCCTACGTTCCATGGAATTGAAAGGGAGAATTCTTATTTAGACATTAAGGAATTCGAGGATATAGTTGCAACCTTCATCACTAGCTATGCTATGGAAGACATAGCTCATTTGAAATTGTTTCCCTTTTCGCTTAAGGACAAAGAAAAAATTTGGTTGGATTTCTTGCGGCCTCGATCCATTACCTCTTGGGCACAAATGTTCTCCGAATTTTTAAAAAAGTTTTTTTCGGTGCCAAGAACCATCGCTCTTAAAAAGCAAATTCAAAACTTCTCTAAAAAGCTCAATGAACAATTTTATAAGTGTTGGGATCGCTACAAAGAATTACTACAATCCATTCAACATCATGACTTTGAATCATGACAATTGGTTAGTTTCTTCTATGAAGGGTTGCACCGGGCCATAGATAATTCATTAACATGATGTGCAATGGAGAGTTCTTTAACAACGACTCAGATGAGGCCCTAGAATACTTTAGTACATTGGCACAAAATGCACAATCTTGGGATATCACGGATCCCACTGATGGACCGTGGTTTTCTCTTCAGGGTAGTAATCAAACACATGGGGGAGGGATGTATGACTTGAGGGACCGGGAAGATTTGCTTTATAAAATTACCAAGTTATCACGAAAGGTGGAAAACTTAAAGGTGAATAGGAGACATGAGGTGTCTAATATTTCAAAGACCAAGGAGGGTTGCTCAATTTGTGAGAGTGTAGAGCATTCAATATCGGAGTGCCCTAACATTCAAGCACTTAAGGAAGTGTATAATGAGCAAGTTTATGCCTTTAACCAAACGAGGTAATCATTCTCTCCTCACTTAAACACTTACAATCCGGGCTGGGGCAATCACCTGAACTTTAGTTAGAGAAATGAGAATCCCATTCCTCATGAATCTAATGCCTATTCACCGACCATGCCTCTTAAGCAAAGTCAATACCAAGGTTCAGGGCAAGCGTCTAACTCACAATGCCCCCAATCCAATCCACAAGTGTATTCACCAGACCCACCCCCACAAAATTTTTCCCAAAGTCCACCTCCACAAATTTTTTCTCAACAAGGACCATCCAATCCTCCCACCTACCAACCTTCCCATAAGAGGAGTTTGGATGATGTGCTTTATAATTTCATCCAAAGCCAAACTGTCACCAACAATCAAAATGCCACAGCTTTTAATGACATTCGAACTCAACTCATTAAGTTGACCAATTCCATGGGGGCACAACAAGAGAAGGGAAAATTTCCTGCTCAACCCCAAGAAAACCCTAGAGGCCAACATGTCATTGAGTCATCTGAACTCAATAGTGAGAGTTGTGAGCAACTCAAAGCGGTCACCACCCTTCGAAGTGGAAGATAAATTGGTAAGACCATTGTACCAAAAGTCTCACCCAAAGCCATATTGCCAATAGAGGAAGAGACTAAGGGTGACACCAAAGGGGGTGAAGTGAGTGAAGAAGAAAAAATGCTATGAAAGTGTGCATGCATCACTCATTCTTGCTCCTTTTTCTAATCGTTTGAAGCCACACATGAAAGTGGCTAACTATTTTGCTATAATTGAGATGTTCAAGCAGGTAAAAATCAACATTCCACTCCTCGATGCAATAAAGCAAATCCCTTCTTGTGTCAAGATCTTGAAGGACTTGTGTACCGTAAAGAGGAGACTAAATGTGCACAAGAAGACATTACTCACCGAGCAAGTGAGCTCAATCTTGAGGACTAACACTCCGCCAAAGTTCAAGGATCCTAGATGCCCTACCATTGCTATCAAAATAAGGAATTGGCAGGTGGAGCAAGCTCTTCTTGATTTGGGGGCCGAGTGTCAACCTCCTACCGTACTCGGTGTACCAGCAACTCCAACTCGAGGAGTTAAAGCCAACACGAATTACTCTTCAATTGGCGGGTCGTAGCGTTACAACACCAAGTGGAGTAGTCGAGGATGTTTTAGTGGAAGTTGATAAATTTTACTTCCCTGTTAATTTTATTGTGCTTGACACTCACCCAGTTGTAAACCTAAGCTCCCAAATTCCTATCATACTTGGTAGACCTTTTCTTGCCACATCTAACGGTGTGATAAATGGCATGAATGGTCTTATGAATCTTGTATTTGGGAACATGACTATGAACCTCAATATTTTCAACTTGTCCAAACAACTGGGGAATGATGAGGTAGTAAACGAAGTCAATAGAATTGACACCTTTGTGGAGTAGCACTTGGAGCTTTTGGGCGTATGAAGGTGATGGAGGGGGGGAATGTTGATATAGAGGAGGTTAATAAGTAAGAGAAGTTGAAGAGGTTGAAAGGGGTAGAAAAATGGACCCCTATATTTGAGAAGCTTCCACATAGAGAGAAAAAGATATTTTCATCGACTATATAAAATCCCATGTTGGAGTAGAAGCCATTGCCATCCCATCTTAAGTATGCATACCTTGGGGATGACAAGACCTTTCCAGTAGTGATTAGCTCAACGTTGGAGGCAAAGCAAGAAGATAATTTCTTAAAAGTGTTGAGGAGGCATAAGGGAACAATTGGTTGGATAATTATCGACATCAAGGGGATAAGTGCCTCATTTGTACACACCGTATAAACCTTGTAGAAGACTCCAAGCCATCCCGACCACCACAAAGAAGGTTGAACCCAATTATGAAAGACGTGGTAGGGGATGAGGTGCTAAAACTACTTCAAGTGGGCATTTTTTTTTAATTGTTGATAGTAAGTGGATTAACCCCACGCAAGTAGTACCCAAGAAGTTAGGACTCATGGTTGTTGCAAATGAGCAAAATGAGCTTATTCTAACAACGGTGATTATCAGATAAAGAGTGTGTATTAATTACCAGAAGCTCAACTTATACACGAGAAAAGACCACTTCCAATTGTCATTCCTCGACCAAGTATTGGAAACAGTAGCGGGGTATTTATTTTACTGATTCTTGGATGACTATTCTGGGTACAACCAGATTGAGATAGCTTTGGAGGATCAAGAGAAGACCACCTTCACTTGCCCATATGGTACCTTTGCTTACTGATGCATGCCTTTCGGGTTGTGTAATGCCCCACGAACCTTTCAACATTGCATGATTGATTAGCACAAAATATTGCATATTCCAAGTGCATTTACATCCCTTTTGTGCTAGATTTTGTGGTTAATATGGGTGAAAATGCATTGTTGTGCTATTAATGGAATTTCGGTATCTTTGTAGACAAAAGGTGATAAATGAAGCTTTTTAAGCCTTATCATAGTGTTTAAGATGAATAAAGATGAAGGGATGACTTGACGATAGCTCAGGAGGTGAAGAAACCAAGAAATTAGCAAAACAAAGGAAAACCTACCGATAGGCCATACCAGTAGGTTTTAGCTACTGGACCTGCACGAACCGCCAAACCTACCGATAGGTTTTTCCCACTAGAATGAAACCTATCGGTAGGTTTCCATCGACTTACTGGCAGGTTTTACTAAAAATTGCAAAATTCTGCATATCAAGCTCTACAACCTTGGCGGTACCACCAAGCACTCTCCTACTTGTCCCTAACATGCCTTACACACAGACATCCCCACATACACTCATGCTTGGACTTTTGGAGCTTTGGACATTAATGAGGTGAGAGGAGAGAGAAGATACTGGGTGTGCAAGCTATGCCTGCACTAACCTGTCCAACCCATCCCTTTCAGCCCCTATTGATTGGGATGTAAATCACATAACTCTGGGAGGGCTCCATGGAAATTTTTTGAAAGCTCCTTCACCATTATTTCAGATATGACAGATATACATTGTGAGATAGAGAGAGAGAGTAAAAGGAAGAAGATGGATAGTGCTACAGAGAGAAGTTAATATTTTTTCATTTTCCTTCCATACATCATCTTGTAATCCCTTGTAAGAATCTTCTAAGCTTTGTTTAAAGTCTTTAATGTCATTTATTGCAAGTTTCTTTCAATTTTAGTTTTTCATTCTAGCTTTCACCATTAATGCATTCAAGTTCTTCATTTTCAAGCTTCAAAATGGGTACTAAATGCGTTCTCTTGTAGTTTGTATTTCCTTGCATTAACTTAACTACAATCTTCATTTCCTTACAATGTCTTTCCATTACATTATTATCTTTTCTTTAAGCATGAGTAGCCCTTTACGTTAGCTATTCCAAGGGACATGCCCTCCTAGGTATGCCATTTCAACTCATTTTCTTTACTCATCTTAGTGTACGTTAGTTCGGTTTGACTGGGTTAGGGTGAGGACATGTTTGTGAGTTCTTGATGCACCGTAGGCATTGTCATGGGGTATGCTTGAGTCCTCACCTCCATCTTAGTCCCAAGCTTACCACGAATCAATCAAACATCTAGATACCATTGGAGAAAGGGCTTGAGTTGAGTTGGCATTCCGATTGGAATGAACCATTCGGATTAGCCAACACTTTTTCCATTTCATTTTTATCAAGATACCATCACGAACCAAACTTCAACCAACAAAATATTTTTACACTTTATCCTTTTTACCAAAATCACTTTCAACACGATTCATATCCTTCCCTTATGAGATGACGTTGGACTACTTTTCAAGTAAAATACGATACTTAAAAGCCTCCTTGCGCTTGGGGAGCACTTTTATTCACACACGCATTTCACCATTTTTTTCGTTGCCCTTTCTTTTGACATCTTTCCGAGGGAGAGTGATACTCCCCTATCCCGATAAGCCACACACACATATTAAGGGATGATGTTCGAAGAGTAGGAAAACTACAATGGAAACCATCAAGCAATGATGGGGATTTTCAATGATATTGGTGGAGAAGATCGTGGAAGTGTTTATGGATGACTTCTCAGTGTTCAAGGATTCTTTCAATGGATGTTTGGAGAACTTGGAGAGATTTCTTAAAAGATGTGAGGAGAAGAACTTGGTCCTCAATTGGAAAAAGTGTCACTTATGGTGACACAAAGAATTGTGCTTGGGCACATTGTCTCGGCAAAGGGGATCGAAGTTAAAAAATCAAAGTTTGAGGTCATTTTCAACCTCCCTACACCAAAAGTCATCAAGGATATCAGGTTGTTTCTTAGTCATGCCGGCTTTTATCGTCGTTTTATTAAGGACTTTAGTGCATTGGCCCGACCTTTGACCAATTTACTTTCAAAAGAGGTCCCATTTGTTTGGTCCGATGATTGTGAGACATTCTTTAAAAAATTAAAGAACATGCACATTTTACCTCCAATCATGTGACCACCCAAGTGAGACTCACCATTTAAGCTTAAGTGTGACGCAAGAGATTACTCGGTCGGCGCAGTGCTCGATCAAAGGGAGGACAAGCGACCTCATGTAATATACTACGCTAGCCAAACACTCAATGAAGCTCAAATGAACTATACCACCACTAAAATGGAGCTGTTAGCTGTAGTATTTGCATTAGATAAATTTTGGTCCTACATTATTGGTTCACCAATAGTAGTCTATACCGATCACTCTGCTTTGAAGTATTTGTTGTCTAAAACAGGATGCAAAATTGAGAATCATTAGGTGGATACTCCTCCTACAAGAATTCAACTTGACGATCAAAGATAAAAAGGGAGTTGAGAACGTGGTGGCAGACCATTTATCGGGACTTGTGGTGCAAGATGCTGATGAATACATTCCTATCCCTGACTATTTCCTTGATGAATATTTAGTTTCTGTTCATTCTATTTGTCCCTGGTATTCTTACATTTGTAACTATCTTGCTACAAGACAAATACCACTGTATTAGAGCTCGGAGGATAAATGAAGATTCATGGTGGATGTGAAGTACTTTTTCTTCGACAACCTGTACCTGTACCTGTTCAAGTATTACCCTGACCAAGTCACGCGAGGATGCATACCAGAAAGTGAACAACAGGAAGTTCTTGCATTCTGCCATTCAGAAGCATGCAGTGACCATTTCTCCACAAAGAAGACTTCGACAAAAATTCTATAGCTAGGTTTTTATTGGCTCTACTTGATAAAAGATTGTATCTCTTTCTGTTACAAGTGTGATAGGTGCCAACGTTTGGGTAGTGTAACTCAAAGGAACATGATGCCCCTCTCCCCTGTACTTGTTATCGAGATATTTGATTGTTGGGGCATAGATTTCATGGGTCCCTTCCCTGTGTCATTTGACTACCTATAAATTTTGCTGGTAGTGGACTACATGTCCAAATGGGTAGAGGCTATCCCGACCAAGACCAATGATCACCGGGTCGTAGTTAAGTTTCTCAAGGAGAATATTTTTTCTAGGTTTAGGATGTCTCGTGCAATGATAAGCGATGGTGGGTTGCATTTCTGTAATAGACCATTTGCATCGTTGATTCATAAATATGGTGTCACACACAAGGTATCCACTGCATATCACCCACAAAACCAATGACCATGCCGAGTTGGCCAATAAGAAGATAAAAAATATCCTAGAGAAAACGGTGATTCCCAATAGGAAGGATTGGTCATTTAGGTTGGCCGATGCCCTTGGCCTTACCACACAGCTTATAAGTCAATTCTAGGCATGTCTCCCTATCGGCTCGTCTATGAAAAGGCTGGTATTTGCCGGTTGAAATGGAACACAAGGCCTATTGGGCCATAAAGACTTTGAACATTAACATAAGAATGGTCAAAGAGAATTGGAAGCTAGAAATGAATGAATTGGAAGAGATTTGAAGAGATCCGTATGATAGCTCTAAAATTTCAAAAGAGCGGGTTAAGATATTTCATGACAAATCCATTATACGGAAGTCATTTGAGCCTAACCAAAAAGTGCTCTTATACAACTCTTGTCTCTCAATCTTTCAAGGGAAACTTCGATCCTATTGGGATAACCCTATCTTGTGAAGGTGGCCTACCCCAATGGAATCGTGGAAGTCACAAACCTCGAGGATGGAAGGACATTCAAGGTCAATGGCCAAAGACTTAAGCCATTCTTCGAGAGTTTTGAAGGATAAGGAGTGGAGGAAGATTTGACGGATCCGGTCTACCTAGACTTATTGGAGGAGTAACTGTTCCTATGCTTTTTAGTGTATAGTTGTTTTTACTTACTTTATTTGTTTATTTTACTTACTATATCTTTGCGTATAGTGTTGTTTTTCTTAGTTGTAAATGTTGGTGTTTTTGTAGTCCTTCATTACATATCCTATCTTTTTTGTTGCTTTGAGGACAATGCACGAATCAAGTTAGAGGGTGTGGTGCACCATTTGCATTCCACACCAAAGTTTGTGAAAAATTTTTGTTGATAATACCAATTTTTGTGTGGTGAAAATTCATCTTTCACATATCATACAGATTTTTTATTCACAATAGTTGCAAATTATGTGAAAATTTTGAACCTTTTTGAGAAAATATCTTAATGTTGATATGTATTCCCTTATTAAGAGTGTTGTGAACTATTGATATGTTTATATTCTCTATGAATTTTGAATACATGAGCACATTATAGAAGTTCATCTTATGCTTGTGTATCACATATGTGTTTAATTTTGAACTCCCCATTATGTACACCTTGAATCTGTAATTTCGTCAATTTATAGATTGAGTACACATTTTAGTGCTTGACATGAATAGTAGAGATGAGTAAGAACCTATGAGAGCTTTAGTGCCAATCCTTATTGGAGGGAACTTACATTTACTCAAGGAACAATTCTTCAAATTTCAAATTTGCTCAATAATCTCATTATGCTTGTTTCGGTTAGGTGCAATTGTGTAGTTGATTGACTTGTTTGAAAATGCATAATGCTCCCCATGCTTATCTAGAGGTGATCTTAGGTCATTTTTGAATATCTTGAGCCTTAGCATTTTCTTGTGAAAATATTATCCCTAGTGTTGTGATTGAATCTTAATTGTAAATTCGTTTCTATGCCACACATTTTACCAAGCCAGTTCAAAATGATAAAAATCTACCTCACCTTAGTTGTTTCTATTGCTGAATATGAGTGATTGTAAGAGAATGAAGTATGGTGTGAAAACTCAAACAAAAGGGATGAGTGATGTTGAAACTCAAAGAGTTGAATGGGAAAAGAATGGAAATCCAAGGAAAGGAGAAAAAGGGGGTGAAAAGAAGAAAAGAATAACACAATAAAAGTAAAATGTTAAGGAAATGAAAGAAAAGAAACAAAGAGTGTGGTAATGGGTTTGGACTAAAAATCCCATGAAAAGGGAGATGTTTTTGAAATAAAAGTCATTTACCTAAAACAACTCTCTTTGTTATCCTATATCATTCATTTTTTTTTTGTCGCAATATCTCCCTAAGGCCCCATTATAACCCTTGAACTCCTGAATGATCTAGAGAAGCATGTGATACGCATATTTTTAAAGAAAAAGAAAAGTTGGTTTGCTATATAGTGCCCTAGCATTCCTTTCATGAGATTATGTCAAGGTTGTTTCATTTTCATGCATGAACTTCATTTTTGGGTCGGGGAAGAGTAGTCAGGTAAGCGAGGTCGATCTCTGTCTATAGATTAGGCAAAAAAGGTTGGGATCAGTATAGGCCTTCCTACATAGCACCCAAACCCACATAGATCTGAATTGGCCTAGGATCTAGATCAAACAAGAACCTTACTACTGAACAAGTGGATCGACCACTTTTATAAATTGAGTAAGGCGGAGAGGTCCCTATTTTGTTTTGTGCACAAGATTCTATCTCACATATATACATGGAGAGCATGTGAGGATAACTAGGTAGTGATTCATTGTTGAGAGACACCCTTGGTGAGGTTGCATCGAAGCTTAATTTGGATAGTCAAAGTGAATGTGAATTCCATTATGTAAATGCTTAAATTACTTGTCCAATTCAAACACACACGACTTTGAAAATGAATGTGTAGGTGCATACTCTAGACTAGTATTTAACGCTATAGTGATGCTCATGTGTGCTTGATTCGAGCATTTGATCGACGTGTTAAGTAGCCCTATACGTGCAAGATAGGGAATATAGCTCAAATTTTGATAATTGGTAGGAAATATGAATGCCCCAGTTATTTGAATATATGTCTTACATTTTCGGGTTTCATTTTGGTAGTTAAATGTAGAAATCTGGACCTTGTCTTTTGAAAGCATCAAAATTTTAAATCATATTTCAATTTCGGTAATGACTTGGGGCATGATGGTTCAAATTGTGGATTACAAGTGTAGCACATGTTTTGGTGGAGTAGAGGGTCAATAATAGAGTGCTAGAATGTGTAGGAATGGAAATAAAGTGGAGGGGGAGAGATTTGGATAGCAGAGGTTTATTTTGCAAATAAGTTAAAACCTACCAGTAGGTTTTGGCTACTAGTTTTGCATCTACTACTAGTTTTGGCTACTAGATTTTGCTCACTGGAGTAAAACCAATTGATAGGTTTCGATCAACCTACCGGTAGGTTTTGCCTAGAATGCCAAAATTAAGGGTTTTAATCAGATTTTTTCGTCAGAACTGCTTATTGTCTCCCTAAATTAGAAGCCCTATGCAACTTTTCTCTCCCTCCAACCATCTCCAACTTACAAAATCTTTGACCCTTCACCTTAATCTCCTATTTCTCACTGCTAGGAGTGTTGATTGGGTGGATTTTATTGAAGATTTGTGGATTTCACCATTTAAACCCTAGTTTTGTCGAATTTTAACCCGAGCCCTAATCTCCTTTCCTCTTTTCAAAATTCCCAAAATTCTTGCAATGGCTTACCATGGGAGGATCCTCCGAGATGTTGTGGACCCGATTCAGGGGTTTATTTTGGCTAACTTGTCACTTGTGATGTGTGGGGCACTGTTGCTATGGATGGCCCACACCAAGCGAACCAGGCCAAGCTCCCCATAGCCCGAGGGTGTGAGTGCCTAAAAGAGAGGTGGGGAAGGGTCTAGTGGAGACTGTGGTGAGCAACGAAAGAAGGCGAGGAACAATGATAGGTACCAAAGCATCAAAGAAAAGAATGTAACATACGAATGGTTTGTGAATAGGATATCCCTGGGTCCAAAAAATGAGGTTGTAAGGATCATTGAGGCCCACAAGATTGGGATTTGGTTTGAGCCCATGAGTGGGTTCAATTTTTCATTATGTCGGGAGTTTTACCAAAAACTCAAGGATGTGGACGAGTATGCTGAGATCTTGAGAACAAACGTAAGGGGCAATACTTTTGACATGAACCCTACTGTGATTGCCACTCTCATGAAGTATGAGAGGCCACCTCCCTCCACTCTGGTGTACCCACATAACATCACTAGGGTCAAGACCATCCCAGAATACATGGCTTCAATATACGAGGACCCGACTCAGTTTGGGGGAACGATCCAAGTTGGGGGCCTCAAACATGCATACAGGATGATGAACAAGATTTTGCATTATAACTTGCTTCCAAGGGGCGCTGAGAACATTTCTAACATTGAAAAAATTGCCCTCTTGGATGTGGTGATGAGAGGAAGGCTATAGATATCGCACTCTTTATCTAGTAGGTGATGAAGGAATTCACCCAGGCCAGAAAGCTGAAGGCGAACCTTCCATTTGGGAACATGGTCACCCGGTGTACGAGATAATTCCAAGGTGAAGGGTTATGCCTTTGACAAGTTGACCCCCCCCGAGGCGAGCGCACTAGGGCTCTGAGACAAGTGTCGTATGGTGCATGACCTTCTTTTGTGGGGTTATCTTTCCATGGGCCATCTATTTGTGCACCAGAGCGCACAATGTCTCAGCGCCATGACGCTTGGAGGAGCCTGCGTACGGGATCTCGGTGATAATGACCAGACTATTTTAGCACACGTTCCCTGGAGAGCTGATTCCCTACGGGCCACCACCTCCAGTTGTTGGACCCTCTGTTTCTGCCCCCTCAGCCTCCACTGTTGTTGAGGTGGGAGACTCAAGAAAGGATGAAGATGATGAAGAGGAGAAGGGCACTGAGGAAGACACGAGAGAGGAGGATGATAGGGAGGATGATGACTGAGATGGGGAAGATGGTGATGAAGAGTAGGATACCATTATTTTTGTCTTTTCTTTTTGATTTGGGTTGTACATAGCTAGGAGTAGAGTTATCAGCCTAGTAGAAGAGTCTTTAGGAATTGTAGGCTGTTTTGTCTCTTTTTGTATTCTAACTCCATATACTTAACTTTTGGAAGTGATTAATGAAATACCACAGTTGTTATTCTATCTTGCCTAAGTTCATTTCATTAATTGCATTGTGATTTTTGTATTTTGAATGCTTGGTGAATTACTTGTGTAAGTGGATTGTTGTAGTTTCATACCTGTTGATTGAAAGTAAACTTTTCTAGGGACTAGCAAAGCTCAAGTTAGGAGGTGTGATTAGCATAATATATTGCATATCTTATGTACATTTGCACCCCTTTTATACTTGCTTTGGTGGTGAAAATGTGAGAAAATGCAATGTTTTGAGCTTTTAATGAGGTTTCAGTGTGCTTGCAAGTAAAAGAGCTTCAAAGGTGCATGTTAGGCCCTATCATGGTGCTTAAGGTCAATGTAGATGAGGTGGAGGGTTGACAATAGCTTGGAAGGTGAAGGACCAAGAATTGAGAAAAATAAGTGAAAACCTACCGATAGGTTATGGCTACTAGATTTGCACCTACCGCAAACCTATCGATAGTTTTTGCTCATTGGAGTAAAACCTACCGGTAGGTTTCCATCGACCTACTAGTAGGCTTTACTGAAAATCACCAGATTCTACAACTCAAGCTCTGTCACTTTGTGGGCCCCACCATTGATTCTCCCACTTGCTCCCTGACACCTTCTACACACAGACATGTCTTCCCTTCCCTAGTCGTGGACTTTGATGGCTTGAGCATTTTTTAGGAGGAGAAAGAAGAGGAAGATATAGAGAGTTGTTGGGTAGGCTGTCCTAGCCTACCCATGCCATCCAATTAGCCTCATATGAATGGATGGTCTGTCACACACTTAGGGGGACCTCCATGGACGAATTTGTAAGCTGCATACACTATTATTCATGTTGTATTGCATTGTAGAGAGAGAAGCTCCAAGGAAGAAGATATAGTTAGAGAGAAAGCATAGATTTTTACATTTTCTGCCATCCATTTCACTTATAGTTTCTTTAAGACTTGTGTAAACTTCATTTAATATCTTTAATGTCATTTATCACAAGTAAATTGCAGTTATACACTTCGGATTTCACCATTGTTGTATTAAGCTTTCTTCATTTCAAGTTCTTCAAATGGGTATTAAATGCACTTTTCTGTAGTTTATTTTTTCTTTCCTCAATTTGAGGTCCAAGCTTCATTTCTTCACAATGTCTCTTCATTTCATCATTGTTCTTGCATTAAATATGAGTAGCTAAGCTTTAAGTTGGCTATTCCAAGGGAGAACTCCTCTTAGGTATGATAAACCAACTCTTTTTCATTCCTCCTCGTAGTGTACGTTGATTTGGTTTGACTAGATTGAGTGTGGACATGGTTGTGAGTTCTTGATACATCGTAGACTTGTCACGGTGTATACTTGAATCCTCACCTCCATCTTAGTCCTACGCTTCCTATGAATCAACCAAACATCTAGACACCACTGGAGGAAGGTCTTGATTTGATTTTGCATTCCCATTGGAATAACCTCTTCGGATTAGCCAACACTTGTTTCCATTTTATTCTCATCAAGAACACAATCACCAAAACTCAAACATCAAAGATTTTCACTCTTTTCATTTTTCACCAAAATCTCCTTCAACATAATTCTCTTCCTTCCCCGAGAAGACAACCATGGAATACAAATTCTAAGTGAAACACGACCCTCAAAATTCTCTCTATGCTTGGAGAGCACTTTAGTTCACACACACACACATGTCATTCCCACACATCCGTTTTCCCATTTCTTGCATCCAACCCAAGTGAAAGTGGCTCTCACCCACACACCTAAGTCATATATACAATGAGGGTTCATGTTTGGAAATTAGGGAACGCAAAGGAAAATATTCAAGCAATTTGCTTTAGATAAATTTTGATCATATTTGGTTGGATCCTCAATTGTTGTGTTTACTAATCATGCAGCCTTGAAATATCTGTTTACAAAGAAGAATGCTAAGCCACCTCTCCTACGATGGATACTATTACTTCAATAATTTGATCTCCTTTTCAAAGACAAGAAAGGAATTGAAAATGTAGTAGCAAATCATTTATCAAGGTTGAATTATGATACAAAAGAGTCAATACAAATCAAAGAAACCTTTCTTGATGAGTAATTATTTGCGATAACTAAAGTACCATAGTACGGAGATATACCAAATTATTTAGCTACATGCATCATTCCTTTTCATTATACTTGGACCCATAAGAGAAAATTTTTAAGAGAGGTATGCAATTTCTTTTAGGAAAATCTCTATATGTTTAAGTACTGTAAGGATCAAATAATAAGGCGTAGTGTACCCGATCATGAAACAGGTCAGGTCATTTCATTTTGCCATTTTGAAGCCTGTGGTGGACATTTTACTTTAAAGAAAATCGCTACTAAAATTTTGCAGTGTGGATTTTATTAGCGCACCCTTTTCAAGGATGTACATGTTTTTTGCAAAAAATATGACCGATGTCAAAGGATGGAAAATATTTCAAAAAGAAACATGATGTCTTTAAATCCTATTCTGATCATTGAAATCTATTATTGTTGGGGCATTGATTTTAAGGGACCATTTGTCACCTCCTTTGGACATTGTACACTTTGATTATTGTTGATTATGTTCCAAATAGGTTGAGGCAATTCCTTGTCAAAACAATGATCACCACACTATGATCAGATTTTTTTAAAAAAAAAAATTGTCTAGATTCGGAATTCCTTAAGCCATCATAAGTGATGGGGTGACACATTTTTGCAAAGAATCTTTTGAAAATTTGATGAAAAAATATTTGATTTCCCTTAAAGTATCTACCCCTTATCATCCCCAGACAAGTGGACAAGCTAAATTAGCCAATATGGAGATAAAATATATTTTGAAAAAAAAGTTAACCCAGATTGCAAAGATTGGTCTTTGAGACTGACTAATGCGTTTTGGTCTTACCGAACTGCATATAAAACTATTTTGGGAATGTCTCATTATCAGATAGTTTATGTTAAACCATGTCACTTGCCTATGGAATTGGAACATCGAGCATATTGGGTAATCAAAATGAAGAATTTTGATATTGACATAGCTAGTGCTTCCCACAAATTTCAGATTACTGAATTGAAAAAATTGAGAAATGAAGCATATGAAATTTGTTGCCTCATCCTCCAGGTAACGGTTTCTAGCCAACCCATCAACTGCCCGTGCCAATGGGAAGCATACACTACTTGGGGTAAAATATCATGTTTTTTCCCCTGAAACTTGGAACAAACACACTCCGGTGTATAACCAGTAACCCTCTTCCGATCACAATCAATGACAACTTAGTGTGTCATCAACCAATCCATCCTAAGAATGGCGACAAACTCTGACATGTTCATGACTCTAAGGTCTACGATGTGTAGAATCACTGAGATCTCAAGCTCACACCCCGACAGATCTGAGCAATGCATACCCTAGCTCCTAGGAGAGAACTCGCATGCAATGGCTCTTCCAAGATCTCAACCTCTAAGCCCAAATCCTTTACACATGTGTAGAAATAAATGAATGCAATGCACCAGAGTCAAATTATACCATTGCCCATAAGTGAGAGAGTAATAATGTACCCTGTATCACCGGCTGATCTACCAGCTAAATCTAAGTAGTGATAGCGTAGACTCGTCCTTGGGTCCCTAAAGTCCCAGCCTGTAAGCCCTGTCCTCAGCCTTGGTCTTTGCCCATGCCCTGGCCATCTAGCCTAATTGCAGAGTCCCTACTCGTGAAGTGGTAGGGCTCTATTTAGAACCCTAGAACTAAAAGTGGCTTCTCTGACCCATAGTAGGATAGGGAGAAATGAAAAATGTCTATGGATATCCTATCGATGATTGTGAATAAGATGCCCTATTGCTCTAGGTTCCCTGCCTCTGAGGACAATGCCGCTTTATATGGCCCCACTGGTGATAGTTGAATCAAGTCCGCCAACCCGCCTAATAGGTGGTCTTGGAATTTCTCCCAATTTGGGAGGATTTATCTTAGCCTTTGCCTTGGTAGCCGCAGCCCTGTCCTTGATACCCTTGTGGGATAGAAGTCTTCTGTTTTTTCCCCAAACTAGAAAAAGAGGATTGAACCTTATTCTTCTTGTCCTTAACTCCAACCTCCCAGATTCTCCTTGCATCTTTCACCTCACTCTCCATGGTTATGGTCATCTAAACCATTGAGTCCAAATCTTATAGGCGGTGTGGTCCACAATCTTCCTCCAGATGGACAACTTCAAACCATCCTCAAACCTCATTACTTTGGCCAAGTCTATGACCACATAATCATTGGTAAAATGGGCTAACTTAGTGAACTTAGTTATGTATTCCATCACTGTCAAGTCTCTTGCTTCAAATCCAAGAATTCTCGGGCTTTTGCTTGACAAACAATACATAGAAATTACTTGCCCATAAACAACTCATAGAACTCTCCTCCAAGCTGGAACACAACTAACCTTATCTTCGTGGCATTAGACGTGATCTGCAGAGTCTTTAAGATCTTATCAACCTGTTTGAACCAATGGTCGGCCACCATCGGATCCACCCCTCCCATGAAAGTTAGTGGCTTGTGTACCTTAAAACTTTTGAAGGTTACTTGATGACTTGATCCGAAATGTGTACACCCAAGTGCAGGCGGTCAAGTTGTAGTAATAATTCGGTTTGAGTCCGGAGTCGAATCCAAAGGGAATTTTGTTGCCTAGTGTTTCAAAGTGGGCAGTGATGAAGACCAATTGATTGTAAGCTTTTTGAGATTTTGTGAGATGTGAGAGTTTTCTTGAATAGAATACGGAATTCTTTTCAAGAGAGTTTTTCAAGATAAAATATAAGATTCAAATGAAATTAAAGTCACTCTTTAGTTCGAAGTTAAGAATATGTAATGAATTATCCGGTGTATTACACTTGTGCTTTATAACTCAATTAACTCACGTGTCAACAG
>CM042201.1:6026507-6048608 GCA_023539305.1 Ilex asprella
ACCATATTTCCTACCCGTAGGATAGTGTGAATATCCCTAGTCCGCTCTATATCCGTTTCCACCCTGGCTTTGTGGTCCCAGACATTCTTGATTCTACTGCCTGTAAACTGTTGTCCTTAATTCATCTCTACTACCTATGGGTTACTGTCCATCAGAGCCGCTTGATTGTGTTCACTTGTCCTGTGGACGCGTATCCCTTTGTAGCTTTTTAGGTTAACATTGTTCTGAGTTACCGTGCCCCGAACTCATATGTGCCAAGCCCATTAAACCCGAGCTTCACTTGGTCACGTCCTGGCTCCTAGTTCGAGCTAATGGGGGTATGACATGCATGGGCTTCCTGGACCACTATCCGTGGGCTTGGATGGTCTTGGGCCCACAAGGGCCCAGACTTTAACTGACCATCATCAATTTCCAAGCCTCAAATTTGTAGTCTACACTATACTAGTGCCTTAGGACTTGAGATGTTTGGCGCAAAAATTCATATGCATATATGATAACTTGTTTGTGGTAATCTGTTTGATAAGGCACTTAGCTGTTAGTTTACTGACTAACCGTTTTCACTACTATCATGACCGTAAACGATGTCAAATAGCCGCAATGGAGCTGCAGATCAACCCTTTGGATTCTGGGATTTTATTAATTGAATACATCTGAGATTCTTCCCATTGTGAACGGGTCATCCACTATTTTTCTAATTGACCGTATATGCTGTCGCAATCTGGCGTGGCACAAACTTGTTTTTCTTGGTGAGGAGCCGTCATATTAGATTATTTTTATTTGTTTAGATTATTGTTTTGACTCTTAATGTTGCCATTAATGTCTAAACACAACTAATTAAAGAATCTATATACTAATCTGCCGGATGAATGACTGCTTGATCCTCGAGAGGCCATGCTCTTTGCTACATTTAGTCCTCTTGATTAATTTAATTAGTAACTGCAGGGTGCACCTTTCATTATTGTTAATAGTTATACATGCCTGTCATCAACGTTGTGATAGCGTAATTGCAGGATGCTTTTCTATGACAAGTAGTTCCTGATGTGTGTCCGATGGCACATTAGGCCATGAATATAAAATCATTTCACTCGAATTTTATATTGTTGTAATTTGTTACTTTTTTTGAGCCCTATAATTTAAATTGTAAATTCTTTTTTTCAAAGTTCGGTAAAAGGATGTAAAAGAACATCTTGATGGTCATCTTTGTTTCATTTCTTTTCTTTTCGTTTCTTTTTTTTGTTTTGTAACCTGGTTTCAAGTTGCTCTTATCTTCTATGATAAGTTTTTCTTACTTGACACCATCTGGGATGTTCATTTGCCTCGTAGAGGTTGTATTCCTAGGCCTGTTCATATGCTTCTCTATCTGTCTGTGGCAGTAAGGGGTATGGCGATTCGCAGCTTCCCAATTCAAACATTTCTGAAAATTACACAAAATTCACGCGGTAATTAGAAAAAGGAACAATAGTTGCATAAACAAGTAAATGAACAAATAGAGTCTGATATCTAGATCCCCTAACTTCTGGCATTTGATTATTTGTAATATCATTATCTAAATCCTCTTTCCATTTTCTATGTGTAAACAAAGTCTCATGACATTTGCAGCAGTTTCCGATTGGTCATAGATTCATTTTTTTTTTACGTATAAATTTAATCTGAAGAATCAACAAAATAAAGCTTTTATTAAAGAAACTTGGCATTTTTCAAATCTTTATCAGGTGCCAACTTGAGTTTAGAATTAACCCAAGTTTATAACCATAAAAGACCAAAATTTAGAGTTTTCAGAGGAAAAGGTAACTATTCTTTTAGAACTTTCTATTTTTCAAAATAAAACTGCTATTATTTTTTTAAACTTTCAGAAACTGTTTCCTTTTTTTTTTCCTTTCAGAAATTCAAGTTCCTAATTAAAGTTTTATTCTTCTGTCTTATACATTGATGAACAAGAAGTAGAATCTAAACAAATGAAGGCATATAACTTTTATGTTTGTTGTCTCCAATATTTATAACTATACTACTATAAATGTCAAAAAAGTGAAATTTTTTTGATTAACTATAATATCCCTAACAAAACAACTAATACCTAGACTCTCATTGATGAGCTATAATGACAACATTATTATTGTAATTGGGCCTTGACTGGTGGGTTACTATTCTTTTTTTTTTTTTTTATCCAAGTGGGCTACTATTCTATAAATATGGTAGAAAAAAAAATTAGATTATCCATTTTTTCTAATCAGTATTTATTAAAAAGCCAAAAAAAAAAATTCAAATTTTAGATGCTTCCAATTCTGTCAAATTTATCTTCGATAATTATTGTAATTGATTTGCAGTAAATATGAGTTACCAACCAAAAATTTTAATTATTGTTAGTTTTTTATATTTATATTCTTTCATTGAACACAAAGCACTATGCACTGAATACCCCTGTGAATCTATTCACGCCTTCAATATTTCATACTTCAATTGAATCGATTCACCCTTTCTCTCTCACTCTTATGTTTTGTACCATAGTTATGAATCACTATTACTTACAAAGCAATGGATCTCATTCGATTTTATCTAGTGCTTAACTAGATGCAGTCAGCAACAAATGAGATTAAATGAAAAAGAAAAAAACACTTAACTGGACGCAGTGCTTCAAGTGTCGCATTCGATCTATATGCCATTGGTTTATTGTCTCTAATGTTCTTTACTTGATTTTTGTGTTTCCAATTGGTTTTCTTGCTTTGGAATTTGGTTCTTACGAGGTTCATTGCAGAATATTGTGCAGTGATCTTTATTTGAATAGGGTTTTCAATTGCTTTTTTTTTTGGGTGTTGGTTCAATTAATTTTTTTGGGGGTTGTTTCAATTGCTTCTTCAAAAGTGTTTAAGTTTAGTTTTAACAATTTGTGTCCATGCAATTTTTCTTTAATGTATTTGTCTATTTGTGGGTTTAATTGCTGACATTTTTGACAAATTTTTACTGAGCTTAGTGTTTGATTTTGCCATTTTTATTTTGAAATGTAAGTTATGGGTATTGTGAATTATTGATTATGGTTGATGTTCTATGCAATTAACACTTCAACCAGTTCACTTTAGAGGAAAAAACACCAAAATTTGTCATTTCCCTTTTCACTCCTAAATATCATATTCATAAGTAGAATACGGAATATTGGTGTTTTAGGCATAAAAGCGTGAAGAAAGTGGCTGATAGTATGTTTGACATTATTGCGAATTGCTGGAATTATGGATTTTTTTATTAATTCTTTTTGAAGTGAAATTTTGTTTTTTTAGGTTAAATGTTGAAGGCATTTTATAGTTGGAGATGTGATAAAAAAAATGGTAGGAATGAGGCATCGAACACAAAGTCATAAAAGAAGCAGGGTTTCTATTTATTATTATTTTTGGCACAGGAAACATCCAGTCTTAGTTGAAGGATGTGCTATTGAGCACTCTGCTTCATTGGACCTCAGGGCAGTGTTATTTCTTTCAACTTTGTTTGTTATATTTGTAGTTGAACATAGCCCTCTTTGTTTTGCACCCTTTTCTCATTTTTTTCTAATTAAAAACTTATTCGCTTCCTATTTAGGTTGTGCCCCCTCGAAGTTTCCAACCCATTGATTGCAGAAGTATGTATGACCTTTCTTCTTGCTACATATGTATCTTTTAATGTGAAGAATTAAGTATATGAGGATTTCAAGAGATCTTTCAATTGCTTTCAAAAGGGGTGGCATTTTTTATGTTCTCATTGGCTCTATTTTGTTTTCAAATATTATAATTGAAGTTGCATGAATATTGTAGGTGATGATTTTCATTCGTTTATCAAAGTAAAACTAAATTTGTAGCTTAATATTTTTTTATGGGTTTTATGTTCTTTTATGACAATTGAAGTTGGGAGAGTTTTAAGAGTGATTAATAGAAGGTATTTGATAATGTAATAGGATGGGTGAAAAGGAATCTATTCAATTTTTCATGTATGCCAATTTTTGAAGGAAAATTTTGGATTTGAAATGCATCTCTTCATGAGAATTTTTACTTTTTTCCTACTTGGCTAGCAACGTTTTGGTATTAACAACTTACTGCAAGAGAGGATGGCAATTAAGCAACAAATTGCAAGGTATTCAAACGCAAATTTATGGTCTCATTTTATGATACAATAGTTCCAATATAGCTGTGTTAATTATTTTTTAAAAAAAAATTACCTTCACTTATGTTTACGCAATTTCGTTGACATATAATGTTGAATTTTTTGAGTCTCTTTTGGCTTGAGAAATGATTTATCACAAAATACATTTATTTATATTCTTTATCTTTTATTGTATTATAGGTATCAAGAATAGGTCATGACACAATTCTTTTAAAGCAATAAGAAGACACATATGGCATTGTCCTTTAAACAACATGTCACTCCATGAAATATTATTTAGGGTGAATTAACAAAACAACTGCATTATTTTTCTTATGAAAAAAAATACAATTGTTACTGTTTATTGTGTTTGTTACTTGTTAAGGAATACCAATAAACTCGTAGTTATATATCATACTTCCAAATGATGTTATTATGAAAAAGGATATGTGAATAGCAAAATTGAGAAGAAAGAATACAAAATAGAAGCATAGACACCAAGCTGTGGAAGACATTTAAGCATTTAATTCATTTTTGGGCAAAATGTGCAGGAATGTGTAGGTTCAACTACATGATAGCTAGTGTCAAAGACAATAGTTGTAGTTCTTTTGGGTACCCATTAAAGGTCTGCCATTATCAATGCATTTCACTTTGTGTTCTGATTCTTCTATTTTCTCCAAGCAGTGTTCAATCTTGAGAGTATAATTTTTTTTCAACAGTTATTTATTTCATTTGACACAACTTATATTTTGGTGGGATATGTGGCTCATGTATTAAGCTAGCTTGTAATCAATCTTAATCAAAGCTTAACTTTGTTTTCCTTTTAAATTTTTTTGTTAAGCATGTAGAACAATTTATTCAATTTATGTCGGTATGGATACATATAGTTTGTGTTAATTTGTTTGAATTGGTGTGTCTATAACAATGAGATGATTAGTTGAGTTCATTTGGCTTGTAGGATGGTTATTAGATTGTTGGTTGATGATCTGAAGTGTGATAGATTACTTTTAGCACACGTAGTAGTGTTTTGAAAATTAATTATTTAGTACAATTTTAGAAAGTATTTGAATTTTCAAATTCATTAATGGCAAATAAAATGTGAACAATCACCACAAATGACTCAAGATTTAGGTTTTTGCAAATGATCATCATTTGAATTGTCAATTATCATTTGGAATTGTTGATACTGTTTTCCAAATTACCCTCTTGCATGATATTTTGAAGTGGACAGATGCCAAAGAAAGGTAGAACATAAATGAACACTTAAATTTACCTTGCAATGCAACCATTTCTTTTTTGTGTTTTCCAAAAATCATAATACTACAATATTTTATTATTAAAGTAGTTTTATTTTGGTGGGTATGGTGGATTTTAAAAATTGTTAATATTGCAAATTACAAGATATTGAGTTAAGATACAATTTACCTGTTTGTCCACAAGATTGTAGTGAGGCATTTGAACCCCATCAGAACCATCATGATACGTTTTTAACTCTTTGGCTGAATGGACGATAATTGAATTGCTCTAAACTCTATTAGATGAGAAAAAGGACCTGAATAGGAATGTTTATACTATAAAATACTACATCTGTCAAGTTGAGTATATCACAAACTATTGACTATTTTGATAAACAATCCATCGTGCTAATAAAGTTTTTTTTTTTAATTTTGTTTTTCTTATTTTAGAATGAGATATAGGTTGTTCATTTTGAGAGTAGCTATGGCAACAGTAGGTGTGTTAATGAAAAGAAGGAAACTATGGCCATATCAATGAAAGAAAAGCGCGCCAAAGTTAAGCTAGAAATCACTTACATTTTTTTCTTTTTTGGATGGATTAAATCAAAATTTTCTGTGTCCAAAAAAGAAGAAAACAAATATTTCCAAATTGAGGAGAATAATACTATATAAGTTAAGAAAAATGTCCATGTGAAAATTAATGTACATTATGGTCATTGCAAACCTATTAAGAACAAGTACAAATTGGTTTTGGTAGAAACTTGATTTCAGCCATAAAATAAAATTGGAGATTAACAGTTGCTTTAGATTGTTGGGAAAAATATGCATATTAATATATTAACTTGATAACAAAGTACGATATTTAAGTTAGTAAAAGTGAAAAAATAATAGAATATAAAATAAGTACGAAGTTTTTATAACTTTAATTTTTTTATTATTCTAATAGTTGAATGACAGTATCAACAATAACATGCTGGGGAAGTTAGTTGTTGAACGTAGGGAGTTACTAGTTTAATAATATTGGCGATAGCTCTGACTCTTGATGTTGCCATCAATGTGGAACAAACTAATTTGTAGGTCTAATGACTGCTTGATCCTCGAGAGGCCATGCCCTTTGCTTGTTTTAGACCTTTTTGATTAATTTTTGAAACTTTTATTTTTAGTGTATTCTTTACTTGTTTCTCATCAGAATAATTTTAAAATAAGCTAAGGATACTTCTATGACTAGTACTTCTTGATGTGTGTTCCATGGGCACATCTGGCTGTGTATGAAATCTTTTAAACCTAAAATTTTTTGTTATTGCAATTGTTTAAGTCTGTTCTCCATAATTTGGAGAATTATTTTTTAATAAAGATAATCTTTATGGTTTTCTTTTTTGTGTAGGTGACTCAGTTTCAGGTTGCTATCATCCTTTATGATATCAGTTTTTCTTGACACCATTTGGTTATTAACATTAGCCTTGTAGTACTTCTATTTCTATGCTAGGCATGTCCATATTCCCCCTTATCTCCTGGGAAAAAAAAATGACATGTTAGGATTTTAACCTATCAGATTATCATGAATCTCCCTCTTTGCCTTTTGACTCAGAATCGCAGATCAGATTCTTGCAGGGTTCTTTGCCTTTTGACTCAGAATATAATCATTTCATAAATACCCAAAATGGATACCCTAAAATTTGGTCATCACTTTGCATTAAAATCACGGTGGCCACTAGGCTAATTATTTAATCGTGTCCCCTCAAGGCATATAAGGTCCAGGGCTAGTTCACAATATAAAGTCTTATATGGAGATGTAGGCCCCACACTAATTTGACTTAATCACCAGCATCAGCATCATGATTATGTGGTTGCATTGAATTCCAACACTTACAAATATTAGTTGGATACAACAGCTAATGCATGATCATGACTAATTTATTAAACCACCCTGGATGACATATCAATCAATTTGGAGGATGAAAAGTAAAAACAATGAAAAGTATGAAGAGTACATTTTTTATCTTTCAAGTATAAACTTTTAAAGGGTGTTTTAATAACTTTTTTGAGTTATTTTATAACCTAAAAATGTATTATTTTTTTGTGTATATTTATCACTGTTGTGAATATTTTTACCACTGTTGTAATAATTATTTTTACCAATTCTATTCGATACAAAAAAATTACTACATTTATGATTACTTTTACAACTTTAGTGTGTTTTTTACCACTTTTTTTTTTCATTGTTGTGGTAATTATTTTTATTATTTTTTTGATTACCACAACATTGATAAAAAATAACCAAAAATATAATAAAAATACCTACAAATATAATAAATTTTGATATACTACTAAAATTTTATTTCTCGATACCATAATCAAGTTCCATATAAAATAATAGAGAATTTCATTATGTCAATTTATATTGTCAACATGATGTTCGCAATTTCATATTTTGTTGATTTTGGTCAAATTCAATCACAATTATCAAACTAATCCGCCCCCCTTGTGTGATTTAGGTTTATAAGAGATGTGGTTTCGATTATCTTACTTACTTGACGTTTAAAATTATGTATATTACCCGCTTATAGTTATGTATCAAAGTAAATAAATTGATGCCATTAACGAAATTAAAAAATTATCATAATATCCACGTTTTAAAATTTGATCCGGAGCTGAATATCACATATGTTTTCTTACATATTTTTTGATTTATCACTAATGTCTACTTAATTAGGTATTGTAACATATATTATTAAAAGTATTTTAGGCAGTTCCAGAATGTTTTTTTAGAAAAACAATAATAGAAATAAAGCTCACAATATGTTTTAGACGTGCGAAGCACATGCGCTCCATTAACTTGGATGATAAAAATAATAATTTTATTTTAATACATAAGTATAAGAGAGTAATGTGTAAAATTTTAAACGTTAAGTAGGTAAAATATTTTTAACTGAAATCACAAGAAAATAAAAAATAATTAACTCATATTTTTTTTTCAAGCAATTAACCTGTTAACATGGAAAGAGTTATTCAATAACTCATAATTTTTTTTGAAACTTTTTAACTCTTCGGACGAACCTATGGTATTCAATAACTTGCACAAATAAAATTTTGAAGGATCCAAATCCAAAGTGATTCCACGAAATGAAGGCGTTGACTTCTAACTGGACCAATCACCTTTATGTAACTTCAATAAATCAAGGCCAAGTATTGTCTAATTCTTTTAAGAGACTTCAGAAAATTAAACAAACTTACCTCCTTTTGTCCTATAAAACCAGGCCAAACAAACTGTTTTACTTCCAAAATCGCTCTTCCATTTCTCACAATACAACTCTTATCATGGCTTCTCTGAGCTGCTCCGCCTCCGACCTCGTCCCCCTCCTAGGCAGCGCTACCAACGCCACTGCGGCGGCAAATTTCATCTGCAACCAATTCGACAGTGTCTCTTCCACACTCTCCGACGCCACCTACGCCATAGACAACACGTACCTCCTCTTTTCTGCCTACCTAGTCTTTGCCATGCAGCTCGGTTTCGCCATGCTCTGCGCTGGCTCGGTCCGTGCTAAAAACACCATGAACATCATGCTTACCAATGTCCTCGATGCAGCTGCTGGTGGCCTCTCCTACTACCTCTTCGGCTACGCCTTTGCCTTCGGTGGCCCCTCCAACGGCTTCATCGGCCACCACTTCTTTGGCCTCAAAGATGTTCCTTCGCCAGCCGGTGACTATAGCTTCTTTCTCTACCAGTGGGCTTTTGCCATAGCCGCTGCAGGTAGTGATTACAATCTGCCAACAGTTTTTTGTCGCGAAACTATTCCAGTTCTCATTTTGTCACAGGATTTTTATTGACAACAAACAGGTCGTCACTGGGTTGCCACTAAAAGCTCATCGCTAAATTCAATTTGTGGCTATTATAGGAAAATCTGAAAAGATTGGGCACCCAAACCCATATTTGTTTTAGTGCAAAACAATATCTTTTTTGTAACTGAAAGTGTCTATTGCTTCTTTCAGGTATCACAAGTGGCTCCATAGCCGAGCGAACCCAGTTCGTGGCCTACCTCATATACTCATCATTCTTGACTGGCTTTGTCTACCCGGTAGTTTCACACTGGTTTTGGTCGGGTGATGGTTGGGCAAGCGCGTCCCGGACTGACAAGAATCTTCTTTTCGGGTCAGGAGTCATTGACTTTGCCGGTTCAGGTGTGGTCCATATGGTAGGAGGCATTGCCGGACTCTGGGGAGCCTCCATCGAAGGACCAAGAATAGGCCGGTTCGACCGGGCCGGCCGGTCCGTTGCCTTACGTGGTCACAGTGCTTCTCTTGTGGTATTAGGTTCTTTCCTGCTATGGTTTGGCTGGTATGGGTTCAACCCAGGTTCTTTTTTGACCATCACGAAATCTTACGGTACTAGGGGGACTTATTATGGCCAATGGAGTGCGGTTGGAAGGACAGCTGTCACTACCACATTGGCTGGATGTACAGCTGCTCTCACTACCTTGTTTGGCAAAAGATTACTTGCTGGCCATTGGAATGTTACTGATGTTTGCAATGGCTTATTGGGGGGTTTTGCTGCTATCACCTCAGGGTGTTCCGTGGTGGAACCGTGGGCAGCTATAGTCTGTGGCTTCGTGGCAGCTTGGGTTTTGATCGGGTGTAACAAGATTGCAGAGAAATTTAAGTACGATGACCCGCTCGAGGCGGCTCAACTCCACGGTGGGTGTGGCGCGTGGGGATTGCTCTTCACTGGATTATTCGCAAGGAAAGAATATGTCAACGAGGTGTATCAAGGGCGGCTGGGGAGGCCGTATGGATTGTTCATGGGTGGTGGTGGAAAGCTATTAGCAGCTCAAATTATTCAAATATTGGTGATCATTGGATGGGTGACGGCCACTATGGCCCCACTTTTCTATGTGCTTAACAAATTGAAACTGCTAAGGATCTCAAAGGAGGATGAAATGGCAGGAATGGATCTAACCAGGCATGGCGGATTTGCTTACATATATCATGATGAAGATGATCTCTCCCATGTGTCGGGGTTTATGATGAGGAAAATAGAGCCTACTAATAGTCCAATGCCATATCAAAATTCACCATCCTCAGCTGTGTGACAACTGCCCGCTAGAGAAGCACTATATCATGCGCCAATTATGACGGGATTAGGTAGTATTTGGTCCGAGTAGAAAGTCAAAGTTTAGTTTCTCTATCATTGGTGCTTGGATTATACGTATGGTCTTCTAATAATTGCCTTAGGAATGCATTATAAAATATATTTATGAAAATGTGAGGTTCTCTCTCTCTCTCCTCCCCCCCCCCCGGAAAAAAAAAACAATTGAGTTTGATTTTTGCATTGTACACCTTGTTCACTAAAAAGGATTAGTATGTAAAATGGACTTCATATACTGGATTACTTGTGCCTTGTCTCATTTGACTTCCAAGATTCTCAAATAAATTCTACTTTTGTCTTTTGTTGTGCGCACCATAGATTATTATATATTTTCAAATTTTTATAATGAATAATTATCTTAACCAAGTTTTTTGGTACTCAAAGTTGTAATGCAAATTATGGAGCTTTATATCTACTCCTACAAATCACACATCAACTAAACTATGGATGTATATAACTACTTTATTGGAGGAAATGAAGCTTGTATGCGGCATTGTACACAGTAAATTTAAAGGATGAATGTCAAATGAGCTAGCTTTATAAATAAGCATGAGGGTATTCAATAACATTTGCTTACACCATATCTATACTACTTCTAGAAGTGGTTTAAGAAGAAAAACTTTTGTTTTCTTTATTTACCCTTCAATAACTCTATAATGTCATATTTATCCATTCACTCAATGTTGCCTAATTGTATTCTTACCTTAAAAAAAAAAAATTGCTACTTAAATGCATTGCATGTTACTTCACCCTTCAAGTGTCCCTCTATCTTGTCCTCTCTCTCTCTCTCTCTCACACACACACACACACACACACAAAACTCCAGTTCAACGGTTACTCCTTCCAAGTTAGTAAACTTCTGTTTTTCTCTTCCACCCTTAAACCATACAATTAAGTCATTTCATCCTTGAATGTAAACTAATTTTTATCCTTTTTTTACCCTATACATTCTTACACTAAATAAGCAGTTACAATATCCTATTAATGAGCTCTTACTTCTCCGCCTCATAGTTTGCCTAAAAGACCATAAGCCACAATTGGCAGGTATGCAATGAGGAACCTAACATACAACAAACATAGAACATATCATTTTTAAGGTTTGATGATGATTGTAGACTAGGAAAAGACCTGCTCAACAGCATTCCAAGATGGAAGTTGATTTCAACACATTTCTTGCACCTTTGTGATCCTTACCTGGATTGTTTAGGAAGATCATTTCGTCAATTTCTGACACTCCAGATGTAATTCCACTTTTGCCTCTCCCAAGGTTGGGTACGCTCGGTTTGATTTTTTGAAGAGTAGTTCAGAAGCCCATTGAAGCAATTGGTCAGTCATGTCAGCATTTTGCACAAAATTGCCTCTTACATGCCATGCACATGCCAACAACTGTCTAGAACTGCCATCATCTGCAGGGCACATGCCACAACCGTTCGGAACCGCCTCAAATGTTGTGAACCTGACTTCCTTGTGAGCCCACATCACTTAATTAGCCTTGCCTTCATGCCTAGCCATGCCCAACCCATGACTTAGTCTTCCAAGCTAGCATTGTCCCACAAATTGAGTCACCTGACTAGCCTTTTCTTGCAAGCTTGCTTGTGCCCACGTACTCATTCATTAGCTGCTATGCCCTAACTATGCATGAGGCTTTAATCCCACAGATTGCACCAAATCGTGCCCATGCATGAACTGCCTCGCTCAGTCATGTCTGGGTCTTCAATCACCCACTGATCATGCCCAACGTGCCCATGCATAAACTTTCATCATGAGTCACGCATGGGTCTTCAATCACACACTGATTGCACCAAGGGGTTGTTTTCTCAAGCAAAACCCAGTTTGGCTAAGCATGGGCGCCTTTGGGTGAGGTTACCCTATGCCAACGCCGAATCAAGAGCTAAAGGGTAACAAACCACCCCCACCAGAAGAACTTGACGTCTTTGTCGAGAGGTTGTCCAGATTTCCTTTGATTTGATTAGGCTCAACACGGTTCTTCCTCTAATGGGCAGCCTTAACAAAACTGTCCTTTAACTCATCAGCCAACCCTTGCTTAGGACGAGTAACTCTCTATGCAGTAGAACATCCAATCCTCTGTTTCGCCCCTCCATAGGCAAAAGACTACTACTGTTCCACAATCGCCATCCGATCAGAGACACGGGCTAGAAGCTTTGCACCATACTCCAGCTCATTTTTTTGGTTACCTCCATATTCGGGTAGAAGGTCTTTGGGGAGATTTGGAGGAGAAGTCTCAGTACATTCCTCCAAAATTTTTGCCACCAACCCGGGCATTTTAACCTTCTCAACAGGTTTGTTCCCCACCAAGGCAGAAAGATACATCTTCTTTCCTTCTTGCAACCCAACATCAATATGTAAGGCAGACATCATCTCCACTTTTCGCTTGCTATCTCTTTTGTTTTGGTCTGCCACCTTCTTTGCAGGTAGAAAACATGTTGCTCCTGAGATCAGCATTCCATTTAAGTGTGGCATCAGTGCCACTTTTGCCTTTACAAAGAACTTATTCTCGAGGAAGACATTGAAGTCATCCTGAAATGAGATGTCGTCTTTTGCTACAAGTTTATATACCCAAATAGTTGTTCTTTATTCGTTTTCACGGTGAACATAGTTGAAATGGGTTGATTGACACCCTTAGCTCCAAGTTTAAGGTATTCTAATTCTTAAGTATTAAACTTTCTATTTTTTCTTCAAACTCTCAACTAGGGTTGCAGAATGAGAATCCATCTTTTCCAAGTGTCTATGCCCAAAAAGTTGTTTTCCGTTTGCTTTCATGACAAACGGAGTGGAAACGGGCCGATGGACACACTTAGCTCCAAGTTTTAGTTTTTATACTTCTAAAGTGTTGAATTTAATACAATAGTAAAAAGACACTAAGACTCAAATGGCATGTCTTCATTAATTGAGGTGCACTAGAGACTATGTTGCATTTGAAGTTGCATCTGCAAAATTTGTTGCATCATCTGTTGATGTGCGTCTTCAAACTTATCTAGCTTCACCTTCGTTTCATCACATTCATTTTGAAAAGAATCAACAACTGCTTGCAACTCTTCTATCTTGTCAGCTTGTTCTCGAGGCTCAGTAGTGGTTCTTAATGACTGACTAGAGGATAAAGGCTTCGGGCCGTGTCCATATCCTTTATTATATCTAGCTCAGTTGTTAAGGACAGTGCATGTAACTTCATCTTGTGTTAATGGTTCTAACTTTTCTGAGTTATGTGTGGACAATTCTTTCAACTGCTCCTACAATTTAATGTATTTAAACCCAATTAGTGAGTGTATCATAAAAATTTATTTAAAAAAACATAATTTTCTACAATTTGAAATACTTACATATCATGACTCCGCTTCAAGAGAAATCCACTCACCCTCCTTTTTAACGCGAGAATCCCAAAAAACATAGATAATGTTGGGTGGCTTATTAGTCGTAGGGTCCCTCTGTTACAGTTAATCAAAATATCAACATTCAAATTTATGAATTTCCTATATATTAAAATTTAGAAAGCAACCATTATATGCTAAAGTGTAGCACCCTTTCAAATAGGGCAAACTGAAAGGACTTTGAACCTATCGAGTGGTTGTAAGGCAGTTTGGCAAGGCTTTTCGCATTTTTATTAGATTTTGCCTATATACAAAGAATATAATTAGTAAAAAATTGGGAATACAAAGTAGATATTAATTTGCATAGCCTATAAAGGTTACCTAAAATTTTGGATCCTTGTAAAGTGTTTCAATTATGTACTCCTAATCCTCCTGACTCACATCACTATATGACTTGCTATTTGGATCAACACTGGACTCAACCAAATTCTTGTAGTGCATATGCATATAGTATCGGTGGTCCCTATACCTTGCAACAAACTTTTTGTCGATAGCCTAACACTAATTTTTTCACAATACTCGTTTATGTTAAACTTTGTCTGCAACAAAATATAACTATACAAATTAATTACAAAATGTTGTAACACTCTACACAAATAAACATATTGTTGAAACTAAACAAATATGTCCAATAACCAACAACCGTGCAATGAGTGGTGACTTATCCTATTTGGTTGTTTGCTTTCATTTGTGGACATTTCTAATAGGGGAAACGTCCTCGCCAAGGAGCCAATCTCTCCCATCACCTTCGAACAATGTACACCCACTGGAACGCCGACTCCATTGGGAATCAAAACATCATGAAGACGCTCAACATTTTTCCCTCTAGACGGTCCTCGACCTCGTTTCTTGGAGGTAGAAGCTGCGCAAAAATTAATAATAGATGTTAGTCCACCATTTTAAGAAACTATGTTTACTAAATAAAGTATGCATCAAACTTGTACTACTACCCTCAGTGCATGCAACAAATGTGTTTGGGATAGGCTATGATGTAGGTGCATCAGATAATACAACCCTAACACGTGTATTAGAAGATGCAACCCTATTAGCTGCATTAGAGGATGCAACCTTACTAACTTTTGTGGTGGCTCGGCGACCTAGTCCTATATGTATAAAACACCTAACATATAGAAATATATAAATTATATCGACAATATCCAAGTATATCAATTATATAAGTCATAATTTATGAATTACCATGAAAATATATTAATAATTCATCTACATATCTGACTCTTCGTCAGAATCAGAATGGGAATGCACATTATCTTCTTCTGAATCATCATACTCCACTTGTGCCTCATCATTATCATTGCATATGAAATCATCAATATTATTATTTTGTCTTCTTCCCCACTGGACAATCCGGTCTTTAGGAATGATTTTTGGATCAACGTGAGTTCTATGAAGTTCACCTATTTCGTTATCTTCGACCACTACAGGAGCAACCTCTGTTGATTCATCCTGTTGGAATGCGTCACTTGGAACATACGATTCATTTTCACTAACTCCTATATCTTCCAACTCAAGAACATCTCATATTCCTCGATGATGCATGTGTTGTACAACTTGCCAATCCCTACCCAATTTTGTATTATTAATATAAAATACTTGTTTCACCTAATCAGGTAGGATAAGAGGGTCATTTGGATACCATTTATTTTTTACATCAATGCTTGTAAAATGAGCATCAGTCTGAACTGTTTTTCCACTACAAAAGTTGAACCATTCACATTGGAACAAAACAATACTATAGCCAAATATGTAACTCATCTCCCATGCTTTACTTAAGTATCTGTAGAAGTTAATTGTTTTATTATTATGTTCTCCTTGTACAACTAACCCACTGTTTTGGATTTTTCGACGATTGCCACGATCTTTAGTGTGGAACCGACTATTTGCTAGTGACCACAATTTTATTGTCCAGAGTACAATTTTATTGTCACATCACAACTGTTTGCTAGTGACCACAATTCATCAGTTGCTTCACATGACCCTTCGCCTCGTAACTGATTCATTTACACATGCATATGAAAGTTTTTATGGTTTTACAAACTAATGAAAATAATGCTTATAATCTAAATTTGTATAGCTTACTTGAAACCTCCCAGTAACTAAGGTAAACAGCATAGAAAAAGCACCCATTTTTGTACCAGTTCCGGAAGAACGAAGAAAAAGGGGATGTTTTGTTAATAGGAATAAGAAAGTGTTTATAGCCGTAGCGATATAAACAAGAATACTCATTTGAGCCACAGGAACATGTACATAGAGAATACGAGAATTTTCACCTTGTTGAAGATCTAGTGGTGCTACTTGAAGACTTAAATGAATAGTCATGGCTGTTAATAACAACCGAGATCCAATGAGAATTTTCACGTAGCTTCTGGTCATTGACATCAAAAAAGAAGGTTGTAATAACGAAACAGACATGTGATAATTGGCTTGATCCGAAATGTGTACACCCAAGCGCAGACGGTCAAGCTATAGTAATAATTCGGTTTAGTCTGGAGTCGAATCCACATGGAACTTGTTGTGTTGGTATTTCAAATTAATCAATGGTGAAGATCAATCGATTGTAACCTTCGAGATTTGTAGTTGTGAGATTGAGAGTTTTTTTTTCTTGGATTAAATATGAAATTCTTTCAAAGAAGGTTTTCTAGACAAAATATAAGATAAATTCAAATGAAAGAAAAGTCACTCTTTAGTTCGAGGATCAGGACAAGTAGTCAATTATCCGGTTTATTATATTTGTACTTGATAACTCAATTAACTCTCATGTCAACTACAAGTTAATCAGAAGGTAAAGATGGACTGTGAGAATTAAAACTATGATTCCGATGTCTTTCTAGAAGTTTACAAGTATTGTCTGTGCCGAGACTTAACCCATCTACATACATACAAGTGTTTCTACAACACATCCAACCATGACTGTAATATTTCATTCTTTAAATGAAGCACAATAACGGGGATGATTAAAGGGTAGCCATGAAGATCTAGCTGGAGTACTTGCCTTGAAACGAGGAGTCTTTCCATGCAAGAGTCATCCGTTTCATAGAAATACTCTCTATTATACAAAGTACCTTAGCTTTGCTAGATACAATCAATCATCTAATAAACCAGAGGATAAACATTAAGCATTAAAACAGTGCATAAATATAACTCCCAGATAATTTATACATGCCCTTTACCTCTTACTAAAGAGTGAATGAGAAACTACTCACTCTTCATGGCTTTGGTAAAGCTAGAAAAGTGAGCGATGCTCATCCCTCTAAGTAGAGGACTTTATAAAATAAAGGCACAATAACAAGGAGCTAATATTCAACAAAGAATGAGTGAATCAAGTTCTACCCTTCAAGGCTTTGGCAAAGCTCTAGAAAAGTGGAAGAGTTTCACTCCTCTAAGAAAGAAAGAAGGAAGCTTAAGTAATGTAAGTGAAAGATATAAACAAAGGAATGTATGTAATAGCACATATGTAAATACTAAACGTAAATAGAGAAATGAAACTTCTTAAGTAAATGTAAACATGAATGTAAAGAAATGAGTGGGAGTCTAAGCTTCCCAACTCTCTACCAAAGAGAAAACTAAGAACATTAGAAGTAGAAGTGCTGCCCCTTTGTCTCCCAAAAATAAGAGTATTTATAGGCAAGAAGAAGGCAAGGGGGGTGAAGAAAATAGTGCTTGTCGCCTAAGTCAAAGTGAAAATCCAACCACTCTGTAGACAGTCTGTCAAGGATGTTCGAACGTGAGTTGGCGTTCGAACGTTGTTGTTGTTTCTGCATTATGGACGTTCGAACGGTTGAAGGCGTTTGAATGTTTTCTTCTATTTTTGCTCTAAGGACATTCAAACACCAGATGAGATCTGTCCTTATTACTCAGATGTCACATGACCTGTGGTCCTCTGTGGAAATCTCCTTCCACACTCCATGTAGAACTGGTCATTTATTTGTTGCAACACACCATGTCTTTAGTCTGATCTTTTCAGTGCTCTAGTGGATGTTCGAACGTGAGTTGGCGTTCGAACTTGGTTCTTTGATCCTCAGGACTTTGGTTCTTGCTTGTAACACATTTTGTCTCAGCTGGTCTGGTTTTTGTGAGCGTTCGAACGTTGGTAACACATTCCTTCTTTGTTCCAAGCTTTTCCCATTTGTTCCCTAATTTATTGGTATTACATTCAAATGTACTTTTTGTTTTCCTTGAACCCTTTTTTCACTTTAGAACCTGAAATGTCATCATTTAAACTTCATCAAAGTATAATTAGTCCAAAAAGGGCATTATAATATGCTATATTTGTGTACCAATCAATAATTTGGTCCTACCTAGTGGAACAAAAAAACATGGATCTATATTCAATACGCAATCAAAGGATCCCCCCCCCCAAAAAAAATTGAAGAATTCCCGTTGCTTTGTTTTCACTCCACTCGTGCGTGGTACTTCTTGCTCGTGGAGTGGCATACCCAGAAAAGAAAGGTTTTGGAAGGAAAAAAAAAAAGAGGTTCCCTTTTTGTGACCAAGAGCCCATCCTTGATCCAAGCCGAGTTTTGCATTCCTTAGCTTGGTGCAAAAGGCTTCTCTGACATATAACTAATTGTAAACAAATAAAAAGTACGATAAGAATGCTCACAAATATGTATATTTAATTACACATATTATAGATACGGATCCAGTTCGAGACTATTATGTAGGACAAACCAATGAGCCATCCCTCATTCCTATTGAGAGACCTTACTTACTTTTCTAATTCACCCAAAAGGACGAACATTTTGGGTGAACAAAGCTAACCCTTGCATATTTTCAACTCGATCTGCATTTCATTCCTCGTTATTAAATATTGTTTTGATTCCAGTAAGATACAAAAAGCAAAAGGTAAGATACTCTTTGAAAATATAAGCCTCCACAATTGAACCTTCTAGACGAGCTCGATTACGAACATATCCTTTTAATGTTCCTAGATACCTTCAGCAAATCACAAAACATATAAGGAGATAACTGCATTGGTTCAACAATCTTGGCTTCCCTTGCAAGTAAACTGCTAAATGCACCATAACATCGAAGAATGCTGGTACAAATATATTTTCCAACTTACAAAGAATAAGTATTATGCTATCTTGTAATGAATCCTAGTCTTTTACCATCAATGCCTTTTCATAGAGTTGTTGCAAAAAACTTCCCATCTCTAACAAAGTAGCACAAAATTCCTTGTCCAAGTAATCACGAATTCCAAGTGGAATAAGTTGTTGCAGAAGAACATGACAGTCATAACTTTTCAGGCTCGATACCTTACCATCCTTTGTGCTCATAGACCTCGATATATTTGTTGCATATCCATCTGAATATTTAACTGATTTCAAAAATTCATAGAACCCTTGTCTAACTTTTGGAGATAAAGTGTATCATGCAGTTGGTTTTATATATGACTCCTTATTCTTTTGGAAGTGGAAATCTTTTCTGATATGTAGGTCCTCCAAATCCAGACAAACTTTATCTATGTCCTTATTCTTGCCATCAATACTCAGCAATGTGCCAAGCAAACTCTCGCATATATTCTTCTCTATGTGCATGACATTAAGGTTGTGTCGAATCTTAAGCACATGCTAATACAGTAACTCAAAAAAATGTTCTTCTTTGTCCAATTAAGTTCCTTAGCTGTCTGCTTTCTTTTTCGATTGCTTGGATGTTTCCCAAATTTCACATTTGGTAGACACTCTAATTAATCTAAAATCTCTTGCCTTGATAACTCGCAAGGTTTTGATTTTTTCTCAATCTTACTATTAAATAACTTACTTCATCCCAACCATCTTGCGGCAAGTAACGATGACGGCTTGTGTAGCCTATTTTGCTTCTTAATGACTATGATAATGCATCAAAATTACAAGTGGGGCTTGCTTGGTAAGCTTTTGTAATCCATCCAGATAGCTTACCATAAGCAGGAAAATTATTTATGGTCCACATAATAGTTACATGCATTTGGAATGTCAGTTTGCTACATGAATAAAAAATTACAACACCTTCCCACAATTCTCTCAACTCATCAATTAATAGTCACAAATATACATCAATCTCCTTCCTGGGTGTCTATTGTCACAGAATAAGCAATGACATCATGAACAAAGTATCAAGATCATAGGCCACATATTGTAAGAATTGCTCATGTTCCCTAAAGAGTTAAAACCATTAATGGTCAATCCAAGCCTAACATTATGAGTGTCTTAAGAGAAATCAAGATATTGCTTATCAAAGTCTTCCCATTCTTCAGAATCACCAGGATGCCTTGAAAAATTCTCGTCATCCAATTGCTTCTCTTGGTGCCACCTCATATCTATAGTCGTCTTCCTCAACATAAACAATTTCTGTAACCTCGGTTTCAATGGAAAGTATTGCAAGATGTTCTAAGGTATCTTCTTACCTTACCATCATCAAGCTGATAGCTTGACTCACCACATATTGTACACTTATCCAATTTTTTATTTTTTTTCCAAAATACCATACAATCGTGCCTACATGCATGAATGGACACATATCCCAATCCCAAAGCTTATAAGAATTTTTTAGCATCATAGACAGACGCAGGAAGAATATGACCTTCAGGTAAAAGGTTTGCCAATAGCTCTAACATCAATGTTAATGACTTATTGCTCCATTTGTTCAATACCTTCAAATGAAGTAACTTAACCTAAAATGACAAGAGTGAATATTTTGTGCCACCAGGATACAAAACATGTTGTGCATCCTTCAATAATTTTTCAAAATTTTGAACTTCCTCACTATCAATATCCTCACATGTTTTTCCAGCACGAACACCCACTAAATCATTATCCATGAACATTTACCTACCAACATCTTCCAACATTTTTGGTATTTCATCTCGATCATCATCTTCACTGTCGATCATATTATCCTCGACACTATCAACATTATCATCTTCAAAAAAATGGATGACATTCATAGGAACGCGTTCCCCATGGTGTACCCACGTCGTGTAAGAGGTCATGATCCCTTCACATACAAATGATTTTTCATAGTTTCATCATCATTCCATTCTGCATTCATGTAATTCCTACATGGACATTGAATTTTTTCATCTCGACTTGAACGTTCCATGACAAAGTTGACAAAACATTTGACCTCATCAATGTATTTCTCATCCAATCTATGTGTAATTGTCATCCAACTCTTGTCCATAATTGATAGCCTAAAAATCACATATTGATCAATGTCATGTACCAAGCATCATGCAAACTATGCCATCAACTCCTTCCTATTTTGGTAGGTGGTCTTCTCCCATTCAGGAATGCACATTCTATATAATAGGAAACATCTCTTACCGCTTCGTACATCTCTAACGAAAATCTGGTAGCATCTCCCCATAGTTCTCCAAGTGCACGACATAGACTAAGTGTCGTTGCTACACCCATCTAGTATGTACCCAAAGAACAATGAGATATGTCACACAGAATATCCAAGAGATGTAACAAGTTAAGCGGAGTGATACTAACTACAATATAGACTTGTGCATTCCTAAACTGTCAGAAACTAGACAATTCAAGAAATCTCCACGGGCAAAAAAAACTATGTTCAATGTGGATTCTTGAATGGGTACTAAGGTTTCATGCAGACATGAATATAATAGTACAAATTTTAAAACTTACAAATAGATTGTATTGAAACCTTAATATAAATTAAGGTTTCAATAAATAACCAAAACTAATAACTCGCCCATTTCCAAAAACATTAATAAGTGATCAAACTAGACATTTTTTTTAATTTGGTTATCTTTGCTCATATGTCACTCTTATAATCATGAAAGCCAACAAAAAATTGTCAAATAAACTTGAATTTTCAAAACCTCATAATCAATCTCTAAGGTTGTCCCTTCTCCGATATATATTTACTCTTAATTGGAGGCAGCTTGAATTTAAAAAGGGAGTGTTTCAAAGAAGGCGTGACTTCTTGGAGCTTCCAAATGAAGAAAACTTTGCTATGGTTGGAGGAAAGTTCAGTTCTCACTTTTTGGACTCTCTCAAACTTGGAAGGGGAGACTGCTTGGGTGATTTAGGGGAGATCCCACATGTCTTGCAACTTTATCTAACATTCCTTGCAATATTAAATGGTGCTAGTGTTTATAAAGGGAATATTATGGAAGGTTGGCTTGGTTAGACTCAATTAAAACATTGTGAAGAAAGTTTGTACAGAAGGTCTAGAGAACTACTACAAGGGATCATTATGATCTTATTATGCA
>CM042201.1:6053019-6076954 GCA_023539305.1 Ilex asprella
TACTGGGAGCACGCGACGTTCGAACGTATAGCAGTAATTTGCACTACTAATGTTCGAGCGCCAAATGACGTTCAAATGTGACTTACGAATCTGGGTTTTAGAATCACGCACAACATACCATTTTTTCCACTATAAATACATTAGGCTACCTCCGTTAGGCCCATTTCAACATTTCTAACCCTAGATAGTCTTAGAGAGGAAGAAAGAAGGATAAAAATACAAGATCAAGGAGGATTTTCACATTGAAGTGAATCAAAATCTCAAGTTCTTCACAAAAAACTAAGGAAGAAGGTAGGGGTTTACTTCCACTCTTGTCCATTGAAGCTAAGGAATAAATATATGTATGCTTTGACTCTCAATCCTATATATACACTATAAAATCATTATTTCTTGATTCTCTTGCAAATGTTATCATGTTTTGGAGGAAGCTATTATGGAATAGCCATAAAACCTCTTTTTCTTGTCTTAAAAATCCTAGTTTTCAAGAGAGATGGATTTTTCTTTTCATATTCCTTTGTTCTTGATTGAAAAACTTTAGTGCTTTGTATTGAACAATAAAATGGTATTGGTTATGATCTCTTGCGTATTTTATTAAATTGTTCTATTGGAATAGTACATGTTAAATTTGGGAATTTTGGATTTGCGTGAGATTTGAGGAAATGAGTTTGTAGTGTATCTCTTCTGGATGTTTAGATGACCATGGGTGACCATTGACCGGATTAGAGTGGGTTAGATGTGTTTCTTACTCCGTGTGGGTTGGAGGGTTTCCTATCACTTGTAGTGGGGTTGGTGCCTTGCTAGGACCAAACCACTATTTGCTCTTGTGTTATAGAGGCTGAAGGTTAGTACACTATTCCTGGGTTGAATCATCCTAGTTGATGTGTCGGTATACGACCTTCCTAAAGTTGCATATCCTTGTGAGGATTGAATTTGTGTGTGTGGGCTAGAATATTCTTGATGTATTATTCATGCGATGTCATACTTTATACCTGAGATACAATTTGTGGCTTGAGATACATTGTGGGTAGTGTTATAAATGGTGGGTTATGGTTCATTGTTGAAAATTGTTTATTGTTAAAATGGCTTATTGTTGGAATAGTTTAATAATGGAATGGTTTATTGCTTGGAAATTGGTTTTACTTCTTTATTTAATTTATTGCTATTTCTTAAACTTGAGATCCATTCAAATGTTACTATTTTATTTCAAAAGTTACATATGATATTTTGTAAAAGGAGATCGACCTATTTTATATGTTTCAAAAACTTGTTCAGGTTTGGGAGGATTTTCCTATAGAGCTTAGTGCTCACCCCCTATAAATAATATTCTTTTTAAATATTAGTTTAGAGGAAGAGCTCGGAGTTGATGAGCAGGTGCCTTGGGAAGCTCATGTTGATGGGCATGTGGATCAGGAGGGTGATGTCTAGAATTATTCTTTTTATGTTCTAAACTAGGATGTTCATTTTGAGAGAATGTTCATGTTAATATTTTTGTTTGTATTCCCCTGCGAGATAATAGTTTTGCATATTTTATTGGGCATATTCTTTTAGATGTAATGACCATGGTTTGGCCTATTATTTTGGATGATAGATGTAGATATTATGGATGATGAATTAAATTTTCTTTAGTTATGGATCATATTATTTGCTCTCATGATGTGAATGGTTTTAAATAGTAATGCCGTCCAAGGGGGATTTTGGGGCATTATAGTGGCTTAGCATCTTTTTTTTTGTAAGTAGATATTTCAAGGCTGCTTGATAAGTAAACACAATAATTGAGGATCTAACTAAATATGATCTAAATTTATCTATAGTAAATAGTACATCAAGTAATTCTTTCTCTGCAGTAGAATAATGCATTTGTGCATCATTCAGAGATTTGCTTACTTAGTAAATTATATATAGTCGTTTATTTTTTTGTTTAACCTAAGACAGCTCCTAAAACATAGTCATTAGCATCACACATTAATTCAAAAGGTGAAAACCAATCTAGAGGTTTCATAATTCTTGCAGAAATAAGCATGCTCTTAAGTTTATCAAATACTAATTGACGTGCTTCATTCATTTCAAACGGTATATCTTAACATAGAAGATTACACATTGGTCGGAATATCAAACTAAAATCTTTAATGAATCTCTTATAGAATCACGCTTGACCTAAAAATGATTGAACATCTTTTACATTCTTAGATGGAGAGAGATTAGCTATTAACCCAATCTTTGACTTATCAACTTCAATTCCTTCTATAAAAACATGACCTAAAACAATACCTTGTGTAACCATGAAATGACATTTTTTCCAATTTAAAATAAGGTTTATTTCCTCATATCAGGTAAGGAATTTTTCAAGATTTTCTAAACACAATTCAAATGAATCACTATATATCAAAAAAATCATCCATGAAGACTTCCAAGAATCACTCCACCATATCACTAAAAATACATAACATACAATGTTGGAATGTGGCTGGAGCATTACACAACCCAAATTGCATTCTTTTATAAGAAAAAGTGCCAAAGGAACATGTAAAGGTGGTTTTCTCTTACTCATCAATAGCTATTTCAATTTGGTTCGAGCCGTAGTACCCATCCAAAAAACAATAAAATACATGTCCAACTCTTTTTTCCAGAACTTGGTCCAGGACAGGTAGAGGAAAATTGTATTTTATGCTAAGAGTATTTAGCTTCCCATAGTCAATACACATATGCAAACCATTGATTGTACACTTAGGGACCAATTCATTTTCTTGATTTCTTACTACTGCGACACCAGAATTTTTGGGTATTACTTTTGTAGGGCTTACCCATTTACTATCAATTATAAGATATTTAATATCAACATCTAACTTTTTAAGCACTGCTGCCCGAACAACTTTCTTTAAATGTGAATTCAATCTCCATTGTGGCTGTCAGGACAATTTAGAGTCTTCTTCCAAGTATATACAATGAGTACAGATAAGAGGACTTATTCCCTTAACCTCGGCCACCATCCCACCAATTACGCTTTGATGATTCTTGATGACTCTTAACAACCGTCTTTCCAAAAATTCTGACAACTTTGAATATATTACCACTGATTCCGTTCCTATAATTAATTAATGTATTTGATGTAGGTAGAAATGGTTGTCCCAAAATGAGAGAAATTTGTGTAGTGACATGCAAAACTGTCTGTGTATCTAAAACAATAAAATTCATTGAAAAATAAAACTTGTCGACTTGAACAAATACATCCTCAATATTTCGTTGAATTTTTGTAGAACGATCAACCAATTATAATGTGACATTTGTGGGTTTCAACTCACCTAACCCTACCTGCTTATAGACTGAATATGGGAGTAGCTTGACCCTAGCTCCTAGATCAAGCAAAACTTGCTCAATCCTAAAGTTTTTGATTATGCATGAAACTATAGGACTCCCCCTAAATTTTCTATTAAAGTTAGAATTATGAAAATAAATTTTTTTTGGAAAGCTTAGGATTTCTATTTTAAAATGAAATAAATTGTAGCTCCAAATTCTTAGTATCCTAAGAATTATGACAAAAAGAGTAGGAGTGTTTCATGACGTTAACTCGAAACCAACTCACTTGTTCTTTTTAAGACATAATGGCATTATTGTGACATATTCTATGATGCTTCAACTTTGTTAATGTTTCATGATACTAATTTAGGTCTATTTCCATCTTGAGTGAAATGTTTAGGCTTAGAGGTTAAAACCTTGGAGGATCCCTTGTATGTGAGTTTGCCCCTAGGAGTCAAAGTCTGCATAGACAAGATATATTGGGGTTTTGAGTTAGAGATTAGTGGGATCCAACTCACGGTGGACCTTTAGGTCATGAATATAACAGATTTTGATGTCATCCTTGGGATGGACAGGTTGGTGACACATCGAGTTGTCATCGATTATGATTGGAAGAGGAATGCGGCTTACACTTCAGATGGTGTTTATTTCAAGTTTTAGTGAGAGAAGCACAACTTTATCGCAGGTCGTTTATGACTCCTAGTGGCACAGGCAGTTGATGGGTTGGCTTACAAGCCTTACATTGGAGGACATGGAGAGACAAGATTTAGGTCTACCTTAGGTGGTGTTCAAGTATGTGGTGTATTCCTAGACGAGTTACTGTGGGTTACCTCGACATTAAGATGTTGACTTCTTTTACAAAACTCGGGTAAATTTAAATTTTTATTAAAAAAAGAGAGATTTTCGAACTTTTCTCTATGATTTATGCCTTCTTGTCGCTCGAATCAACACGAGCAAAGAACAAAAGTCAATCTCCTCGTCGTGGGCAACGCAACCATACCAAAAAGGACGGATTTCAGTGAAGTTTAAAAAATGAGATTTTGGAGAAAGCTTGGATTATAACTTATTTCGGATTCTTGAACCTTCCTACGATCATTTTATGTTTCAAGAGGTAGGGTATTCATCCTAACTAGATTTATTTCCAACCTAGGGTGGTTATATGAAATGGGTAGGTTGTTAGATGTATTTAACAATTGCCTGTTGTTGTAAATTGATGAAATGGGTAGAATAAATTCTATCTTGAATTGGGTATGTAAAAATTACTTGATGTAGTTTCTTGAGTAATGTGATGAAATTAGACATTTTATGTGATTACATGATTTGGTGCCTTGGAGTTGTTTGATTTAATGCCTATGTGAAATTAAGTGTGTTTTGCATAGATTATGTATAACATGCTTAGAAAATTATTGTTGAATGTAGATGTTGATATATGCTAGATGATATATTGACATTATGAGGATTTATGAAAATTATATGCTTATGATATAATTAACCATGGTGTATGTTAGAATGTAGTTGAGATTATTCACATATCACTCATACATAATGGACATGATATAATATCACAATTATACTTTATATTACATATATATGGAGACATCGCATTCAGGGGCATTAGGCATGAGTGGGGGTGTGTGTGCATGGTTGTCATTGAACACCACTCTTGGTGAATGATGTATGGGTTTAGGAAAGTTGGGCCAAGGTCCGGCTGAATCGCACTGTTTGCATTGAAAATTGGGACGGGGCTAGCAAGGATAGCTAAACTATCCCTCGGGTGAGAGACCTAGTGCTTATGATACGCACTTCCTTGATATAGTCCATAAAGTGTGTCAATGCACCCGGAACCATTGGTGAAAGTCCATGAATTTCGTGTTGGTTGGGTGCCCGTTGGTGTAAGTCCATAACTATCCACCCCAAGAAAGACCTAGAGATTTTAAATAGTCATTGAATGTGTAACATTAATGGCGAGGGTTTAGAATCCCCAGATATCATATGCATGACATTTGTAGGTGTTAAAAGAGCTGGTGAAGCCTTGGGTTGAAGTGCAAGAGTGAGTCTCATCTTATTTCATGGCACAACATGGTGATTTTCAACATTGAATTGAATATTCTTGATTAGAATGGTTGTTGTTTGTTGAATGTAGCATGTGAATATTACATATAGATCTAGGTTGGGGAATTGCTGCCTCTTTAGGAGATACCCTATTGAGCGTGGCTCACCCTTTATGGAAAAATATTTTTGATGCGGGTACACACCGGTGAAAGGCTCTCATTTCGGGCCTCATGGTTGAAAAAAGGCTAAGATGTGGCTTTTGAAACATATTTTGTAAAAAACTATTATGTTATTAAGTTTTGGACATGTAATACTTGAAAGAATTGTAATGTGAACTTACATGAACTTTTTTTTGCTTAAAATTGATGTTATATGAGTTTGGTATGAGGTTGTATAAGTTTGGAATGGACTGGAATTGAAAAAGGAAGGAATCGTTGGAAAATTGGTAAAACCTATCGGTAGAATGTCGAGTGCTTCTACCGGTAGAATTTTTCCAGTGGTCAAAACCTATCAGTAGAACTCAAGTTTTGTAATAGAACTTTTTCAGTAGGCAAAACCTACTGGTAGAACTATGACAAACCTACCGGTAGGTTTCCCAAAAATCTCAAATTTGAAAACTGCTTTGCCATGCTTTCAGGCTTAGTGTCCTTTTTTTTCAATGATGTTAATGGACAATAATGGAGTATAAATTATTGTATATTGGACCTTAGATGAGTCATGTGGTTGAAAAGTATGCAAGTTATATGTTTGGGAGTGTCCGAAATAAGGGGAACCCTGCTCAAACTTTCAGTAGTCTTGATCCTGGTAAAGGGGTATGTTGTGATGTGGTTTCGGGTTATATGACATTCATGGGCATTTTCGCGAGTTGATGGATGATCAACGGGTTAACAATGGAACCCTGGTTTTAGGGGCATCACATCTCTATTCAATTATAACCTGGTGTATCCCTTATTTCTATAATGCCGCATAGGATGGCATCGACAGAGTTGTAGGAGCTAAAGGTCCAATTATAAGAGCTATTGGAAGGAGGCTTCATTAGGTCATGTATCTCACCTTGGGGTGCTTCAATGCTATTTAAGAAGAAGAAAGATGGGACACTTAGGATTTGCATCGACTACAAGTTGTTGAATCGAGTAACAATCTAGAACAAGTACCCATTGCCGAGAATTAATGATTTGTTTGATCAACTAGGAAGCCACAAGTCTACACGAAGATAGACTTGCGCATGGTTACCATTAGTTGAGGATTAGGGAGGATGATATCCCTAAGACGATGTTTAGGATGCAGATGGGCATTTTGAGTTTACGGTGATGCCTTTTGGTTTAACAAATGTCCCAGTAGCTTTCATAGACCTCATGCATGGGGTGTTCCAATCTTATCTAGATCAGTTTGTCATAGTATTTGTTGATGACATTCTGATTTACTCCAAGTTTGAGGAGGAGCATGAGGGTCACTTGAGGATCGTTTTCCAAACCTAGAGAGACCACCAATTGAATGTCAAGTTTAGCAAGTGGGAATTTTAGATGATAGAGATGAAGTTTTTGGGTCATGTAGTGTCCACTTTGGGTATATCTATTATGCTAGAGAAGGTGAACGCAATGATGAGTTGGGAGAGGCTGAAGTCAGTCTTTAAGATATGTAGTTTGTTAGGATTTATAGGGTACTATCAATGATTCATCAAAGACTTCTCCCGACTAGCAGCTCCTATAACAAGATTGATAAGAAAGAGGTCAAATTTTAGTGGGATGACTCATATGAGAGGGTATTCCAGGAGTTAAAGAGGAGGATGACTTCAGCACCTATTTTGGTTGTACCCGAGAGAGGGTAGAGGCACACAGTCTTTTATGATGCCATGAAGAATGGGCTAGGTTATGTTCTGATATAGACAGGGTGGTAGCTTATGGTTCTCTACAATTAAAGTACCACGAGAAAAGTTACGCTACAAACAACATGGAGTTGCCAATCGTTACCTTTATCTTGAAGGCATGGCGCCACTATCTTTACGAAGAACAATTCAAAGTGTATTCAGGCCACAAGAGTCAAAAGTGCATATTTACACAGCATGGCCTTAACATTAGGCAACACAGTTTAATAGAGTACCTGGAGGATTATGACTTTAATTTGCATTACCATCCCAATAAGGAAAATGTGGTGGTTGATGCTCTTACCTAGAAATAGCAGGGAGTTTTGGCTAGTACAACTTCCTAATAGTGGCAGATGCTCATGATTGTGGGGAATTTTAAGCTACACTAAAAGGATCAGACTCAAGGCATCATGGGCAGTCTGATAGCTACTCCTTTTTTGCTAAATGGAGTGGTTAAGCCCCACATTCAGGATGCAGAGATATTTTTCATCAGGGATAGGATTCAGGTTATTTTGGACGAAGAGGGCTGGGCTATCCATGTTGATGGTAGTCTATGGGTAGTAGGGGAGAGTTATGGTTCTTTAGTCTGCTGACTTGAGTGAGGAGATACTCATAGAGTTTCATTAATCTCGTTTTGCGATTTATCCCGCATGGTACAAAGATGTGTCATGATCTTTGCCGCTAGTACTATTGAAGTAGGATGAAGAGGCATGTTGGGGACTTCGTGAGTTGATGTTTGACGTGTGAGCAAGTTAAGGTTAAGCACTGAGGTCTACAAGACTGCTCCAGCCGTTAGAGGTGGTTGAGTGAAAGTAGAAGCATTTCACGATGAATTTTGTTACCCATTAGCCATGCACTACGTGGGAACACGATGCGATATGGGTAATAGTGGATCGGCTTGCCAAGTCGGCACACTTTTGGTTGTGCAAATGACCTTCACACTGGAGGAATTCTACCGACTATATATACGAGAGATACATGGCTTACCAAGTTGGCACACTTTTGGCTTTGCATGGGGTACCCATATCCATAGTATCAAATTGGGATCCTTAGTTCATAACTCAATTTTTGGAGAGCTTTTTGTGAGCTATAGAGACTTAGTTGATGATGAGCACAACTTTTCAACCCCAGACACACAATCAGTTAGAGAGGACTATCAAATTTTGGATGACATATCTCGAACATTCGTCCTAGACCACAAGGGCAGTTGGGAGGATTACTTACCCTTGGTGGAGTTTGCCTATAACAACTCTTATTAGGCAAGCATTCAGATAGCACCCTATGAGGCGCTTTATGTCATTCTCCAGTCTGTTGGACAAAGGTTGGAGAAAGGACCTTCCACGGGTCAAGATTTGATTAGGAACACCTTAGAGAAGGTGACATTATATAGTAACAACTTCTAATGGATTAGAGCTAACATAAGAGACACGCTGTGACAGCAAAGACCTCTAGAGTTTGAGGTTAGAGATCACATCTTCTTTAAGGTTATGCCTAAGAGGGGAGTGGTTAGATTTGACAAGACGAGTAAGCTATCCACTAGGTATATCAGGCCCTTCGAGGTACTCGAGAGGGTTGGTGCAGTTGATACTGGTTGGCGTTATTGCCATATCTTTCTGAAGGGCACAAGTTCCATGTCTCCATATTTCAAAAGTACACCGTAGATCCTAAGCATTTGGTGGATTGGGGGAAGCTTTTTGTTAACACAGATGGGACATTCGAGGAAGGACTAGTTCATATTAAGGATAGCCAAGACCAAGTTTTGTGTGGAAAGACTGTGAGCCTAGTGAAGGTGTTGTGATAGCATAGGGGCATCGAAGAGCCGACATGGGAGCGCGAGGACTCTGTGAGGGCTACCTATTCGTTCTCATTTGAGGATGGACGTACATTTTTTATAGTCATTGCGTAGTATACGACCTGTTGCATATGCATTTTTTTTATGTGCATGTTTGTAATTTCAAGGACAAAATTTCCTTAAGGGGTAGATTGTGAAACTTGGGAAACTTAATTATCTTTTAAAACTTAATTAAAAGATAATTATCCATTAAAATACGATTTGAAAACCTAAATTTTTCTAGAACCCAGATCACAAAATGGACCTCATTGTTGGATTCGCTTGCAAAATTAGGCTAGCCAGTCAATTTTTTTTAAATTCTGAGATAGTCGAATTTTTTAGTATTATGATACAATTGGGTATCGCACAATTAAAATTATGTGATCAGATTTTAATCACAGAACCTATAATATAATTTAAAGTAAATCTTATAAAATTATATTAAACATGACATGTGGCAAAATGTAAATAGTTGGGATAAAATTCGATCAATAAGAAAGTGACATGTGGCTCAATATGAGCCTTGTGTAAATAAGAAGTTATAGTGGAAGACTTTAGTCTTCCAAGCCTTTTCTCCAAACATTTTTAGCCGATATATATATATATATATATATATGTATATAAAGTAGAGTTTTCTTTAAACTTTTTCTTCCTTCACTCTTCGATCTAGCAAGATCCGAGCAATAACATACCTAGGAGCAAGAACTAAAGTTGCTCACAACAGCGAGGGCTACACGTGGAGTACCATCCACATTAATTTAGGACAATTTTTGAAAATTGAAGTTTTATCTAGAGGTTGAACAAAGCATCGTTTCGTATCATGAGGGATCGTTCTACCTTGCACGCATGCTACAAGAGGTAGAGTTCCCTCCTATCTAAGGTTACTTTCAACTTAAGGTTGCTATATGAAATGAGTTTGAGTAAATATATGTTAATTATATGATTAGCTTATAACTAGTGTTGCTTGTGAGTTTATTGGAACCAGTGAACATGTTGTCTAAATCCTATTTGAATTGGGTTGTTGAAAAAGTTTGGGGAGGAAGAAGTTTGGTTTGATGAGATGGATTATGTCGGTGAAAAATGTACCTTAGGAGCTTGATAAAATGTCTAAATGAATCAAGCACGTTAAATTAATCAATGTATATAACATGTGTTAGGTGTTATGGTAGAATGTTGTCATATGCTTCCATGATATAATTAACATTATGATGAAGTTTATGTGGTTGTGTTGTGGGAATGCTATGTGTTTACATTTCATGCCTTATAAGAGTTTTGATAAAATACTTAGGTGAGCTCTAGTATGTTTATTGGATTGTAATCATATATGACATGTTTGAAAATGTTTATGCTAATGGACATGTTGAATATATGTTTCATGATATGATGAGCATGATGATATGAATTGAATTTACAAATGTATGGGTTGCACTATATTTCTAGGCATTGACATGAGTGTGAATGGGTTTGGGTAAATCACCAACTAGGTGAGTTGATGGGTGGGCTCAGGAAGGTTGGACTTAGGTTTGGCTGAGCCGCACTATATTTTATATAAATAAATGTGTCGGGGTGTAGCAAGAAGGACTAGATTCTTTCCCGTGTGCAAGACCAAGTTACTTGGTTTATAAATTTTTCGGTTGTTAAATTCCAGAAAAGTGTAACAGTGAAAACGGAGTCATAGGTGGGATATCCTAAAGATCCGTTGATGGTGTGGTGGCCCTATGCTGAAAGATCATAAATTGCAGCTCAAAAAGTCATGGAATTAATTAAATAGTCATTGGATGTTCAACATCAATGGCATGAATTTTGAAATGTGCAGATTCATAAGCATGACATTGCATGTGTTGTGGGGGCCCGAGATAGGGCTAAGTGTTGGCATTGCATGCATGAGTTCTCACTTCATGACATGTTACAGTGTGTAGCATTATTCACGTTGTACATATGTGAATGAATGTTTGAAAAATATTGTGATTGTGAGACATTGAGCGTTGACTCACCAACCATGGGAACATATTTCAGGTATTGCACGTTTTTCCACTAAAGGCCCTCCTACGAGCCCACTTTGACAATGAAGCCAGATTTTGGCTCACATTTTGGAATTGTAGTCCCATTATATTTATTTTTGGCCTTGTTATATTTATACAAAGATTTGTATATTCTGAATTAAAGGCATGTATATTGGGGCTATGTATCTATTATTTTCGATAATCAATGTGTTTTACATGAATGGTTGATAGTTAATATTCAATATATTGGATGTTGATCTCTGACCCGGTGTGGTCATTGGGGTTACTTAGGTTCAAGTTGTATTTTGGATAGAGATCCCCGTACAAAGGAGACTCTACTTGATTTTTGTTAAAGTTATGGACCTTGGTGAATGGGCTATCATAATGTGTCATGAAGTTAAGCAGTATCACGAGTTATTTGCGGTTGATTGGTGATCAACGAGTTAATTACAGACCGCCAGATTTTGAGACTTCACATGTCAAGTATGAAAAACATTTAACCAGTATCTGAAAATATACTTTTTAGGTAACAATAAAGAAATTTTTACCAAATATCATACATTGGGTATCACACCAGAGACAAACTGACAATCCTAACACTCACACTAAGGGGTGTCCATGGTCATGATTGCTCACGGGTCCTGTTACCTAGCTCGAAAAAAGGTCTGAAACTCGATAGACCCAGTAGTTGGCCCGCTAGAGCCGGAGCCTAATAACCTTCAAGAGAGGGCTTGGACCTGCCCCCAAACCCATTACATGGACTAAAACCCATTAAATCCCTACACAAGAACCCGTTCAGCCCGCTTGTCCTTTCTTTGAAAAAAAGTTAGACAATTGAATTTGAAACTTTGAAAGTTCAGTGAGAAAAAGTTAGGTGCAGTTCCTACCCTATTCATGAATAAAGTTATTCACTTTACTTTTTTTCCATATTAACTCTACTTTTAATTCAAAAATGTAATTTACAAAAATATTAAATTACAAACATATTCATTATTTTTGAACGGCATTGTATATAAAAAATTCTGCCCAATAGGCTCTCAAGGCCCACCCAACAGACCTGCAAGGTCTGCCCAGTGAGTGTCGGGTTGGGCTGTGGGTATCTTACCCCTACTCGAAGCCGGTCCGACCATACCCGACCCGTCCGATAATTAAGCCGAGTAAAAATTTGGGCCTACTCTACCTAGGCCCAGACCCAAAAAAAATTTGTGGGCTTAACTTGACCCCATGGACACCCATACCCACACTCAATATCAAACCTTTAGAAAATTCCACCCCAAAAATACATGCTCGTTACGATATCAAATGGTACTCAAGCTTGAAAGGCACTAGACCTCCAAGTACATAAGAATCCATGAGGCTCTTTACAGTCTCAACATGAGTCATAAGCCCTCTGCCACTCAATCATAGGTGTACACAATTTTATCAAAAATTAATTTTTTTTTCATGAACAGTTCAAAAATATCAAAACCATTATAATTTTTGAGAATAAAATTGGATAAAAAATATCCAAAGATAGAGAATCAAAGGATTGAAATGAAATAAGAAAGTTGATAGTATCTTGAAAAAAGTACAAGCATCGTAACAAGTGCGAAAAACAGAATCTATCTCTAAATAAGATAGAATTTCAAAGACAATAGGAATATTGGGAGTAATATGAAAAAAAATCTATCGCTAAACGCAACCGTTGTTCTAAATCACAAACTGAAGCTCAAAAGTTACGATTTCCACGGGCGAATGAAGCTCGACAACTTCAAAATTGACCAACTATATAAAATTCAACTACAGAGTTGCATTCCTTGACCCCAAAAACCTTAAGAATGACCCTCCTTTTAAATTAAAACCCAAGATTAAGAAAACCCAAAAGACTAAGTTTTGGTAATTTTTGAGTTTTTTGGTTGTTGGCCTTTTTCATTCACTCAACCTTAAAATTAGAGACTTGGAATTGATCCTTGAGTTTCTAGAAAACTTACAAATACTTTTATTTACAGTTTGAGCTCTAATTTGGATAGAACCTCCACTTTCCTTCACTTTCTCTAAATTTCTCTCTCTTCTAGCACCATTTTCAATTGTATTGACCACAAATTTGCTCCCTTTCTCCCTTTTGTAGCCAAAAATCACCTCTTGTAATCCTTTATTTTCATGGCTTGAAGATTTTGAGCTATTTATACCACATTATACCATAAATGAAATCAAAATTACCTCAATAATTTTTCCTTGGATTGAATTTTTCCAAAATCCCAATTTTACTGAATCACTTTTCTAATCTAAGATAAATACTTTGGATCAAAAGAAAATATATTTCCACCGAATCAAACCAATATACCTTTTCAATTCTACCTCTCTGAATTATTTTAATTAAATATTTTTTTTGAATTAACTCCTCCTATCTGATTCACCAATATTATATCAAATCAAAATTGACTTCGTCGGATCAAAGTTATTTACTTTGAACTAAATCACCTATCTCAAAATTCTGCCATATCAAGTCAACCGTTCTAATAATCAAGATCTACAATTATCAGCAATTATGAGATCACTAATATCGAGATTTATCCTAAATCAAATTACTTACTCTAATGAAAACTAGTTGCATAATATATTTAAAAACTTTCTCGAGGTAAATAGTATTTCTTTTTTAGATTAGTCTCCATTAGTACCGTTTGGCTGATATGTGTAATTGGTGAGGCCAATATAATTATAGAAATTCTATTGAGGTCTTCAGAATAAACATTAATCTAAAAAAACTATATCTTTTTTATTTAATTTTAAGCCTCGTTATAAACAATCAGTCTTAGTCAAAAACAACTATAATATGGTCGACTAATTAGTTTTTTTTTATCTCTTATTACTATATTTGCCATGTAAAATGTTTTTAAGAGTATCAAATTAACTATAACTTGTGAGATGACATTGCAATCTAATTATGCATATTGATATTGTATTTTGTGCAATTGAGTGGTTGAGCTCAGGGCTTAAAAAGGAGGAACTGGATTGGAGATTCGCAAGGGATATTAATAGAGTACATTAGAATACCCTGTCAGAACTACTTAGCTCTAGATGGTAAATAGTTAACCACAGAGACAATACTAGAGAATAGATGATGATAGATAGGGGGTTTATGGTGGTGCACTAGCTTGGAAACTTGGCTACTCCATTCTAATGGAGTCTCTTTCTCCTATGATTGGTTGGGAAAGACAATTACAATGCTCTTGAGAGTCAATTCTCAGAGATTAGATGCTTTTCAATATGAGGTATAATCCCTGTTTATAGTGACTAGGTACATGGACTTTGCATAAATAGTGTGACTTCCTTCAGGTCATTGTGATCAATATGATGGAATATTTGGCCGTTGGAGGCTGCATTCCCTAAGCATGACATGGCCTTCTAGAAGGTGGAAATTGTTGCAGTCGTAACATGCACTAGGGCCATGTTGTTGTTGACTGCCAATCTGTTGTTCTTGAGCTGGGAGGTCTAAACTGGGGTCACGAGTTGGGCAGCTAAGGAAACAGAGCTCAACTCGATAACCAAACCTTAATTGTCTCAAACTGGGACCCAAACTCTGAAGTCATCATGCGGGCCTCCATTTTAGGGGTTATGTTTCTGAGTTTCTACTAGGCCAAGCTTAACCTTGGATAGTTTTTGGTGTCATCAGTTGTCCCCAGTCTTGAGCTAGGTCAACCTTGCCTGACATGGGTTGGGAATGACATGCGCTTCTAGCTGTGGATAAGCTTGGCTCATGTTTACTTGGAACAGGCATGATGGGATGATTACCAAGAATTTTGGAGTAGCACGTGTGTGAGGAGTCATTCACGTCTCGATTATTACACACGTCTAATGTTTTTGCGCCACGTGCCCAGCAGTACTAGTGCCTTAAACACCCTTGCAGAACAAAACTACAAAAAATTTCCCCCTATTTAGGTATTTTCTACCCTTTCAAACTCCTCTACTTTCTTTTCCCAGAAAATCTCTTTCTATCTTTGCTTGCCTTTTGCTTCATCTTCTTCCTCTATTCTTCAAGCACTCTCAACAAGCATTTGTGTTCTCTTGGGACTATCTCGTGGACCTCTTAGGTGCCCTTCTAATCATCAATCGCCTCTATTCCTAGGTACACTCTTTGTCTTGCTTAACTTCTCTCTCCTAGAGTTTCTCGATTAACCATGGATTCTTATTCGAGGTGGTTCTTCCATTTCTAGACTTTTTGAATATGCTATTGTAGGAGCTTAGGCCAATCTCTCTCTTATCTTCTTCTCTTCTTGGACCCCTACACGATTGATAGGGTTTTCCTTTTCAGTCATTGGTCTCTGGATCTTCGAGCAATTGAGGATTGTTCTATAAACGTTCCTTTTCTTTACACTTTCTTTGGGTATTTCACTCCTCGTATCCTTATGCCATCTTCTTTTGAGACTACAATGTCTTCTAGCTCCCTTACTGGGGTTGATATATCTCTTTAGACCCAATGTTGCAGTCGTAGATGGATTGGTGAGGACAATCGACCAAGCTCTCCCGATGTGAGTGAAAGAGCTAATTTGTATAACTCTAATGAGGTCAATAACTTTGGCGATATGGGTTATGAGATAGATAATTTCTCCGAGGTCGATGTGGTTGAAGCTCAAGCTCAATGAGATTAACTTTCTCCTTCCTCGCTTAGTTGTCAAGCCCAAGAGTTCTCAAAAAGACAGGCTAGGAAAAATGTTGTTGGTACCTCCAGCACCACTAGGAAGGATGAGAGTGCATCGAGCACCTCAAGTGCTCCAGGGCCTAACAGGATTACCCCTCCTCTGCTAGGTATCCTCTCTACTAAATTCAGCTTTCCTAAGGACATGCACATCTTGTGTGTTGATGTTGAGAACCCCTATAACATCTTGCTTTCTGGAAAGACTTACTTCTTCAATATTGTTTTTGAGAATGGGCTTAGGTTTCCCATGTACCCCTTCCTCAAATTCATGCTCCAGCACTTCAACGTTTATCTTACTCAACTTTCTCCCAATTTCTAGGGTGTTCTTGTGGGTCTTATTTTTTTTTTAAGAAAAGGCTTCACTAGCTTCCACCTGTTCCCCTGTTAATGAATCTTTTAGACTTCATGTTATCCTTAGTTGAAGGCTTCCTTTGCATTTCAAAGCGTGTAACAACTCTCCCTTTAATAACTGATCTTTAGACCTCTCACAATGGTTGAAAAGATAGACTATTCTTTGTGTCTGGTCTGAAATGGGTGTTGGACCTGAAAGATGCTTTAGATACCGTTCCTATGCCTTAACCTTGGTTAGACTCAGATAACTTAGGAGAGTCCTCACAGAGGTGTCTTGTTTGAGCTCATCTTTCCTTTACCCCCAACTTTTAAATTGCTAACATTTTTCCTTGTTGTTTAAGGTATTCGCCCCTAACCTTTGTGCCAAGGATAGGCTCCTTCCTCTAAACCTTAAGAAATGCTCTTTAGACAAGTATGCTGAGTTCATCTCACCCTCAATCTTAGCTAATCACAGGTTGGGGTTGCTGGAGGCTAAGGGTGAAGTTGCTGCACCTCTTTCTGCAGTTAGAGGAGTAGGCCTTTCTGGTACAACCTCCACCTTGGTACTATTTTCTATATTTTCATCTTATTTTGTTGGATATTGGGCTTAAACCTTTATTTTCTTCCCTTGCTTAGATCTTAAAGCCATGGCTCCAGATGCTAATGCCATTGAGGCCAACCTAGCCAAGATAAGGGCCAATGTTAGGCCTCAAGGGCGGCTAGAAAAAGGAAGGGTGAGGCCATTCCCAATGTCGACTTGGTATGCATTCCTTGGAAAGAGTGAATAATATTGGTGGACATCTTATCAGTACTTACATTGGACCAAAAGTCCAAGCTGTTAAAGCTCCTTAAGGATCATCGTAGTGCTATAGGATGGATCATCACTAATTGGAAAGGGCATAAGTCATGTTGTATGTAATCATTTTATTTATTTGGTAGAGGATTCCAAACCCTCTTGCCAAATGTAATGATGGTTAAACCCTCATCTGAAAGAGGTTGTACGAGCTAAAGTATTAAAATTGTTGGATGCGAGTATCATATTCCATATCTCAGATAGTAAGTGGGTCAGCCCTACCCAAGTCGTATCTAAGAAATTAAGAGTTACGATTGTTAATATTGAAGCAAATGAGTTAGTGCCTACTCGAGTTGTCATAGGATGGTGCACTTGTATTGACTACTATAACTTTTCTTGTGAATCACTGGTACCTGTGCTTGTGAGCATAGGTACCAATACTTGAGCCCACTAGAAGCTAGTTACCTGTGAGGTACCGGTACATAGGGCCCAAATTTCCTGTAATTTTCAAAATTTTAACCTTTAACACTACAAACTCATATAACATCCATTACATTAATTTGTTTACAAAAGAATAACATCCACGAGAGTCCCATTACTTGTCTTTGTCAAAGTTCAAGTTTTGTATATAATTTATACAAGGCCAATATAGAACTATATAAGGGACTATAAAATATAATTCTAGAGCCACATCCCAGCTCTGTCGTCAACACGGGCCCAAGTGAGAGTCGTCCATTGGAACCTTTCCAACACCTAAAATGTATCGCCATAAAGTGTGAGTCACACCCAATAAGGCATCTCCTGAGGAGCCCACTCCCCAGTCCTGATGCATACGAAATGTCACATGCAAGTCATCATATCAAGAATCCATCCAAACACATACGTTTCATAAATGAATGCTACCAACCCATGTCAGGCCATCAGATGGAAATTCGCGCATGTAAAGCAAACCCAAGCCCCATTGGCTCCTCCAACATATGCTATGTCATGCGTATCCATCTAGATATTTCAAGCCCGCCATTGATGTTAGACATCCAATGACTATTTTATAAAATCTCCTGTCTTTCTTGGGTGGGTAATTTATGGACATTACACCAATGGTTTACCAGGCCAACACGTCATTTGGGGGCATTACACCTCTGGATCTTAGTACACAACACACATTTTTTTGGAATTTCACCGCTGGTCAAGTGAGTGAACAAATTAATCAGACCTTACACCCAAGAAAGAATCTATCCCTTCTTGCTATACCCAACGTATATTTTTAATGAAACTTGTACAACTCAGTCGAACCTCGATTCAACTTTCCTGAACCCACGTATCAACCCACCAAGGATGGTGTTTGATTAAAAAAATGCACACACTGATAAGCATGTAATATGGCATATTTAACAGCCTCATTACATGAATTTTAACTCAACTTTGCGTTTAATTAGTTAGAGTTTGTCGAAGTTGTGAATAGTGAAGAAATTTTGATGTTGTAGGTAATAATAGAGTAATTGATGGCTTTCAGAACCCTACAACTATGTTTGGATGAGTGGTGAATAGATGGACACATTATATGTAAAATCCGAGTAAATTTGAACGTTTTATGAAAAAGTACAAAATCGTAAATTTCCAGTTCGGTATGGGTTGAAAACTTGAATTTTTCTAGAACTTGGATGACGAAACAAACCTCACTATTGAATTCATCTCGTGAAATCTAGTTACTCTGCCAAATTTTATTGAATTCTGAGATAGTCATAATTTTTTACATTTTACGAGGCAGTGAGGTCTCGGGTGACCCAAAAATGAAATTTTTCATAAAATTTTGAAAGTTACAAAAAAAATTTAAAGTAATTTGATATAAACATATTTTGAACTTGAACCGGAGCGAAATTTTGTCGTTTTGCGGCAAAAGCAAATCTGAGAAAAAAGGGTCGTGTGGCGCGTTGTGGGCCAAGTATTCTACGAGTATAAATAGGGGAGAAAAATAAAATTCCTCCCCTATTCAGTAGCTGGTTCTCACGTTCGAAGAGAAGAAAGGAAAAAGAAGGAAAAAATGAGAAAACTCCACCGTCTCTTTACGATCTACGACTCTACAGACGTCGAATCACCCCGAGCCAAGAACAAAAGTTGCCTCCTTGACGTGGGCTACAAGACCATACCAAAAATCGAAGATATCATTGAAACTCTAAAAACGGGGCTTGAAGAAATCAAGGGTTTGAGTTTGATTGGGATTCTTGAAGGTTTCTACCAAGTGGGTTTACGCTTCAAGAGGTAAGATTTTCTCTCTAATTAGACTTATTTTCAACCTAGGGTGATTATATGAAATGTAGGTTAGTAGAGATTTTTAACACTTGCATATGGTGATGAAATTGGTGAAATGGGTATGAAAAATAGGTGAAATAAATTCCATCTCGAATTGGGTATATGGGATTGACCTAATGTGATTCTTGAATTGTGATTTGAGGGCATGTTATGTGTTTACTTTTTGCTTGGACGAATTTAGTGTGTTGATAGCATGATTATGGGATAACATGCTTGGAAATTGTGTTATAGGAAATGTTGATATATATACACACTTGTGATATATTGGCATTGATGGATTATGGGAATTGTATGTTTGGATATAATTGACCATGAAGTGTGTTGAAATGGTTCATAGGTCATTCATAGCTTATTGGATATTATATTGTTGTTGCAATGGTGCATCACTTTGCATATGTACGGGGACATCGCATCATGAGGGTGTGTGTGCATGGCTGTAGTCAACACCACACTTGTTGGATGACGGGTGGGCTTGAAAAAATTGGGTCGAAGACCTAGCTGATTCACATGATTTGCATGGTAAATAGGGTCGGGGTTAGCAAGAAGAGCTAGAAGATCCCTCTGGTGTAAGACCCGATGGTTGAGATACGCACTCCCTTGGTTTGGACCATAAAGTGTATGGGTGTAATCGGAACCCTCGATGAAAATCCATAAATTTCATGTGGTTTGGGTTACCCTTGGTGTAAGTCCATGAATATCCACCCCAACAAAGACCCTAGATTTGTAAATGTCATTGGATGTGTAACATAGATAACAGATTCATACACATTGACACTAGCATGTGTTGAGGAGCCGAGAAGGGCTTGGGTTGATGTGCGTGAGTGAGTTTCATCTCATTTCATGGTATGGCATGAGATTCTTGTAATTAAATGCATATTCTTGATGGGAATGTTTGGAATGGTTGGTTATTGCATGTGAACATTTCATATGCATCTAGGTGAGGGAGGAGCCTCTTTAGGAGATATCCTATTGAGCGTGGCTCACCCTTTATTGGAAAATATTTCAATTGCGGAATATACACCAGCGGACGACTCCCAATTTGAGCCTCAAGGGTGAAGAAGGATGGCTTGTGACTTTTATGACTCATTTTGTATAACTTTTGTGAAAATTCTATTTTTGGTATCTAAAATATTGAATTGCTTGTAATAGAACTTGTTGTATCATGTTTCATGTGAAAATTTTCCTTAAACATGTATTGAATGGTTGTGAGATGGACTTGTTGGAATTGGTAATAAAAAACAAGTGAAACAGATAAATATGAGCAAAATCTACCTGTAGGACATTAACCTACTGGTAGAACTTTTTCCAGTAGGTAAAACCTACTGGTAGAACTTTTCTAATAGGCAAAACTTGCCGGTAGGTTTTCCAAAAATTTGAAAATTTAAGAATGTTTTGCCATGCTTTTGGGTTTTGGGTCCTCTTATTCAAATAATGTAAATGGACAACAATGGAGTATAAATTGTGGTATACTGGGCTTTGGATGGGTCATTCAGTTAAATATATACAGTTTTGCGTTTTGTGATCCCGATAAAAGGGGATGTTGTGTCGTGGTGTCGAGCTAAGCGGCATCCATGAATAATCCCGTGGGTTGATGGGTGATTAACGGTTAATAAAGGATGGGTGATTAACAGTTGATAAAGGATCCTCGATTTTTAGGAGCGTCACATTACACGAGGATTTGAAGGCTTAAAAGTGAAAGAAATCAAGGAGATATCTGTGCTTGGTAACATAGGTACCGGATCCCACACCATTTGGTTGTAGTATCTCGATTTTCCCCATTTTTGACCATGATCCACTTCAAATCTAAAATTTTTAAAAACATCAAAGTTGTAGATATGGATGTTCTATGTATTTTTTTCAAAATTGCAGCTCAATCAGACGGTTGGATCAAAAGTTATGAAAAATTTATGAAAACTAGTCCTTAGCTAGCATCCCATTTAAAACCTTCCAGAAGGTTTTCTTTGACCTTCCGGAAGGTTTTGCTCACTGGAAAACTTCTACCTCTGAAATCTTTTGGAAGATTTGGCCCAAAAATGCTAGAATTCTGTAACTCAAACTCCACTTGCTTGAGGGTCCTACCTATGATTCTCCCTTACTTCCCCTGACATATTCTACATATATACATGCCTACCTACATCAAAAAGTCTTCTTTGGAAGATGGAGGATGGGAATAGATAAGAGAGAAAGGGGGAGGCATGGTGGGTGCAGGCTATGCTTGCCCTAGCCTGTCCAATGCATCACCTCACCTCCCATTTATGGGAGGTCTACACACATAGGCTAGGAGAGCCTCATGGACGAAAAATACATTAATACCTACACCAATTATTCAGCTTCATAGAAGCTATTGAGAATAAATGAGGCTACCTAAGCTTAGGAGTAGTTTTAGAGATAGAAAGCTCAAAGAAGAAGATGAAATTAGAGAGAGAAAGCTGGGTTTTCATATTTCTTTACCATTTTTAGTGTTGTAAGCTTTAAATTACTTGTAATATTCCCCCTTTTTACTTTCAACTATTTCATTCAAGTTGTATGCAAGCTTAGATAAGTATTTCTAGCCTTTCAATTTTGACATTTGGGTATTTGCTTTCAATATTGTATTTTGGCCTTGAATGCATTTTCTCTTGTAGTTTAATTCTTTTCTTGTATTAATACAAGTTTCAATCTTCATCTATGCACAATGTTTCTTCATATTATGTATGTCTTTACATTAAATATGAGTAGCTAAGCTTTAAGTTGGCTAATCCAAGGGAGAATTCCTCTTGGGTATGCTAAATCAATTATTTTTCATTCTTCCATGTAGTGTAAGGTGGTTTGGTTTCACTAGGTTGAGTGCGGACGTGGTTGTGAGCTCTTGATACACCGTAGAATTCTCATGGAGTATGCTTGAGCTTACACCACATTAGTCCCTCACTTCATACGAATCAATCGGACAACTAGGCACCATTGGAAGAATGTTTTGAGTTGATTTGACATTCCCATTTGAATGACCTCTTTGGATTAGCCAACCCTCTTTCCATTGCATTTTAAATCAAAACTTCACTCACCAAAACACCAACTCAAAAGATTTTTACACTTTTCAAATTTTTACAAAATCATTTTTACACGATTCAACCTTCCTTCCCTAAAGAGACGACATTGAAATACCCATTCTAAGTAAAATACGGCACTCAAAAGTCTCTCTTCACTTAGAGAGCACTTTTTCACACACACACACACTTTTTGTTCATCTAGACACGTTTTTCCCATTTCTTGCATGATATCTAAGGTAGAGTGACACTCACCAAACCATATAAGCCACATACACATTACCAGAATCATGGACGGAGATTATGGATAAAGCGGATCAAGCACACATACCCACACTAACGTTGGATGCCCATGAATGTGATTTATCCATGCATATGGAATTAAATTGTATGATTGCAATTTATATTATCATGCTCATTGACTTGATCTGAAGTGTGTACACCCAAGTGCATGCGGTCAAACTGTAGTAATAATCTAGTTTAAGTCCAGAGTCGAATCCACACGGAACTGTTATTGGTATTTCAAAGCAAGCAGTAGCAGAGGCTGAATGATTGTGATCCTTGTGATTTGAAGTTTGTGTGATGGATTGAGATTTCCTGAACAGAATATAAGATTCTTTCCAGGATAGTTTTCTAGACAAAATATAAGCTAGGTTCAAATTAAAAAGAAAGTCACTCTTTAGTTCGAGGATCTGAACATTTAGTTAATCTTCTGGTTTATTATATTTATGATTGATAACTCAATTAACTCCCATGTCAATAGCAAGTTAATCAGATGGCAAAGATGGACTGTGAGAATTAAGCACATGATTCTAATGCCTTTCTAGAAGTTTACAAGAATTGTCTGCGCCGAGACTTAACCAGTCTAGAAACAAGCAAGTGTTTCTACAAGACATCCAATCATGGCGTTAATATTCCTTTCTTTAAATGAAGTACGATAAAGGGGAGGATTGAAGGGTAGTCATGAGGATTTAGTCAGGGCACTTGCCTTGAAACGAAAGATATTTCTATGCAAGAGTCATTCGTGTCATAGAAATAACCACGATTATAAAAAGTACTTTAACTTTGCTAGATGCAATCAATCATCCAATAAGCAAGGGAATATAAACATTAAGAATTAGAAAAAAACACAAATATAACTTTTGGATAATTTATACATGCCATTCAACTCTTACTAAAGAGTGATTGAGAAGCTACTTACTCTTCATGGCTTTGGTAAAGTTAGAAAAGTGAGTGATATTCATCCTTCCAAGTAGAGAACTTACAAAATAAAAGAACAACAACAAAGGAGCCAATCTTCAACGAAGAATGAGTGAATCACGTTCCACCCTTCACGACTTTGACAAAGCTCTCTAAAAGTGGAGGAGTTTCAGTCCTCTAAGAAAGAAGGATGCTCAAGCAATGGAAGTGAAAAAAGCCAGCAAAAGAAAGTAGAAGAAAGCTAGCCATTTTTGGAGGGTTTTCACCACAACCAAAAGAAGAACTATCTCTCTTAATACAAGCAAGTACAACTACAAGGGGAGTCTAAGCCTCCATCTGGTTGCTACAACATAAATGTAAAAACAAAGTAAATAAAAGACTGAATTTCCAACTACAAGGGGAATACAAGCCTCCATCATGGTTGGTATAACAAGTACGTAAAGACTACAAATAAATAGAGAAACTAAAGCTCTTAATACAAGCAAATGAATCTAACTAAATGAGTGGAAGTCTAAGCCTGCTTTCAAACTTTAGTTCCTTAATGTCACAAGACAAAAGAA
>CM042201.1:6077054-6096029 GCA_023539305.1 Ilex asprella
AAATTCGGACAACACCAAGCATGGGAGTATTTATAGGCAAGGGGGGAAGATGAAAGAAGGTGAATAGTTTTTGCCGCCCAATGTTCACCAACTACTCTGCAAACTATCTATGGGGACGTTTGAACGTTGTTGGCATTCGAACGTTATTTTTTGTTTTTCTAATGTGGCCATTCGAACGTTGTCTAGCTTTTGAACGCTAGATGTGGTTTGACCATATCACTCAAGTGGCATGTGGTCCTCTGTGGAAACCTCCTTCCACACTCTATACAGAGCTTGGCATTTTGAAGTCATTACCCAGGTCTTTAGTGGACGTTCGAACGTGGTCTCTCGTTCGAACAAGGTACTCAAGTGCACTTCTTAATTTGCTACAACACACCATGTCTTCAATCTGGTCTTGTCAGTGCTCCAGTGGACGTTTGAACGTAGTGCTTAAGTTTCTCAGGGCCTTGGTTATTTGTCTGCAACACACTCTATCTCAACAGTCTGGTTTTGTCCTGGTTCAGTTTGATGTTCGAATGTGAGTTGGCGTTCTAACGTCATTGCCTTAGTCCAAGCTTTTCTAATTTTGTCCCTTATTCTAGTGGTGTTGCTTCCTAGTGTGATATTTTTTGACTTTGAGCCCTTGTTCACTTTAAGACCTGAAATATCATTACTTGAACATCATCAAAGTACAATTAGTACTTAAAAATGAATAATAATATGCTAATTTTAAGTACCAATCACACCCTAACCTATATATTGCTAGTCCCTAGTAATATAATAAATGAAAATCTAATTCTAATACCTTTTTCGCAGGTCATCCGGTTGCATTTAGCTTATGCAACAAGCCATTGAACCCCTAGGTTTACCCTAGTGGACGAGTGCTGTCTCGTGAGGGTTTCTAGTGAAGCTACGCACAAACTTCAGTCGAACAAATGTGTATGTGGAATTGCTAGTTAAAGTAAATTAGCATCATGGTCGTTGAGATACCCAACCCTCAATTTTGACTTATAACCATCATGGTCCTCATTCTTTGGTACTGATTCTATAAAAAAATCAGCTTCTGTCACATTAGCATTTGGAATTCCCTGAGTAGTTGGATGGCCATTCTAGAAACAAGAATTGCCATATAACAAATATTTCACATTACCACCCTCCGTGGATAGCTTCAATTTCACAAATCTTTCTTTAGGAATGCCCTCAGTAAAAATTCGCTTCGAATATAGTGACTTGTCTCTCAAGGGGGCATGCAATCAGAAGAAGGCCAATTGAAAAATCACATGCACAATTAATAAAGGAGTGAAGTTTTGAGGAAACAGACTTAAATTTTAGCATAATCTCATGAAAGAATATTGATGCAACTAAAAGAAGAACTATTTAACATGCCCCTCTTTTGATTAACAGTATACACACATGAATCATACTTGAGATCAATTAGGGCTTTGCATCAATTGTAATGTGGCCAGAGGTTAGTAGCTAATGAAATGACGTCAGTGATGTTCAAAAGCTATATCTTTTATGCATTTTAACACACCCCTTTTTGGCTTTTAACACACCTCTCTTTGAGTAAATGTTGTTATTCTCTCAGAAGCATTGTATAGCTCGAAACTTACCATGGTATCCTTTGTTATCTCCACTAATTATGTCAGATTTTTTCAGGAAATGTCGGTTATATACTGATTTCATTTTCGAGTCTGATCACATTGTACCTTGAAAATAACAAATACTGTTGTAAATTTGATAATTCAAGCATAGAGAAAATATCATCATTTAAATAACTGTGGTTTTAAGTCTAGATTGCTAAGTTGTGTATCGAACCAATCATGTGATTGGTTACTTTAACAAGCAGTCTTAACATCCACATTTGTTCTTTTATTTATTAATAGGAATTACTAAAGTGCTAATTCTGTACATGCAATTTAAGCAGATAAAAATGATAAATTGAATAATTCATTTTCACAAAATATGATCATCCATCACCTTTCAATTCATTCAGAAAATCAGTGATTAAACACACCAAAAACTTAAAAATATCCTCACAACTACCAAGGAAAAAGAAGAAACAAACAAACAAATAAGATTAATTACCTAACCCTGAAGAACAGAAATAATCCTCTCAATCTCCTTCTTGTCCACCAAGTCCACTGCCTCCACTAGCTCCACCCCTCAGGTAGCCAAGAACCTCATCGTGCTGTCAGAGAATCTTGTCTTGCTTGGCCTCGACGCCAAGCATAATCTCTCGAAGTGATCTTGGGGTGATGGTCTTAGGCCCTGCCTCCTCTGGCCGTACGTGTTCTCTCTCCATCTCCATCTCTCTTTCCTCCTCGTTGTCAATCTCATCCTGCACCTCAGGGTGGTGGCACTTCTTGTCTTGTAGCTGGGGCTCCGCTAAGACTTTTGCTTCTCTAGAAAGAGTCCTTGTTTAGTGGCTCCATTGAATTTTGGACTTCCATTTCGAGGCTCACCCTGACCCCATTGTCGGTGCACATCTTAGTCACTACGGTGCCAAAAGGGAGTGCACTCCTTTTCACATTGCACCCCCTTCTCATTTCACTCAAGATGAGGGAGGGGAGCTCAATACTTTGGTCTTTCACAATTGCATAAAACAAACGTGTAATGTCAGGTAGAATTTCATTTGTTCTTCTTAAGGGAACAAAGTTATAACACCCCACCTGACATAATATTGTTCGCTTTGGGCCTACTGGCTCTCACGATTTTGTTCTTTTCAGTACCCCTAGGAAAAGACCTTGTGTCATGTAAGGTGAGGGACTTACTTATAAACTGAACAACTTTTTCCTCCCTAACCGATGTGGGATACTAGGATCTCACAATCCACCCCATCAGGGCTGTACATCCCCGTGCAGCAGCTTGTATCGGTACGCGTACCGGTATGCTTTGTGAAAATCTGAAATTTTAACACTCGTTTGCCAAGCTTTTGGGCTAGGAATTTCATCCTTCAATTGTTGTAAATAGGCAATGATAGAGTACCAATGGTGGTATGTTGGGCCTCGAATGGACCAATCGATTAAAGAATTAGCCCTTGTATTTTAAAATTTTAGTAAACATTTACTTGGATAATGGGAGTAATCATAAAACTAAATATTTTTAGGTAAAACTAAGGGCTCCATGGAATTCGGAAGGTCAAGAAATATTGGGAGAGGTAATATGGAGTGTATTAGAAGCTAGGAAGGATTCCAGAGTGAAAGCACACTTTAAAGAAAATTTGGGTAGAAAAGATCTTGGACACTGCTTAGTATTTGGATCATAACTTTTTATTCCTAACTCTAATTGATCTGAACTTTGGAGAGTAGATATCAGACATCTAGGGCTACAATAGTGTATTTAATAAAAATTTTCTAATTCGACCTCTAAATGGGTCAAAACTGTACAGGAAGTTGAAGCAAAAATCTATCAGTCAAACCGTACCGGTACACGTACTGGTACGCCAAACTCCAGTAGCTGAAGCTTCCTAAACAGTTAAAAATTCAGGATTTGTGTTTTTTAAAACACCCCTCTAATCCCCATTTGACCCATTCTTCCATTCCACTATCACCCCACACCTCTTAGAACCGTAGGAGACGATTAACGGAGAAAGAAAGGAGAGGAAGGAGATCTCTAGAGCTTGGACTTTACTTGGAGATCTTGATTCAAGGTAGGGTTTTTTTTTTCTCTTTCTCTTACATTGAGGCTATGTCTTATCTCTATATGTATTCTTTTGGCTCTAGATTTAATATATGTGCTATAAAACTATCATTCCTTGGTATTCTTGCAAAGATTAACATATTTTAAACAAAGCTATGGTGGAATAGCTCTCAAATCACTTTTCTTGCTCTCAAACCCTAGTTTTCAAAAGAAGTGGATTTTTCTCTTGATTCTTCCTTTGTTCTTGATTTCTAAAATTTTAGTGCTTTTTGTTGAGTAATAAATGATGTTGTGGTGATCTCTCGCATTTTTTTCTAATTGGTTATTGAAATTGTTACACAATAAAATTGAGATTTTTTTAGATATGCTTGTAAAAGGAGAAATTGTGGATTTTGTACTTATTTGGAATGGTTGTTGAATTGAGAATGTTTTGGTTTCCTTATTTATATGGTGGTTGTGATGGACTTGAATTGCCTTCGAGATATGCCATAAAGTGTAAATATTAGTCTATCCCAGTGGGGGTGAGATGGTTGCTTGCACTTATAGTGGATTGTCATTTGGTAATGTAACCACCATCGTTCATTGGAGTTCGAACTAGGGTGGTATACCTTTCCTGGGGAAGGATTCGTCAATGCCGTTGGAATGGTAGAAGCCCTTTCCTAAAGTGATTGTGATTGTGATGGGTGGACTAGGTATAATCGTTGGGGTAGATTACTGAGAAGCAATCAACGTACATGACAATGGGGATTAACGAATGACAATTGTGGGTTATTATTCATTATACCAGAAATAGTTTCTACAAGAGTTTTGGGAAGTATGGGATTCCACCAAAACTTGTTGAAAATGATTTATGGTGGGATGGATTATGTTTAAAAATTGTTTGTTAATTGTATATTAATTTAACTTATTCATTAAATTACTGTTGTTCCTTAAACTTGAGATTTGTATATATGTCCCGATTTTTATTTTAAAAGCCCTATATGTTATTTGTGAAATGAGACCGACCTATTTTATATGATTTCTAAACCTTGGTTGAGTCTGGAAGAATTTTCTTACAGAGCTTCGTGCTCACCCCCTACCGTTCAACATTTTATAGATTATGGGCCAGAGGAGGAGCTCAATGTTAGTGAGCCGGGCCATGGAGAAGCTTCAATAGAGAGGTACTTGGATCCTGAGTGGGACAGATAGAGATGTCATTTATTTTTGTGCTAGACTAGGAACAATTATGTACAATCATGTAAAGTCTAGTATTTTGTTTATTCTGCTGCTAAGTTCAAATGTAATTCTTTTGATGTAGTAGCCATGGTTTGGACTATTCTTTTGGGATAATGTTGTAAATGTTATGGATGACTTTATGAAGGCTTATTTATTGATGAATTATATTAGTACTCTCATGATGTAAATGGTTTTAGAATGTAATGTCGTTTAAAGTGGTATTTGGGGCATTACAGATTTTGATATCAGAGCCGACTCTCGCTTAGATCGAGTGTGGGGCCCTGCCACGCTTACGTGTAGTGGGCGCACAGGTAGTGGCGAGCTGCTGCATGGGGAAGTGCAACCCTGAAGGGATTGAATTGTGAGATTCTGGTATCCCACATTGTTTAGGAAAGGAAAAGTTGTTGGGTTTACAAGTAAATCCCTCACTTTACATGACATAAGGCCTTTTTCCAGGGATACTGGGAGGAACAAAATCGTAAGGGCCAGTAGGCCCAAAACGGACAATATTATGTCATGTGGAGGGGGTGTTACAGGGATCATTAGACCTAGTACCTCACCTTGGGGCACTCTGGTGTTATTTGCAAAGAAGAAAGACAATACCCTTTAACTATGCCTAGACTACCGACAATTGAATAGGGTTACTACAAAAAATAAGTACCCTTTGTCGAGGATTGATGACTTGTTTGATCAGCTGAGAGGAGCATGAGTCTATTCCAAGATAGATCTTCGCACCAATTACTATCAGTTGAGGGTTAGGGAGGCAGATATCCCTAAGATAGCGTTTAGGACGCGGTATGGGCATTTCGAGTTCACAGTGATGCCATTCGGATTGACAAATGCTCTGGCGACATTCATGGATCTCATGCACAAGGTGTTTCAAGCCTACTTAGATCAGTTTATTGTAGTCTTTATTGACAATATCTTGATCTACTCCAAGTCTGAGGAGGAGCATGAGTGTCACTTGAGGATTGTTCTTCAGACCTTGAGGGACCACCAATTGTATGCCTAGTTCAGCAAGTGTGAATTTTAGCTGACTGAGGTAAAATTCTTGGGGTATATGGTGTCGGCTTCGGGTGTAGTCGTGGACCCAGAGAAGGTTGAGGTAGTTATAAATTGGGAGAGGCCGAAGTTAGTTTTTGAAATACGTAGTTTCTTAGGATTGACAGTGTATTATCGAAGGTTCATTAAGGACTTCTCCCGATTAGCTACACTTATGACCAAGTTGACCAGTAAAGAGGTCAAGTTTGAGTGGAATGATTCTAGCGAGAAGGCATTCTAGGAGTTGAAGAGGAGGCTTACTTCAGCTCCTATGTTGATTGTTTCGGAAAGGGGACAGAGGTACACAGTGTATATTGATGCCTCTAAGGATAGACTTGGATGCATTCTGATGAAGTCTAGGAGGGTAGTAACTTATGGTTCTCGATAGTTAACGAACCACGAGCAGAATTATACTACACACGACATGGAGTTGGCAGCCATTGTCTTTGCTTTGAAGGCTTGGCGTCATTTCCTATACGGTGAGCACTTTGAGATATTTTCAGACCACAAAAGTTTGAAGTACATCTTTACACAACGGGACCTCAACATAAGGCAACGTAGGTAGATAGAATATTTGGAGGACTATGACTTCACTTTACATTACCATCTGGATAAGACAAATGTGGTGGCAGATGCACTCAGTCAGAAGTTACGAGGAATCTTGGCTAGTGTGGCTTACCGAGAATGGCAGATGCTCAAGACTATGGGGCAAATCGGGCTATGTATAGAATTCTAGCAATAATTCTTCGTGGGAACGTTACCCCAGCCCATGGAGGTAGCTGAGTGAAAGTGGGAGCATGTCACGATAGATTTTGTGACCCACTTGCCACAGACATCGTGGGGCCATGACATGGTGTGGATGATAGTGGACCAACTTACAAAGACGGCACACTTTTTGGCAGTGTGGATGACCTTCACAATGGAGGATTCTACAGGTTATATGCACGAGAAATTGTTCGATTGAATGGGGTACCTGTATCTATCGTATTAGATCGGGATCCCAGGTTTATGACTCATTTTTCTGAAAGTTTTCAATGAGCCATGGGGACACATTTGATGATGAGCACTGTTTTTCATCCTTAGACGGACAGTCAGTCGGAGAGGACTGTGCAGACGTTAGAGGACATGCTACGGGCATGTGTCCTAGATCTCAAGAGTAGCTGAGAAGAGCATTTACTCCTGGTGGAGTTCGTCTACAACAACGGCTATCATGCAAATATACAAATGGCACCCTATGAGGTATTTTATGGGAGACCTTGTCGATCTCCAGTTTGTTGGACAAAGGTAGGAGAGAGACCCTCTACAGGTCTAAAATTGGTTAGAGACACCTCGGAGAAGGTAGACTTGATACAGAAGCATCTTCTTACGGCTCAGAGTTGGCGGAAGTGTTACGCCGACAAACGGTGGCGACCCCTAGAGTTTGAGGTAGAAGATCATGTCTTCTTGAAGGTGACCCCTAAGAGAGGAGTGGTCAGGTTTGGCAAGCTGGGGAAGCTATTGCCGAGGTATATCGGACCCTTTGAGGTACTTGAGAGGGTAGGTACAATTTCTTACCAGCTGACACTACTGCCAAATTTATCGTGTGTTCACATAGTGTTCCATGTCTCTATGCTCCATAAATACACCATTGATCCGACTCATGTGGTAGATTGGGGCGAGCTTATTGTTGATGCGGATGGTTCCTTCGAGGAGGAACCAGTATGCATCATGGATAGTCGGGATCAGGTTTTGCGAGGCAAGACTGTGAGGCTAGTGAAGGTATTGTGGCAGCACCGAGGAGTGGAGAAGGCAACTTTGGAGCACGAGGACACTATACATACCAATTATCATTTCTTATTAGAGGATGGAGGTACATCTTTATAGTCATTTAATATTAAATGACTGTTACGTATGTATGTGTTGTGTGGATATGTGTGTGTGTGTGTGAATTTCATGGATGAAATTCTTTTAAGCGGGGAAGAATGTAAACCCGGTAAAATTTAAAATTTTTCTAAGTAAGGGTAAAATGGTCATTTTTTTATTATAATAAAAATTTAAAATACGTGTTCTCTAGAGCTCGTACGACACAACATACTTCACTGATGGATTCGTATGGCGAAATCTAGTCACTCTCTTGAATTTCGTCAAATTCTGAGATAGTCGAAGTTTGAACGTCATTCGAGACAGCTGGGTGGCAGATGACCTTACAAAGGTCCCCAAAAATGAAAATTTTAAAATTTTTTTATAATTAAAAAAAATTCAAATAAAATTAATTTAAACTTAAGCTGGGATGAAATAAATCATTTCGGGGCAAAAACGGATCCGGGAAAGAGGGGGCGTGTGGCGCGTTTAGAGCCAAGCTTTTAAAATTATAAATAGGGGCTAAATATCTAAAAAGTGAGATATTTCACCCCATTATTCTGTTGGCTCACATGTTTGAAGAGAAGAGAAGGGAGAGAAGAGAAAAATTAAGATTTCTACCTTTTTTCCACCGATTCTCGGAGTTCCATCGGTCGGATTCCATCGAGCCAAGACTTAAAAGTCGCTCTGCTCGACGAGGGGTACGCAATCATACCAAGAACAACGGATTACACCGAACATCCAAAAGGGAGAATTTGGGGAAGACAAGTCTCTGAGGTTTTAGGAGGTGTTCTTGAAGCTCTTGCTTTCATCTCACGCTCCAAGAGGTAGGGTTTCCCCTACTTGGGTTGATTTCTAACTTAAATGTCTATAGGAATGGTCGGGTGCATGTCTTTATATATGTATATCATATGCCTATTAATATGGAAGTGAGAAAGTGAGCAAAGAAAGGGCTTAGATCAATTTCTAGCTTGACTTTGATAAATGGGAGTTACTTGAGTATTTTCTTGTAACTTTGTGAAATTGTGGGCTTATTATGTGTTTAGCATGATTGTTTGCCTTGAAGGTGTTTGATAAAATGTTTTGGATGGTTGGAATTGTTGTTTTTATTAAATGGATATAACATGTGAAAATTACATGATTATTGATATATTGAGCATAATGATGATTTATGGAAGTTATATGCACATGATATACATTTTCATGGAAAATGATGATAAGTGATTAATGTTGCTCATGTGGCATTCATTACAAGGGACATGACATGGACAAGCAATGGTTCATCACATTGTATTTTCATGGAACATCTCATCATATGGGTGTGTGCATGGTGGTTATCAATACCACAGTTGGTGATTGACGCAAGGCTTGGAAAAGTTGGGACGAAGGCTTAGCTGAGCAGCATGGAAGCATGATTAATTAGGTTAGGGTTAGCAAGAAGGGGCTAGAAGATCCCTTGAGTGAGAAACCCGGTGATTTGGACACTTCGTTGGTATAAGAGCCCATAAAGTGTGTTGGTATACACGAAACCATTGGTTGAAGTCCATGAATTTCGTATCGGTTGGATGTCGTTGGTGTAAGTCCATAAACATCCACCTCAAGAAAGACCCTAGAATGTAAAGGTCATTCGATTTGTAACATGGATGACAGAATCGTACACTTTGACGTTGTATTTGTTAAGGAGCCAGGAAGGGCTCGGGTTGAGTGCATGAATGAGTCTCACCTCATTGCATGACATGTCATAAAAGATTACATCCTGGAGTTGCATATACTTGATTGGAATTGTTGTGGATAATTGGATGTTGCATGTGGGCATTCCATGTGTATCTAGGTGAGGAGTAGCCTCTGTAGGTAATATTTAACTGTGCGTGACTCACCCTATGCGGGACACATTTCAGGTGGAGGATACATGCCCCGGGATGGCTCTCACTCAGGGCCTCAAGGGTGAAGAGAGACCAACATGTGATCTTTAACGTTGAAGCTTTGTAAAACTTTTGGATCAAAATGGTTTTTGGTATGCAAATATTGCAATCATATTTGAATGCTTGTAAAAGAACCTTGTATGGATCACGTATAATGTAGAAAACTTCCTTATACATGTGTTGGGATGAATTTGGAAAGGTTTGGAATGGCTTTGAAATGAAAAGTAGTTGAAAAAGTCAAAACTAGACAAACAATACTGGTACAGTCAACTCCAGAGAGCAAACCGTACCGGTATGCAGTACCGATACAGTTTCCCAAATTTTTAAAATTTTAAACTGTTTTGCCATGCTTTTGGCCTATGTTTCTCTTCCCTCCAATAATGTAAATGGACCCTAATGAGGTATAAATCAAGGCATGTCAGACCTGAGTTGGATCTGGATTATTATTGTGGGTTAAAATCCTTGTTAAAAGGATGTTATCAACGTGGTGTCGGGTTAGCGGACATCCACTGGTTTTTCTTCAGGTTGATGGGTTGTCAACGGTTGATAAAGGACGCCTGAATTTTGGTGCGTCACAACTTGGTATCAGAGCTTAGGTATACGAATTACGTAGGGCTTGATGGACATTGGGTCTAGACTATTGCATTCCATGTGCTTATCAAGTTAAGTGATTTACTTGCTACATGTTATGTGTTATGTGAATTAGATGCATGGTGCTATTTTATATGAAAAGTGGAACACTTGGTTTAGAAAACAAAATCTTATGTTTGAAAAAAGGGATGAACGGGATAGTTCAGGGTGTAAATGTTTACTAGTGGGCGACATACACTTTACTAGTGAGACAATAAGAAAATTCTCAAAGTTTAAAATGTTAATCCCTATCTTGGGATACTATGAGGAGCTCTATTGTTATCTTACTTATGTGTAGATGGCAAATAAAGGGAGAGGACACTAAGGCGATGGGTGGAACAACCAACCACCACCGGCCTTTGATCACCAAGCCTTTGTAGAGACTATTGGTGAGGCGGCAGCTACTATAGCACAGGCCAGTGCTACAGCTGCTACTATTGCACAGACTGGTGCAAGCATGGGACAAGGAGGCTCGAGCAACCTCCAGAAGTTCAAGGCACACCATCCTTCGACCTTCATGGGAGGGGCGGACCCGATGGTTGTTGACTGTTGGTTTTGGCAAGTGGATAAGGTCTTAGGGGCTATGAAGGTCACCTCTGATGCCACTAAGATAACTCTAGCTACTTTTTAGCTAGAGGGAGAATCCTAGTTGTGGTGGGATTGGGTTAAAGCCTTAAGGAACTTGGAGGCTTTAGCCTCCAAATTCTATAAGGAACTTGGAGGCTATCCCAATACCCACGGACAAATCCGCAAGGGTATCAGTCGACACCACCACAATAGAATTTTTCACAAAATCCTCATCCACAAGGCTTTTCTAATCGAGGACCATCAAATTCATCCACCTACCAACCTCCCTATAAGAGGAATTTGGAGGATGTACTTTACAACTTCATTCAAAGCCAAAACACTTTCAAGAAGGACATTTCGAACCAACTCACCAAGATCACTAATGCCATTGGGTTGTCTCAACAAGAAAAGGGAAAATTCCCCACTCTAGCCCAAGAAAACTCCAAGGGCCAACATGTGGTTGAAGTAGCCTCACCCACCCAAGAGAGTTGTGAACAACTCAAGGCGGTCACCACTCTTCGAAGTGACAAATAATTTGAAAAGACCTTGGTGCCAAAGGTTGCACCCAAAGCCCCATTTCCAATACAAGAAGAAAGTGAGGGTGAGGCCAAGGATAGTGTGGCCAGAAAAGGTGAGGAGGGCGAAAATAGAGATGAAGTTGTAAGTGAAAAAGAAAATATGATAGATGAGAACATGTTTATTCCTTCTATACCTACCCCTTTTCCCCGTCGTTTGAAGCCACCTGCCAAGGTGGATAATTATACTGACATGTTAGAGATGTTCAAGCAGGTGAAGATAAACATCCCTCTCCTTGACGCTATCAAGCAAATGCCGTCTTGTGCAAAATTTTTGAAGGATCTATGCACGGTAAAGAGGAGGTTGAATGTTCAAAAAAAGGCATTCTTGGCCAAGCAAGTGAGCTCCATCTTGAGGTTCAACACTCCTCCAAAATTCAAGGATCCTGGCTGTCCAACAATTGCCATAACCATAGGGAATTGTCGGGTGGAGCAAGCATTGCTTGACTTGGGAGCAAGTGTCAATCTCCTCCCCTACTCGGTGTATCAACAACTTCAACTTGAGGAGTTGAAGCCCACCTCAATTACACTTCAACTGACGGATCGTAGCACCCGCACATCGAGGAGAGTAGTGGAAGATGTTTTAGTTCAAATTGATAATTTTTACTTTCCCGTTGATTTTATTGTCTTAAACACACATCCCGTAGCTAATTTGAGCTCCCAAATTCTTGTTATTCTTGGACGACCTTTCCTTGCTACATCTAATGCCGTGATTAATTGCAAGAATGGTTTGATGAAATTGGCATTTGAGAACAAGCTGAATGTGTTCAACCTAGCAAAACAATTGGGAGATGACGAGGAAGTGAACGAGGTAAATCGAATTGACATCTTGGTCAAGGAGCAAATGGAGTTGGAAAGAATGTTGAAATGGAGGGAGGAACAAATTATTGACCTTGAGGAATTTGAAAAGCAAGAGGAGAGTGAAGACTTGAAGGGGAATGGAAGTTGGATTCCCACCTTTGACGAGCTACCCAAGGAAGAAAGAAAAAAAAATCGTCAAAGGAACAAAAGCCAAACTTGAATTGAAGCCGTTACCCTCCCACTTGAAATATGCCTATCTTGGCGAAGGTGAGACGTTTCCGGTAGTCAGAAGCTCAACCTTGAAGGAGGAACAAGAAGAAAAACTCTTGGAGTGGTTGAAGGAAGCGATTGGATGGACTATCGCGGACATAAAGGAGATTAGCCTTATCATTTTCACCCATCGTATCTACCTCGAGGAGGATTCCAAACCCTCCCGACAACCTCAAAGAAGACTAAATCCTAACATGAAGGAGGTGGTGAAGGAGGAAGTTTTAAAACTACTTGATGTGGGCATCATCTTTTCGATTACCGATAACAAGTGGGTAAGTCCCACACAAGTAGTACCAAAGAAGTCAGGAGTCACGATAGTGGAGAATGAAGAAAATGAACTCATACCGACAAGAATCATAACCGAATGGAGAGTTTACATTGACTACCGGAAACTCATTTCTTGTACAAGGAAGGATCATTTCCCAATGCCATTTCTGGATCAAGTTTTGGAACGGGTAGCTGGGCACCTATTCTATTGTTTCTTAGATGGGTACTCCGGCTACAATCAGATTGAGATAGCATTGGAGGACCAAGAGAAGACGACATTCACCTGGCCATATGGTACCTTCGCCTATTGTCGTATGCCATTCGGACTATGCAATACCCCGAGGACTTTTCAACGGTGTATGATGGGAATCTTTAACCATATGGTGGAGAAGATTGTGGAGGTTTTTATGGATGATTTTTTCGTGATTCCTTCGACGGATGCTTGGAGAATTTAGAGAGAGTATTGGAGAGATGTGAAAAAAAAGATCTTGTGTTGAATTGGAAAAAGTGTCACTTTATGGTGATAGAAGGAATTGTGCTGGGTCACATAGTGTCGGCGAGGGACATTGAAGTTGACAAATCCAAGGTGGAGACCATCTCCAACTTTCCTACACTGACAACCATCAAGGGAATCCGGTCATTCTTGGACCATGCAAGTTTTTATCGTAGATTTATTAAGAATTTCAGTGTTTTGGCCCGACCCCTGACCCATTTACTGTCTAAAGAAGTCCCCTTTGAGTGGTCGAATTATTGTGAGGCATCTTTTCAAAAATTAAAAAGTATGCCTGTCACGCCTCCTATCATGCGACCACCTAATTGGAATCTTCCTTTCGAGCTCATGTGCGATGCGAGTGATTACGCGATTGGCACGAAGCTGGGTCAAAGGGAGAAAAATTGATCTTATGTCATTCACTACGCTAGCAAGACACGTAATGAGGCCCAAATGAATTACACCACCACAAAAAAAAAAAAAAAAATTGCTAGCCATAGTGTTTGTTTTAGATAAGTTTCGTTCATATATCATTGGTTCGCCTATTATTATTTTCACTGACCATTCTGCCTTGAAGTATTTGTTAGCTAAGCAGGATGCCAAACCAAGGCTCATTAGGTGGATCCTCCTCTTGCAAGAATTTGATTTGATAATTAAGGAAAAGAAAGGAGTAGAGAATGTTGTGGCGGATCACTTATCCCGATTGTTGGTGCAAGAGACTAATGAACATATTTCCATCTCTGACTCTTTCCCTAATGAACATTTTCTTTCAATTCATTCAATTTGTCCTTGGTATGTTGACCTTTGCAATTACATTGCAATAGGACAAATACCGCCACAGTGGAGCCCGGAAGATAAAAGACGGTTCATGGCGGACGTGAAGTATTTTTACTTCGACAATCCGTATTTGTTCAAATATTGCCCATACCAAGTCATGAGAAGATGCATACCCGAAAATGAACAACGGAATGTCCTTGCATTCTGTCACTCCCAAGCTTGTGGCAGGCGTTTCTCGGCAAAGAAAACTTCAGCAAAAATTCTTCAGTCAGATTTTTATTGGCCCTCTCTATTTAAAGACTATGTTTCATATTGTAAGGCATGTGACAGATGCCAATGATTGGGTAGTGTGACCCGTCGAAATATGATGCCCCCTTCCCTCGTGCTTGTAATTGAAATATTTAACTGTTGGGGCATCGATTTCATGAGTCCGTTCCCTATGTCTTTTGGTTACTTGTACATTCTTATGGCAGTGGACTACGTATCCAAGTGGGTAGAGGCTACCCTAACCAAGACTAATGACCATCGGGTCGTAGTCAAGTTTCTCAAGGAGAACATTTTCTTCGAGGTTTGGGATGCCGCGTGTAATAATTAATGATGGTGGATCTCACTTTTGTAATAGACCATTTACATCATTAATGTTCAAATATGATGTTACACACAATGTCTCCACTACATACCACCCACAAACCAATGACCAAGCTGAATTAGCGAATAGGGAGATTAAGAATATCTTGGAAAAAATGGTTAACCCAAACAAGAAGGATTGGTCAGTCAGATTGAGCGATGTCTTTTGGACGTACCGTACAACCTATAAGACTGTTTTAGGCATGTCTCCCTACCAGTTAGTTTATGAAAAAGCTTTCCATTTGCTGGTTGAAATGGAGCACAAGGCCTACTGGGCCATAAAAACCTTGAATTTTAACTTAAGAATGGCCGGTGAGCAGAGAAAGTTGGAATTGAGTGAATTGGATGAGATTCGAAGAGATGCGTATGAGAGTTCCAAAATTTCAAAGGAACGGGCTAAATTTTTTCATGATAATTCCATCACAAGAAAGTCATTTGAGCCCTGACAAAAAGTGCTCTTGTATAATTCTCACCTCTCCATTTTCCAAGGAAAATTAAAATCCCGCTGGGATGACCCCTATCTTGTCAAGATGGCCTATCCCAACGAAGCAGTAGATATCACAAGCCCTAAAGATGGCCAGACATTCAAGGTCAATGGCTAAAGACTCAAGCCATTTTTTGAGGATTTTGAAGAACAGAGGGTGGAGGAAGATTTAATTGACCCGGTGTATCCGGAGGTTGTGGAAGATTTGCTAGTTTTTATCTTTCTAGTGTATAGTTCCTTTTATTTACTTATGTCAATTTTATTTTTATGTCACTCACTTTATTTGGTTTTATAGATTTGTCTCTCTTAGATCCAGATCTTGATGTCTTTGTCAAAAGCTCAACTGCGAGGTGTTCTCTTACCTTACTCATCTTTTTACTGTCTTTCATTGCATACTATAGCTTTTTGTTGCATTGAGGACAATGCCTGATTCAAGTTGGGGGGTGATTGTGGTGCACCATTTGGATGATACACCAAGGTTGTGGAAAATTTTTATTGTTGTTTGCATTATTGAAAAAGATGTGAAATTTGTGAAAATTTTGAAAATTTTTGATGAAAAATATCTAAAGTTGATCTGTATTCCGTCATGAAGAAGTTGTGTGTTGAATGACATGTTGATCGTTGTTGTGAACCTTGTGCACATGAGCATTCTATAGAAGTTGATCCTATGCATGAGTATCATTTAGGTATTGATTTTCAAACTCATCTGTATGTGACTCTTGAATGTGTAATATCGGTGATTTACGGATTGGATTTATGTTTTAAGCTTGACATAAGTAACGGAGATGAGTTTGGATCCATGAGAGCTTTAGGGCCAAATCCTTTTTGGAGGGATATCACAATTACTCAAAGAACTATTTTTTCAACGTAAAATTTGTTCAATAGTCTCATTATGCTTGTTTTGATTCGGTGCATTTGGATAGTGAACTGATTTATCGTGATGATATAATGCCACCCCATGCGGACCTGGAAGTGATCTTATGCCATCTTGGAATATGTCGAGCCTGTGCCTTTCTTTTGTGAAAATTTTATCCCTAGTGCGGTGATTGAGCTTTAATTGAATTCGTTTCTATGCCATACATTTGACCAAGCCAAAGAAAAGAAAAAATGTCTACCTTACCTTGGTTGCTCCTAAAGCGGATGTGAGAGATTGCAAAAGAAGGAACTGTGGTGTGAAACTGTAAACAAAAGGGATAAATGAGGTTGAAACTCAATGAGTCAACCATATAAGAATGGAACATACAAGAAAAGGAAAAGAATGGGTGAAAGATAAAAAGAAAAGGGAAATGTCAAGGAAAAGAAAAAAAAGAGACAAAGGGAGTGGTTATGATAAGAGAATCAAAATCCCATGAAAAGGGAAGTGTCTTCCTAAAAATAAAGGTCTCTCACTTGGAACAACCCTCTTTGTTACCTTAATTCCGTCATTTCTTTTACCTAGGAATCACCCCAAGGCCCCTCTATAACCGTTCAAGTCCTAAGTGATCTAGAGAAGCATGGGAGGTGCATATATTCAAAGAAAATGATGAGTTACGTTTACTATTCAATGCATGAGCATTCTATTCACGAGACTATGCCAAGGCCAATTCACTTTCATATATGTACTTCATTTTTGGGATTACATGTGAGCACTTCATTTTGAACACAAGATTCTATGTCACATGTACACATGGAGTGCATACCAGGATAACTTGAGTGTGTTCTTTGATTAAAAGTGTCCCTTGGTGTGTTTTACATTAAAGTTGAATTTGCCTAAGCTTTTTGAATGTGAATCCTATTGTGTAAATACTCAAATTATGTGCTTAATTCACACACAAATTGGTTGGAAATCAATGTGTGCATGCATACTTTAGACTAGTGTTGAAGACCATGATTTTGCTCATGTATGTTTAGTTCAGTCATATGAGAAATGTGTTAAATAACTCATGCTTCCGGAATGGAGGAATATGGCTCAAGTTTTTGATATTTGACATGATTCAAGAATGCCCCGATGATGAAATTTATGATGTGTGTTCTGGATGTTCCTTTTGATAAGTTGAAAATATAAATCCATTCCATGTAGGTTTATTGTATCAAAGGTTTAAATCACTGTGCAATTTCAACATTAATTTGGTCATGATGGTTCGAATTGTAGTTTTCAAAAGGAGTACGTTGTTGGAATGGAGTAATGGTCATTAGGAGTGTGTAAAAGTGTCTAGGGAGGTCCTTAGTTGAAATGGTGTGGTAAGAAGAGCTCAGCAGAAATTTTGCAGCCAAAACAACAGATACTGTACCGGTACAGTGTACCGGTACGCAAAGGCTACTGGAGTTCGAGGTACTGGTACAGCGTACCGGTACGGTCTGTTGAACAGAGAAAAACAAAATAGGGCCTTTTATTTTAAATCTTTCAATTAACTTCATTTCCCACCTAAAAAAATTAGCCCTAGCTCTCCCTCTCCCTCACTCGAAAGAACCCAAGGCCCATGTCCTATTCATCTCTCCTTAAACTCAAGACCATCTCCGTCATTCCTACCGAATTCTGGTGCCTCCCTCGCCCAAAACCCTTTCTGCTGAATTTCCCAAATCCCCCAAATCCCTATTTTCTCTTCAAGCATTACCATATGGCTCGTCAAATGGGAGTGGTACTTGAACCAATGGACTCGGTTGAGGGTCGATTGGGGTTCATTTTTGCGTTCCTCAGTATGGGCACTGTTGCACTCTATGGCCTGTACCAAGAGAGCGGGGTCCAAGTCTCCTCCACCCACTGAGTCTAGTAGCTGTAAGAGGAGTGGTGAGGGACCAAGCATAGATCCCGAGGAGCAACGGAAGAGGGCGAGGACGACGGCACGACTCTAGTTTATTGGGGACAAGGGTGTCACTTGTGAGCGACATATTGATTTCATTTCACTCACCCCACGACATGAGGTGGTAAAAATCATTAAAAGACATGGGATGCAATTTTGGTTTGAACCTGTTGAGTGGTAGAACCTATCCCTGTACAGAGAATTCTACCAGACACTTAAGGTGGTGACAATGCAACATGGCGAGACACTGAGAGCCAATGTGCGGGGCAAGATGTTTGAAGTCACCCCAGATGTCATTTCCACCCTCCTTGGGGATTATCAAAGACCACCACCCTTCCCACGTGTCTACCCTCACAATGTGGACAAGCCGAAGACCAAGGCTGAGTTTGTGGCTTTGATGTATGAGGATCCTTCATCATTTAGGGGAACTGTGCATAGTGGGGGCTTGAAGCATGTGTATGGGTTGTTAAACAAACTTCTCCATTATAACCTTCTCCTAAGAGCTGCAAAAAATAAGCCAAATATGGAGAAGCTAGCCCTTCTGGATGCAGTGTTATCTCAAAAAATAATTGATTTTACGGTGTTCATTTGGGAGGTGATGAAGGACTTTGCTGCAACAGTGAAGCCAATGACCAACTTGCCATACTGGAGTCTGGTGACCCGGATGTGCAAACACTTTAAGGTGAAGGGTTATGCTTTTGATAAGATCACCCCTCCCGAGACAGGAGCTATTGGCAAAACCAGCAGCAAAAAGAGGAAAGCTATGAGTCGAACTGAGCGAGCTCAAATGGAGGCTGACCTGGATGACATGTTGCCAACTGCTCCCACTAGGCCATTCACATCTGTGCCAAGGCGTTCAACAGACCAACGCCTTGATGCATTGGAGGGATCAATGCAGGGGATGATGGCTATGATGAAAGAGCTCTTCATGCATACTTTCCCTGAGAGGCCCGTCCCTAGTGGATCCTCTGCTCCTATTGGTGGCACTTCTACTGCTAGTCCTTCTACGTCAAGAGTGGATGGATGATGATGATGAGGAGGATGGTGATGAAGAATAGGATTGTATTGA
>CM042201.1:6096129-6111426 GCA_023539305.1 Ilex asprella
CGGTGAAGGAGACCAATTGATTGTAACCTTTGAGATTTTAGGGTTGTGAGATGTGGGTGAATTCCTTGAACAGAATATTAAATTCTTTCCAAGAAATTTTCTAGAAAAAATATAAGATTGATTCAAATGGCGGAGAAGTCACTCTTTAGTTCGAGGATCCAGACATGTGGTCAATTATCCAGAGTATTATATTTTTACTTGATAACTCAATTAACTCCCGTGTCAATGACGAGTCAATCGGAAGATAAAGATGGCTTATTAAGGTCATGGTTCCAATGTCTTACTAGTAGTATACATGAATTATTTACACCGAGAGTTATCGCGCCTACAAACAAGTAAGTATTTCTCCATGACATCCAACCGTGGCTTTAATATTTGATCCGTTTAAATAAAGCTTGATAAAGGGGGATGATTAAAGGGTAGTCATGAAGATCTAGCCGGGGTACTTGCCTTGAAACGAAGGGTCTTTTCATGCAAGAGTCATCCTTGTCATAGAAAGACTTTCGATTATACAAAGTAGCTTAGCTTTGCTAAATGCAATCAATCTTCCAAAAAGCAAGGGGATATAAATATTAAGCATTGAAACAAAGCATCATATAATATCTGAGTAATCACTACATGTCCTTCACCACTTACTAAAGAGTGAATGAGTAACTACTCACTCTTTATAGCTTTGGCAAAGCTATAAAAGTGAGTGATGTTCATTCCTCTAAGTAGAGGACTTCACAAAGTAAAAGTATAATTAACAAGGAGCTAATCTTCAACGAAGAATGAGTGAACGGCTTTGGTAAAGCTCTTGAAAAGTGGAAGAGTTTCACTCCTCTAAGTAAGAAGGGAGCTCAAACAATTAAATTGCAAGATATAAATAAAAGCATGTATATAGAAGCATAAATATAAAGCCTAGAAGTAAATAAAGACATAAATGTAAAGACTAAATGTAAATCAAGAACATAAATGTAAAGACTTAAAGTAAATACAGGAATTACAACTCTTAAGTAAATGTAAATGTGAACATTAATGTAAAGGAAATGAGTGGGAATCTAAACTCCCCACTTCTTCTAACAAAGAGAAAGACTAAGACAAGAATTGAAATGGATAGATAAAATGAAATGCTAAGTAATGAATCCCTCAAATGGTTCCACCCATGAGTCCTCGTTCTCCACAAAAATAAGTGTATTTATAGGGAAGGAGAAGGCAGGGAGTGGGTAAAAGAATAGAGTTGGGCGTCAAAGTCAAAGTGAAACGCCAACCACTCTGCAGACAGTCTGTCCACACCGTTCGAACGGTTTCTCTGTCTTTGCTTTCTGCCGTTCAAACATCAGGTGGAATCAGTGCTTGCCAGTTATGTCAGTTCACACGTGGTTTCTATCGAAAATCTTCCTCCAAGTCTTCATGCAAATCTTCCTCCAGGTCCTTGCAGAATTTTGACTGATCTATCCAATAATTCCTGGGGCGTTAGCACTGTGGTTACCGTTCGAACGTGGCACTCAAGTGCCTGGGCCTTCTGACTGCAAGTCTGCAACACGCCATGTCTTCAATCAGTCTGATCTTGTCCTTGTTCTAGTGGACGTTCGAACGTTGATCACCGTTCGAACGGAGTCCTCAAGTCTCCAGGGCCTTGGGTCTTGCCTGTAACACAGATTATAGCATCTGGCCTGGTTCATTATGACCGTTTGAATGGTGTTTAACGTTCGAACGTGCTCCTTATTCCAAGCCTCTGCAATATGTTCCTTAAAATGTTGTGGTTGCTTGCAAAATATACTTTTTGGTGCCTTTAAACCCTTGTTCACTTTAAGACCTGAAACATCATCATTTAAACTCCACCAAAGCATAATTAGTCCAAAACATGGCATAAGAATATTCTATTTTTGAGTGTTAATCAATGCACCCCCTTTATTGTAAAGCCGGAAACTGCACAATTGTTACCTTTTTTCCATGGGTTGGATACGAAGAGCCCGTATCTGCATATGAAAGATTTTGAGGAAGTGTGTGGAACATTTCAAGACAATTCAAAACTTGCCAAGATGAAACTTTTTCCTTTCTCTCTAAAGTACAAAACAGTGGCTAAATTCTTTAAAATCTCTTTCTATGCCTACCTGACAGATCTTTTCAAATGAGTTTTTCAAAAAAAAAAAATTCTCTTACATCGGACCAAGACACTCAAAAGGCAAATCATGAATTTTTTGGTGAAAGAAAGGAAACATTTTACCAAAGTTGGGAAAGATTCAAAGAACTACTCTAAGCCTGCCCACACCATGCTTTTAAAAATTGGACTCTAGTAGGATTCTTCTATGACTCCTTGCCTACTAGACTGCGTCAATTTGTCGAAATGATGGCCCAAGAAGAGTTTATGGGTAAAAGTCTAGAGGAGGCATTCTATTTCTTTGACACCATATCTGACAGTTCTCAGATGTGGGACTCAGCCTCCCCTACCACAGTTGAATCCAGACCATCCATTTTTCAAGGGGGAAAGTATGTCTTGAGAGAAGATGATGACCTGAGAACAAAAATGTATACTTTATCTCAAAAGCTTGAAGTTTAGAGATGAAAAAAATTCATCAAGTCGAAATGGGCCCTTTCACAGAACAAGTGTGTGGAATCTGTGCATTTACAGGACATCCTACTGGGAATGTCCTACCATCTTTGCATTCAAAGAAGTCTTGTTGGAACAAACAAATGCAATCTCCAATTTCAACAAGCCTTACTCCAACCCATACTTTGAAGCATACAATCCATGGTGGCGAAACCACCCGAACTTCAGTTGGAGGAACACACAACCAACTCCTATGAACCAACCACAAAATTCACTACCACCATCTCAAGGAACTCTTGCATATCAACTATACCAACCATCACACAGGAGGAACCTTGAGGTTACACTGAACCAATTTATGCAAACTGAAATAAACTTCAATGCACATTCCACCCAATCTTTCACTGAGTTCAAAGCACAGACCCCTACTCCTTTGAAGATCTTAAAAGCAACATTCAAAGGTTGACCCAATCCATGAGTACACAAGAAAAGGGCAAGTTTCCTGCCCCACCAAAACCACCACAAGATCAAGCTCAAGTAGTCACTACACTGAGAAGTGGAAAGGTGTTTAACAAAACAGTCAGAGATATGCTACTTCCAAAGTCAAAACTTGAGGTCATCTGAGTTAACTCATCAGTTGAGCTTGAACTTGTAATCGAAAAAGAGCCTGAGCCTATGATAGAACAAGAGCCAAAACCTTCCAAGGAAAGAAAACCTTCATGTTCAATTCCGGCTCCTTTCCCGCATAGACTCAAAGATACACAAAAACTGAACCATCAGCCTAAAATTTACGAGCTTTTCAAGCAAGTAAAAATTAACATCCCACTTCTGGATGCAATCCAACAAGTACCATCTTATGCCATGTTTCTAAAAGACTTGTGCATATTCAAGAGAAGTCAGAATGTTCAAAAAAGGGTCTTCCTAACAGAACAAGCCAGTGCCTTGCTACAATGCAAAACCCCTCCAAAATATAAGGACCCTGGATGTCCAACTATCTCATGTCTCATTAGAGATTTCAAGATAGAACAAGCATTGTTAAACCTTGGAGCTAGTGTTAATCTGCTACCTTACTCCGTCTACCAACAGTTGGGTCAGGGTAAACTCAAACCCACTTGTATCATACTCCAGATATCACACAAATCGGTCAAAATCTCTAGGGGCATTGTTGAAGATGTGCTTGTCCACGTGGATAATTTTTTCTTTCTTGTTAACTTCATTGTTCTAGATACTCAACCAGCATTACATTCAGATAACCGAATTCCTATCATTCTTGATCGACCCTTCCTATCAACTTCCAATGCACTAATCAATTGTAGGAATGGAGTCATGAAATAAAATTTTGGGAATATGACTCTTGATTTGAATATTTTTAATATTCTTAAACACCCAGGAGAAGATGAGGACAAGGGAGAAGTAAACTCCATTGAATCTTTAATACAAGAATATCTGAGTGACACGTTCTGTAAACATCCGACTGAATCATCTCTGCTAGAGTCCATCTCATCTGATGACCAAATAAAAAAAAGTTGCCCTACTCATGCTATTGAGAAATGGACCCCAAATTTTGAAAAAATTTCACCAAATGGCATAAAGTCATTCTGATCAAGTGATAGGCCGCCAAAGCTTGAATTAAAGTCTCTCCCTTCTGACCTTAAGTATGCATTTTTAGGGAAAGACGAGTGTGGTAATTTCCTCTAAGCTCACAGACTTGCAAGAGTCTAAACTGATTGAAGTTCTTAATAGTCATAAAAGTACCATTGGGTAGACCATCGCTAACTTGAAAGGTATAAGTCCATTGATCTGCAATCATGCAATATATCTTGAAGAAGACTCAAAACCCTCTCATCAAATGCAAAGATGACTGAATCCTCACATGAAGGAAGTTGTAAGGACTGAGGTACTCAAACTCTTAGATGTAGGAATAATCTTTCCTATATCCGATCGCAAATGGGTTAGTCCAACCCAAGTTGTACCCAAAAAGTTTGGGGTCACAGTGGTAAAAAATGATGCTAATGAACTAGTACCAACTCGAGTTGTCACAGGATGGCGAATGTGCACTGATTACTGAAAACTAAATTTGGTAACTAGAAAAAACTATTTCTTTGATGGATATTCAGGGTATAATCAAATTGGGATTGCCTTAGATGATTAGGAGAAAACCACCTTCACATGTCCATTTGACACCTTTGTATTCAAACGGATGCCTTTTGAACTTTGTAACGCTCCTACAACTTTCCAAAGGTACATGCTACGGTTTTTTAGTGACATGGTTGAAAAATTTTTGAAAATATTTATGGATGATTTCTCGGTCTGTGGTGACTCATTTGATTTGTGTTTGACAAACTTAAAAAAAATGTTAGTAAGGTGTAAAGAAGCCAATTTGGTGCTTAATTGGGAAAAATATCATTTCATGGTAACATAAGGCATTGTCCTAGGTCACATTGTGTCGTCTGAGGGTATGGAAGTTGACAAAGCAAAAATTGATCTAATTGAAAATCTGCCAGCACCCAAGACTATAAAGGATGTCCAATCATTTCTGGGACATGCAGGTTTTTATAGAAGATTCATAAAAGATTTCAGTACCATAGCCAAACCTATGTGTCATCTCCTGAGTCAAGACATAATCTTTGATTGGAATGAAGCATGTCAGAAAGCTTTTGACAAACTGAAAGGCATGTTAATTTTCACTCCAATAATGCAACCCCCTGATTGGACTCTACCAATTGAACTAATGTGTGATGCAAGTGATTATGTTGTAGGTGTTGTAATTGGACAAAGAAAAGATAAGAAACTCCATTTAATTTGCTATGCAAGCAAAACTTTGAATGATACTCAAATGAATTATTCAACAACTAAAAAAAATTGCTTACGGTAGTTTTTGCTTTGGAAAATTTTCGTTCTTATCGTGTTGGTTCTTCTGTTATTGTATACACTGACCATGCAGCCCTAAAATTTTTGCTTACAAAAAAAGATGCCAAACCGAGGCTCTTAAGATGGATACTCTTACTCCAAGAGTTTGATCTTATCATTAAAGACAAGAAAGGTGTTGAAAATGTGGTGGCAGACCATCTGTCCAGATTAACTTATGAATTTCATGAGGATTGACTGCCAATCAATGAGAAATTCTCTGACGAACAACTATTCATAGTTAATGAAACCCCATGGTACTCAGACATTACTAATTTCCTAGCATTTGGGACACTTCCTCCATCATTCACTCCCTTGGATAAAAAAAAATTTCTGAGGGAGGTTGGTAACTTCTTTTGGGACAATCCATATGTATTCAAATTCTGTAAGGATCAGATCATAAGACGATGCATCCCTGCTCATGAAAGCAAACATGTAATATCATTTTATCATTATGAACCACGTGGTGGCCACTTTTCATCAAGAAAAACCGTTGCAAAAATTTTGCAGTGTGGATTTTACTGGCCCACACTTTTTAAAAACGTCCATGCCTTTTTGTTTAATGTGTGATAGATGTCAAAGATTAAGAAATATTTCAAAAATAAAATATTTTTAAAAGAAAATATTTTGTCCCAATTTGGAGTTCGTAAAGCAATCATAAGTGATGGGGGTTCTCATTTTTGCAATCGTCCTTTCTAGAATTTGATAAAAAAATATCTGTTTTTTCAAAAAATTGCAACCCCTTAACCCACAGACTAGTGGACAGGCTGAATTAGCTAATTGGGAGATTAAATTAATTTTAGAAAAAACGGTAAACCCAGATGGCAAGATTGGTCGTCAAGACTGACTGATGCACTTTGGGTGTATTGTACTGCTTTTAAAATAATTTTGGGCATGTCTCCCTGTCGATTAGTCTATGGAAAACCATGTCACCTACCTGTGGAATTGGAACATAGGGCATATTGGGCCATCAAAGCAATGAATTTTGACCTGGATAAGGCTGGACTATCAAGAAAACTTCAGATAAATGATTTGGAACAATTGAGAAATGAAGCTTATGAGAATGTCAAGATTGCTAAAAACAGGATGAAAATTTTCCATGACAAGAACATTGTGCGAAAATCTTTTGAACCTTCTCAGAAGGTCTTGTTGTTCAATTCAAGACTCCGCCTTTTTCCTGGTAAGTTAAAGTCAAGATGGGTTGGGCCTTCCATTGTCAAAAAGGTGTTTGATCATGGAGCAATAGAAGTGGAGAACCCATCCAATGGTAATACCTTTACTGTTAATGGCCAGAGGTTGAAACCATTTTGGAGGATTTTGTTAAAAATGTGGAAATCATTATTTTAATGGAACCAGAATATCCCTCCAAGAATCGCACCTGTTGACCCTCAAAAGGGTCGTATCAGGTAAAAACCCAACCCAAGAAGACACCATCATGAGACCCCCACCACTTTTTCCTATCCTTTTCCATCTGTCTCCATTAAGCCCCCCACACCACCTTTTTTTCTTTCTTTCTTTCTTCTTTTTATTCTTCTTCTTTTTCCTCACTTTTTGTTCTGCTTCGTTCCTCTTCTTCTTAGTTTTCTTTTCCCTTTTTCTGCAAATCCGACTATACCCAAGCGAAATCATTTCCATGTATCTCGATGATCAAATCCCTATTCTCATGTTTTACATTGTTTTACTCCAGTTGTTTATGAATATATTGCTGCTATTCGCAATCACATACAAGCCTTACAAGCCTACCCAAGGCCCAGATTTGAACAACAAGGATTAATGGTTGCTTTTTGATTTGTAGGTATCTAAAGAAGCATGGATCACTACATTTCAACCTCATTTCCAAGATCCATACTAGTAAATTCAAAACATTGGGGACAATGTTCAGTTTAGGTTGGGGGTGAGAATACAGTCCATATTTTATGCCATTGTGTGCTTGTAATTTTTTTTAAATTTTTGTTGTTTTTGTTGTTGTTGTTGTTGTTATTTCAGATTATACTTTGTACCTTGCCTTGTATTTTTGATGTCTGTGAGTCAGTTTAAATTGTCTTTGTGACGGACAGACATTAAAGAACCGGATAGTGAGTCTTAAATCTTAGGAATCATGGATGTTAAATTTTTTGGTTTAGTTTAGGAGTTCTACGCACTTTTCCATCAGATGTGCATACTGTGATCATAAAAAAAAGCAAGACTTGTAAGGAAAAATGAGATTCGAGAACAGCAAGCAAAACCCATCTGTGGCAGAAGTGCTTTTGCTAAACGCCGTCATGCCAAGAGACTTGGTGCCTGTAAACAGTGTGGCCAAGTATTTCATGATAAAAGATACAATCAGTGTTTTAAACTAATTTTTGGTCGCACACTCGATCAATCAGACTAGATAGTGAATGGGCGGAGTAAGGATTATCTTGACACGCCATCCTATTTCGATACTTTGCTTAACCGGTTTGTGCAACCAGAGATTGGAAGAGTCACTGTTTTTTCAAACTACACAGAGGATGACTCGAATTAGATTGCTTTCTAACAAACTACAGAAAATTGTGTTTTGGGGAATGAAAGCCAATGGTCCGAATTTTTGTAAATAGTGTGAAATTTTTTTTAATTTTTGTACATACTTTTATGCTTTTAAATTGCTACAATGAAAATATGGGTCGAGTAAAGGAACGTCCCAAAATGCCAACCTCAAGTGTGGGTAGGGATTTGTCCTGAGACGCCATGATTTTTTGCCCCTTTTATTGTGTATAATGAAGTGTAGAAAATTTTTGTTTTTCATTCAACGTTTGAATGCCAAGGGATATTCGAACGTTAGAGGCTTACAATACTTTACCTCTGATGAACTCTCTGATGGAACCAAAAGTACTAGGAGCTCACAACGTTTGAAAGCCATTCCACCTTCGAACGTCAGCTTAAATTTCTTCTGTTCCCGTTCGAATGTTAGTAACGTTCGAACGGTGCAACTCAGAAACTTGATCGTCTTTTTTATTTCAAAAAGCCCCAAATCACTCTGAAATTCTCAAAACCCTAGAGTCATCCTTCACTCCACAGACCTCAATCCACCCTCAAACCCCAAGAAAACCTAAAATCGACCCTCCTCTCCAACTCACTTCCACCTCAAAAACATCATCCCCATTCCAGAAATCCCAAAATTTCAGCACCTTCTCCAAGCTGCCAACGTTCGAACGATATGCCCAGAGTCAAACTCCCTGCTAGGCGTGCTCGACCAATGAGCCAGGAACCTAACATTGTTGAGGAAGTTATAGAGGAGAGAGAGGGGAGGCTAAGGACAAAGAGGTATGATCGTACCCAATTACCATGCGCTCTAAAAGCTAAAAGGTACGAGAATTTCTACCATAAACACCTTGTGGTTTGTGAGAGGCATGTGGTTATAGATGATTTTGCTGAGATTGGTGTGAAGGCGAAAATGGAAAGAAGAGGATGGGTGTGGCACTTGAGGAACGGAGGAAGGGCCATTATTGATTTGGTGCGGGAGTTCTACTCCAACGCCGAGATCATCAATGGCGCAATCCGAACCTATGTGCGGGGAATCCACAACGAAGTGGATGAGGATTACATAAAAGAGGTAAGAACAGAGTTGCCTCGGGTGCAAAGACCTACCTACCCCTCAACGCAAAATGTAGAATTAGATGAGGTGGGTAAAGAATTAACTGGGATGAATAACTTTGCTTGGGTTGGGAGGAAGTTTCTGAAACAAGGAGAATTGACAGATAGATATAAAATGCTCAACCTGATTGCTGTCTCCAACTTCTCTCCCATAAAAAGATCAAATGAAATTTTGCCAGAGACGTCTCGCCTGCTCTATGCCATTGCAAAAGGGCATAGCATTGATCTCCCCTCCCTCATACTAAATGACATGAAAAAGGGATGCAATGCAAAAAGGAATGCATTACCCTTTGGTACATTGGTAATGGAGATGTGCATGGACAATGGGGTGAAGGAGAGGCCCGAGATAGAGGTGCAAGAGCCAATGAGGGCACTCGACAAAGGATCTTTTAAGAGGAGCAAGGGCCATAGTGGTGACCTAGCAGTGAGGCAAGAAGTAGCCCCTCCCCAAGGTGTTGATGAGGTGTAGGAGGAGTTAGATCGAGAGGAAGAAAGGGAGATGGAGAGGGAATACATGAGCAGCAAGAGCAAGCAGGCCCCAGCATGACCCCACAACGGACATTGATGGACGTCAAGCTTAGCATTGAAGCTAAGCAGGACGAGATCCTTAGGCTATGAAGGGGTGGTACTAGTGGAGATGATAGTGCTAGTGGAGCTGGTGGCATGGATGTTGAGGAAGGAGACGGATGATGATTTATGTTCTTAGGGTTATTTGTTGTTTCCTTTTATGGATGCTTGTGTTTGTTTGAAAATTTTAGGAGATTTTGTGGATGATGTTTGTTTCTTTTTAGTAGTTGCTATGAACATTTATAATTTTTATTATTTTGGATAGATCGAACCATGGATATTGTTGTGAATTATCATATTTTATGGAATGCATGGTTCAATTTATCACTTTTGTTTGTTTTAAAAACATGTGTAGCTTTAGTTTTATATATTGCTAAATGTAAATAAATATTGAAACAGATATGGATGTTAAGATTGTTTGTTCAAATGACTAAGCATATGATCGGTTCGACACCTCAACTCAACATCCGAAACATAAAACCTCATTTTTAAAACCTTGATACTATCTCTATGCTTAAATTGTGAAATGTACATAATTTTTTGTCATTTTTAAGGTACAAAGGTGATCAGACTCGAAAATAGAATCGGTATATAACCAATATTTCTCAAAACACCCAACATAACCAGCGGAGATGATAAAGAAAATCATGGTAAGTTTTGAACCTTCTGTTGCTTTTGAGAGAATATCAACGATTACTCAAGAAAGGTTTTTCACTTCTTTTTTTCAATGATCTCATTAAACTTTGGTTTGATTGATGCAACTAAAGTGATATGTTTTAATAACCCATAGGGAACTTTTGCATACACATACATATGCACCTACTTGGAAGGGATCTTAGGCCATCTTTGGATCAACTTTGAGCCTTAGTTAATTCTTTCACAAAAATATGACCCTAGTCAGTCGTGATTGAGCCTTCAAAATATGAATTCCTTTCCAAAAAACCCAAATGATGACCAAGCCACAAGGAAATATACTCGACATACATTGCTATCTAATTTTCTTACACCCTCTTATAAATCAAAATAATACAAAAGAGCAAGAAAATAGACAAGACAATGCTGGCTACTGTTCCATGAAAGAAAAGAAAATCAGTAAAAACAATCTACAAAAGGGAAAAGAGACCGAAAGACAGGGACTTGCAAAGAAAGTGAAAAATGGGAAAATGAAAGAAAGAAATCTCATTCCTAGGCAAAATTTTCAAAAAGCCGAACAGAGGTGTGCTAAAATGCATAAAAGATAGTTTTTGTACTTCGTTGACGTCATTTCGTTAACCACTAACCTCTGGCCCCATTACAACCTACTAAAGCCCTAGGTGGTCTCAAGTTTGATGCATGTGTATGTCTTTAACTATAAGTGGGGTATGTTACTTGTATTACTTTATTTTCATCAAAATTCCTTCATGAGATTATGCCAACACATGATTAGTTTGTTTTCAGAAGCTTCATTCATTTTCTAAATTAAGCATGTAATTTTTTGACTGGCCATCTTCTGATTACATGCCCTGCGAAAAATCACTATAATCATAGCAAACTTTTTGTTAAGGGTATGCCCTAGAGAGACTTGTGAAATCAAAGCTATCCATGGAGGGTGATAAGCGAAATATTTATTATATATCAATTCTTGTTTCTAGAATGATCACCCCACTCCTATGGAAATTTTAAAAGTTAATGTGACAAGTGCTAATTTTTGCATAGAGTAGGTACCAATGGAAAAGAAAGGTAGGGGATATGTCACGATTGAAGGATGGGTGTCCTAACGACCACGATGCTAATTCACTTGAAACATCAATCTCATATACACATTTGTTAGACTGAAGTTTGTGGGTAACTTCACTGAAAATCCTCACGAGACAACGCTCGTCCACTAGGAGAAACCTAGGGATTTAACGGCTTGTTGCATAAGTTAAATGCAACCGGATGACCTACGAAAAAGGCATTTACATTTCTTTGTAGATATATTACTAAGGAAAAGCAATATTTAGGTTGGGGTGTGATTAGTACTCAAAGGTAACAAAATATTGTGCCCTTTTTGGGCTAATTATACTTTGATGGAGTTCAAGTGATGATGTTTCAGATCCTAAAGTGAACAAGGACTCAAGTCAACAAATATCACAATATGATGTAACACTAACACATCAAGGAACAAATTAGAAAAGCTTGGAACAAAGAAGTCACGTTGGAACGCCATTCAACGTTTGAACGTCCATAAGAGCCAAGCCACTGAGACAGAATGTGTTGCAGCCAAGAGCCAAAGTCCTGAGGAACAAAGGACCAATGTTCGAATGCCATATCACGTTCGAACACCCACTGGTACACTAACAAAACCAGACTGAAGACATGGCGTGTTGCAGTGAAGAAGATCAAGACTTTGAATTGCAGTACCTGCAGTACAATGTATGAAGAATAGTGCCACGTTTGAACGTCCATCCAACGTTCGAATGATCATACAAACAGCCTGCAGAATAGTTGTTGAACTTGGACAGGAGTACATTTCACCTCCTTATTTTACCCCCTTTCCTTGTCTATAAATACTCCCATTTTGGGAGCTTGTAAGAGAGCTAGAGCTGGTAGAAAATCTAAGAGCTACTTGATAACTTGTAGTCTTTACATACATTGTAGTTTCCTTTATTTACTTCAAGTCTTTACGTTTATGTTCTAGTTCCTTTATTTGCTTCAAGTCTTTACATTTATGTTCTAGTTCCTTTACTTACTTATAATCTTTGTTGCACTTGCTTTCATTTACATATATGAAGAGAGATAGCGTTATTTTTGGTAGTGGAAGTAACCCACCAAAAATAACTATCTTTCTCTTACTTTCTTTCACTTTCATGGCTTGAGCATCTTCTTCTTAGAGGAGCGAAACTCTTCTACTTTTCTAGAGCTTTACCAAAGTGGTGAAGGGTGGAATGTGATTCACGTATTATTTGTTGGAGATCTATATTTCTTTTACTTCCATAGCTTGAGCATCCTCTTCTTAGAGGGGTGAAACTCTTCCAATTTTCTAGAGCTTTATCAAAGTCGAGAAGGGTGGAACGTGATTCACTCATTCTTCATTGAAGATCAACCTCGGAGTTCCTCTACTTGGAGGGATGAGTGTCATTCACTTTTCTAGCTTTACCAAAGCCATGAAGAGTGAGTAGTTTCTCATTCACTCTTTAGTAAGTGGTGCAGGACATGTACAAATTATCTGGAAGTTATATTTATGTTTTGTTCTAATGCTTAACGTTTTTATCTCTTTGCATATTGGATGACTGATTGCATCTAGCAAAGCTAAAGTACTTTGTATAATCGTGAGTCTTTCTATAATACGGATGACTCTTGCATGGAAAGACTCCTTGTTTCAAGGTAAGTACCCCGGCTAGATCTTCATGACTACCCTTTAATCATCTTCATTATTGTGCTTCATTTAAAGAATGGAATCACAATCCATCTTTATCTTCTGACTAACTTGATGTTGACACGGGAGTTAATTGAGTTATCAAGCATAAATATAATAAACCGGATGATTGACTACATGTCCTGATCCCCAAACTAAAGTGTGACTTTTCTTCCATTCAAATTAATCTTATATTTTGTCTAAAAAACCTTCTTGAAAAGAATTCAATATTCTGTTCAGGAAACCACCCACTTCTCACAAACATTAAATCTCAAAGGTTATAATTAATTGGTCTCCACCACTACTTACTTTGAAACACAAACACAACAAATTCCTTGTGGATTCGACTCCGGACTCAAAGCGGATTATTAGTACAACTTGACCGCCTGCACTTGAGTGTACACATTACGGATCAAGTCAAGCCGCATGAAAGCATAATAAATTGGGTTGGGATTAGCAAGAAGGGGCTAAAAGATCCTTCCGGTGAGATATCCGGTGATTTAGATACGCACTCCATTGGTATCAGAGCTTATAAAGTGTGTCGGTGTACGCAGAACCGTTGGTTGAAGTCCATGAATTCCGTGTCGGTTGGGTGTCGTTGGTGTAAATCCATAAACATCCACCCCAAGAAAGACCCTAAAATGTAAAGGTCATTTGACGTGTAACATAGATGACAAAATCATATACGTTGGCATTGCATGTGTTGAGGAGCCAGGAAGGGCTCGGGTTGAGTGCATGAATGAGTCTCACCTCATTGCATGACATGTCATAAAAGATTCCAACCTTGAGTTGCATATACTTGATTAGAATTGTTGTGGATAATTGAATGTTGCATGTGAGCATTCCATGTGCATCTAGGTGGGGAGTAGCCTTTGTAGAAAATATTCAACTAAGCGTGGCTCACCCTATGCGGGACACATTTCAGGTGGAGGATACACGCCTATGGATGGCTCTTACTGTGGGTCTCAAGGGTGAAGAGAGACTAACATGTGATCTTTAACCTTGAAGTTTTGTAAAACTTTTGGTTCAAAATGATGTAAATATTGTAATCATATTTGAATGCTTGTAAAAGAACCTTGTATGGATCATGTATAACGTAGAAAACTTCCTTATACATGTGTTGGGATGAATTAGAAAAGGTTTGGAGTGGGTTTGAAATGAAAAGTAGTCGAAAAAGGCAAAACTAGGTAGACAGTACTGGTACTGTGTACCGGTACAGTCAACTCTAGAGAGCAAACCAAACCAGTACGCAGTACTAGTACTTTACGGTCCCGGTATGTAGTACCGATACACTTTCCCAAATTTTTAAAATTTAAATTTTTTTTATCATGCTTTTGGCCTATGTTTCTCTTCCCTCCAATATTGTAAATAGACCCTATTGAGGAATAAATCAAGGCATATCGGACCTAAGTTGGATCCAGATAATTATTGTGGGTTAAAATACTAGTTAAAAGGATGTTATCGACGTGGTGTTGGGTTAAGAGACATCCATGGGTATTTCTGCGAGTTGATGGGTTGTCAACGGTTGATAAAAGACCCTCAGATTTTGGGGCATCACAGCTTGTATCAGAGCTTAAGTATACGAATTACCTAGGGCTTGATGGGCATTGGGTCTAGATCATTGCTTTAAATGTTATGTGTTATACTTGCTACATGTTATGTGTTATGTGAATTATATGCATGGTGTTATATATATGAAAAGAGGAACACTAGGTTTAGAAAATAAAACCTTATGTTCGAGGTGTAATGTCTACTAGTGGGCGACATACGCTCTACTAGTGAGACAACGAGAAATTCTCAAAGTTTAAAATGTTGATCCCTATCTTGGGATACAATGTGAGGCACTATTGCAATCTTACTTGTGTGTAGATGGCAAATAGAGGGAGAGGATGTTGAGGCGGTGGGTGGAACAACCAACCACCACTGGCCTTTGTAGAGACTATTGGTGAGGCGGTAGCTACTATAGCATAGGCTAATGCTACAGCCGCTACTATTGCATTGATTGGTGCAAACATGAGACAAGGAGGCTCGAGCAACCTCCAGAAGTTCAAGACACACCATCCTCTGACCTTCATGGGAGGGGCGGACCCACTGGTAGCTGACCATTGGTTCCGGCAAGTGGACAAGGTTGTATGGGCCATGGAGATCACCTGTAATGCCACTAAGATAACTCTAGCTACTTTTCAGCTAGAGAGAATCCCAGTTGTGGTGGGATTGGGTTAAAGCCTTAAGGAACTTGGAGGCTATGACATAGGAAGAATTCCGAGAACTCTTTATGGGCAAGTATTTTTTGGCGTCTGTC
>CM042201.1:6133508-6147961 GCA_023539305.1 Ilex asprella
TATTGAAGAGGGACTTAAAACCAACAAGAAAATGAAGTATGTTGGCCAACAAGGGGTCAAGAGTGGTGATTTCAAAAGGTTTAAAGGCAACTGCTTTGTGCACAATAAACCAGGGCATCGTGCAAAGGATTGTCAAACCTGTAAAGCACAAGAGAACCACAAGAGAAAGGTTGCCCAAGCCAATATAACTGAGGTAGAAAAATTCTCTGAAAATGTTTCAAACATGAGTTTTTTTTGTTGCAGTATACGAAGTGAAATTGGTGGCAAATTCCAAGGAATAATTGGTGGACACTAGTGCTACTGGACACATATGCTCGGATAAGAAGAAGTTTTCTTCATATGAAGCAATTAATTGTGGAGAATAATGATTATGGGAAATTTCTTTACTTCCAAAGTTGATGGAAAATAAAAGGTTATATTGAAGATGACCTCCAAAAAATAACTTACTCTCAATGATGTGTTATACATTCCAGAAATTCGAAAGAATCTCGTGTCTAGATCATTGTTGAATAAGAAAGACTTTAGGTTGATTTCTGAGTCCAACAAATTTGTACTCACCAAAAGTGAAATTTATGTAGGTAATGGATATTTGAGCAATGGACTCTTTCAGATAAATTTAATGACAATTGTATCTTATTTTAATAAAAATAACAAATCTTCTACTTATATGCTTGAGTCCTCCAATGTATGGTATGATAGACTAGAACATGTTAATTTTGATACTTTGTGTAAATTAATGAATTTAGAATTGTTGCCTAAATTTAATATTGATGAAAATCATAAATGTGAGACGTGTTGAATCAAAATTAACCAGAGCATCATTTCATAACATTGAAACAAAAACTGAACCTCTAGAGTTAATTCATAGTGAAATGTGTGATTTGAATTATGTTCAAACTAGATGTAGAAATAAGTATTTTGTTACTTTTATTGATGATTGTACAAGATATTGCTATGTATATTTGTTAAGGAGTATAGATGAAGTATTCAAAAAAAAATTATACATTATAAGAATGAGGTTTAGAATCAACTTGGCAAAAATATTAAGGCAATAAGAAATTATCGTGGTGGTGAATATGATGCACCTTTCGATAGGTTCTGTCAAGAACATGGTATTATTCACCAATCTTTTACTCCTTATACACCTTAGCAAAATGGAATTGCTGAACGTAAAAATAGAACATTGAAAGAGATGATTAATTCCATGTTTATTAGTTCAGCATTACCTCAAAACTTGTAGGGGGAAGCTTTGCTTTCAAAAAACTATATTTTAAATAAATTACCCTACAAGAAGTTAGACAAAATCTCTTAGGAATTATGGAAAGGTCGGAGTCCTTCCTATAAATATTTAAAAGTGTGGGGGTGTTTCACTAAGGTGATGGTTCCTATTTTCAAAAAGATTAAAATAAGACCTATGACTATTTCCAAAACGATGGTTCCTGTTTAAACTCATGTTGATTATCATTCCGCATCAATCATTTTCAAAGTTAAGGCAGATATTAGTACATTATATTTCAGCATTAAGGCAGTCTACCTTTTGAGAGTACACTACATATTTTCTGGTATGCTAGGCGAGTAGATGAGAGTGCTACTTCTATTTGCATAAAGATCATTGTATCTAGGGAGGCATGCACGTTGATTTCCATAAACATTGTGTGTGGGAGCGAAATCTATCTTAAGGACATAGTGTCAAACACTAGCTTTGATCTACTTAAAGTTTAATAACAGTTCATTATCTGCAAACGGGTTAATTTTTATATTGTTTAAACACATATTTATTGTGTTGCTATTTTATTTGTATCTGTTACTCTTTCGTAAATACTATTGTAATTATTTCGTTTGTCACTCTTACTATTTTATTTTAAACATGTTTCAAATCATACATTTCAATAAAAGATTTTATTATATTTGAAATAACACAAACAATAAGAGATATTCATTAGGAATAATCGTAAGTGAAAAAAAAAACTCAACATTCTTTTAGTCTTTCAATACAACTAAACTATTCATGTATAAACTTGTACCTGCAATCAAAAACAAGAAAATACTTACTTGTCTAGAATATTGCTATTTCCATACTTGTTTGATGCTTTAGTCTTATTTACACGTACATCTCTTTCTCACATCTTGGATATAAAAAAAATGGGGAACTAGCAAAAACAAGAGTGGACATAGCATAATACATACTATTTTGATTAAAAAAGAAGAAAGAATTTAGCTGGAAGAGAATCATCATGGACACTGGGGGTTGTTCCCTGGTCCCCCGTAGTAAAAATGGGTGCCCCATTCATTGTTGTAGGAACTCTCGATGTTGTAACAATTTGTGTTTTCAGTTAGGGTTGATATGTCCTGCTCTGAACATAGACTATTATCGGAGTCCACAATCTCCAAGTTTCGAAAGTAACTAGCTTTTCCAAACCCGTCTTGGGCAAAATGGCCAGAGCCCATTTGGGTTGATGTGTGCTCACCGTTGGCCCTTGAGTTCACCACCTCGCCACCCCACTCCACCATGGTGGCATAGTCTGCTAGGTGTGTGAACAACTCTATAGGCCAATATCCTATCAATGTGTTATCTCCAAGACCCATCCACCAATTCCCAAGCTTTGGATCCTGGATTTAAACAAGAACATAATATTACCATTCACAAATGACATCTTTATAGAACATCGATGTTGCAAAATTTTTTTGAATTGAAAGATGAAACATATATAGACCTTCCAAATAAGGATGGTGATATCATATTGATTGTTGTTGAGTAAGGACACTGGAGAAATGGCAGCTCCGATGGCCACCTTACTATTTGTTTGCACAAATCCTGCACATAAAAGGTTGTAGCATCCTGTTGTTTGATATGCGTCACTCTGAAATATATTACACAATAAAAAATGTCTTAAAACTTTATCCCACTTTTACGAGGAAAGTATGTATGCTAGGAAAATATGTATGTGTGTGTGTGTGTGTTTTCTTCTTCTTAGTAATGAAGCCTAGGTAGGCAATGGGGGTCATCCCACAAAGTTTTCAAATATGTCCTTTATCTATACTACTTATAAATATCAACAAAAGTGAAAAACATTTATTTGACCAAAATAACCTTACAAACTACTTATTGCCTATCCTATTTTTCCGTAGTCAATAATATTTTAAATTATATGTATAATTCTCACAGTTTTGACTTGTGTGGACTGTTGAGCTTCCACCGAAATTGATACACTCCAAGTTACTTACATTCTTCACTTCAACTTTCTCTCTTTCTTTTATTTCTCTCTCTCTCTCTCTCTTGTGTGTTACTTTACCCTTTTCTCTCTCCCTGTCTCTCCCTCACAAGTTAATTTACCCATTCAAATCTTGATCTGTCACTTTTTTCCCAACAATGTGCTTGAATTATGAACATCAAATCGAGGTCTTGGTCCACGGACACAAATTCTACTCCTAAGATGGAAAGAGGTTCGTGGATTCAAATCCAATGAGGAAGAATTGGGTTTATGAGGCTTAGTCATTCTAATTGGAGAAATTCAATTTGGTCAATCATTGTTTTGGAATATGCATTCTTCTTGTTTCTGGCATTTGAGTACAGTTTTTTGATGTCAAACCGAATATGCCTCATCCTATTCGTCTTTATCATGTTTTTCTTTTTGCTCTTGGTTTTGTGTTCTCCTTTTCTCTCCCATTCTTCCCTCCCCTAAAAGCCAAAGAAATTCAAGTAGGTTTTGTATTTATCTAATTAATCTTTTCTTTGTCTCCATGGCAAGTGATAAGGTATGATATCCACACACAAATAGTGTTACGACAGTGGTTTCTGGTGTATTGAAAATTAGATGTAATTAGGATCTAAAGATGGCATGATAAACATTTGGAATTTGAGGTATATTAAATGTCATATGGTAAATATAGTCATATTTTGTTAAATAAAGATCTACATTTATTCTAATATCGAATAGGGCTCTAGGTTGTCAAAGAGAATGTAAAATACAAGCAACTATTAACACTTCTTTCTCCTTTTATGAGAATTGGTTTGTTTGGCTAAAAGTAAGTTATCAATCTTATTTTACCATTCTCCTTTCCTTTCTCAAATTTTATTGCAATTTCATGATATTTTTTTGTATATGTTCTTTTAGTTATAATGCCTCTATTGGCCCTTAAACGCCTTGGCTTGATTTTTTTTTTTTTTGTGACATATTTTGCAATTGATCCTACCCTTTTTGCTCTTTAATTTTCATGCACTACTAAAATCCAACATGATCCTATATCATCTATTATTGAATATTGTTTGAGCTTCACAATGCCATTGTTGAGCAGCTTTCACTTGTTTTACCTATCAATGACGCAATGCTATTATTTTTAGTGTGCTCTTAAAAATTAGTAAATTAGTAGCCTTCTTTGACAAAGGAATAATGGGTCCTAATTTATTATTGGTTTTTTTTTCATTGCAACAAATCCTATGCACTATTGATCTTTGATGACATAAGGATCCAATTGACTTTGTTGGTCAAAGGAGATAATTTATTCTGCCCCAATGCTATGAAATCATCTCAAAATACAAATTAGAAACTTAGAAAAGGTACTTGAATTTCTTATCGCCAATGTTTGAAAATCACTACTCTAATCCATATGTGTCATTTTGTATGTTGGTGAATGATTAATTAAATTAGTTCTGTGAAGATACGTGATATGATTCTAGCTTAGTTCTAGCTTAGTAACGATGAATAGAGTATATCTTTCTTTGAAATTTATTTTATCATTATGGAATTTTGCCAAAGAATATGATTTGGGACATAATGGGAGTATCATACAATGGTGCTTAGATGGAATCATTGAACGAATGGGTAATGTGATGCAAACTATTTACAAATATTTTTTCCTTTTTCTCTATTTTTTGAACAATCCTACATATGTTGTCAAATGCTCAATGCAGTGAATGATTGCTAATGACCATCGATACCACACTAAAATTTTCAATTTTTTTGTAAATTATTCCTTGAAAACCTATTAAATGTTTCTTTGATTCCAATTTCAATTTGAGGTTGAATTGTCAAAGAGAATAAATCAATTACACACAACAAGATACAATACAAGGAGCAAGAAAAAATGGACTGAGACTACTGTTATCTACGCATACTTTCTTGAATGAAACACATATGGCTAGAGTTATTTGATTTTGAGATGTTTCATTCTATGTTTTGATTTTGAGTTGTCTGATTGTGAGATGTTTCATTTTATGCTAGATTAAAATTTCATTCTATGCAATTAGATTGAATGAAACTTGTCTTTATTGATTCAAGCATGATCAAAAATAAACTAACAAAGAATGAATACATTATATTTCAAGGCGTCGTGTGACGATGGATTCGTCATCGTAAACATGAACTAACATCAATGTTGACAATCTTTTCTTTTCTAATTATAGCTATTTGGTTGTTGATTGTCGAGTGGTGGCCTTGTTGAGTTCCTCTAATTTTTACAACGAACAACAAATGGTAACTTCCAAACTGGAGTGTCGGCTCAATTAAACCCTATTCAATGTTGTCTATTGAAATATGATATTTATGTGTTACATGAGATATTTTTAAAAGAGAATGCTTTATTTTCCAATAGTGTAAAAAAAAATCCTTACAACACTATAAATCTCAATTGTCATGTTCCCTAGTGTCACGGGGTTAAATTTCTCACTCAAATTTATGCCTAGTGATGGCACTGAGATCCACACTCAGTCTCATCCAAGCACTCAAAATGCTCATAGAAATGCACACACAAACAGAATAGGGACAGTTAGTAAACACAAAGCACACACAAGCTTTACAGGCCAATGGCCCAACTTTATTTTTCTCAATAAAGGCAAAAGGAACACTCAGCCAGAGTCTGCTTACAAAATCGTGTTAAACCCTTTGTTGGTGCACTTCAGACCAAAACATGTACATTTACAGCATACAAGGTGGTGGTTACAAGTCCAACTGCCTAGGCAACTGCATGACAGTTCAGATCTGCCCACAAAGTCACCCCTCAGTCTGTTGATGATGATTGAGGTCCTCTCCCACATCTGCTAGTCATGGTAAGGGGCAGTTGCAACTATTGGCTGACCCAGCTAACAACTACCCACAACTGTTAATCATGTTGAGTGCACATGCCAGCATCCCTCATGTTGTGCACATGTCATCATTCTGCATAGAACCACCCCTGCATGTCATGCACATGCCAGCAACTATCTAGAACCGCCACCATAGAACCCTTGCATGCCATGCACATGTTGTGCATCTGTCTTCCTTGTGAGCCCACAACACCTATTTAGCCTTGCCATCATGTCTAGCCATGCCCAGCCCATGACTTGGCCTTCCAAGCTAACATTGTCTCATAAAGTGAGCCACCCAACTAGCCTTTGCTTACATGCATGTTTGTGCCCATATGCCCATGCATTAGCTGCTATGCCCAACTATGTACGGGGCTTTAATCACCCGCTGATTGCATCAAATCGTACCCATGCATGAGCTACCTCACTCAATCATGCATAGGTCTTTAATCACCCACTGATCATGCCTAACTTGCCCATGCATCAGCTGCCTCCCTCAACCATGTATGGGGCTTCAATCACCCATTGATTGCACCAAGGGTTTGTTTTCTCAAGCAAAATCCAATTTGGCTAAGGCATGAGCGCCTTTGGGAGAGACTGTCTCATGCCAACGTTGAGCTAGAAACTAAGGGGGTAACAAACCACCCCCGCCAGAAGAACTTGACGTCCCTGTTGAGTGGTTATCTCTATTCCTCTTTAGCTAATCAGGATCAACATGTTTCTTCCTTCGATGGGTAACCTTAACCAAGCTGTTCTTTAACTCATTAAGCAACCCTTACTTAAAACGAGTAACACCATATGCAGCAGAACATACAGTCCTCTCTCTCGCCCCTCCATAGGCAAAAGATTGTTGTTGTCCCACGGCCACCATCTAATTAGAGACACGGGCTGGAGGTTTTGCACCATGCTCTAACTCGTTTTTGTGGTTGCCTACACATCCGGGCAGAAGGTCCTTGGAGAGATTTGGAGGCAAAGTCTTAGCACATTCCTCCAAATGTTTTGCCACTAACCTGGACATTTTAACCTTCTCAACAGGCTTGTTCCCCACCAAGGCTGAAAGATACGCCTTTTTGCCTTCCTATAACCCAACATCCATCTGCAAGGTGAACAACATCTCCACTTTTTGCTTGCTGTCTCTTTTGCATTGGTCTGCCACTTTCTCTGTAGGCACAAAACATGTTGCTCCCTCATCTAAGATCAGCATTCCATTTAAGTGTGGCATCAGCACCACTTTGGCCTTTACAAATAACTCGTTCCCAAGGATAACATCGAAGTTGTCCAAGGGTATAGCCGTCATGCTCACACGGCCTTCCCACATATCAAATTTCAAGCTCAGCTCTACATTTTCACACATTGGAATTGCTCCTGAATTGAAAGCCTTGAGCTTGCTTGAGCTCTTGTCTAACTGTAAGCCAAATATTCCCACCTTTCTCTAGCAAAGAAGTTATAGGTGGCACCCGTGTCCACCATGGTCAAAAATTCTTTCTCATTCACCCAAGCCTGTACAAACATTAGACCTTTACAAACATGTTAAATCTTTTCCAAAGACATCGCATTTAGCAATTGCAAAGGATTAACCCGGGTGAAGTAATCATTGTCCCTGGTCTTTTTGCTTTCAACGACAAAGGTTGTTAACTTCTCCTGCTTGGAATAGTCCTTGACACGATGAGGGGCGCAACAAATAAAGCAACCAGAATCAAAGCTCTTCTTTTTCTACTTATTGTTTGGCTTTTTAGAATCACCCTAATTCATCTTTTTCTTCTAATCCGCCTCCTCTGCGTCATTAGAAGCACCAGACTGGTCTTTCTTGTCACCTCCTTCCCTATTTTTCTTTTTGAAAGGGCCTTAACTGTCGTCAATTTTGAAGTCAGCTAGGCCATCCGCAACAGCGATGGTAGTGGGCAAATCTTGCACCCCCTGCCTACGCAACTCAGCTTGTGTCAAGCCTTGCAAAACGGATATAAAATTGACGATTTTGTCCTCCTCGAACATGTTCTTGATATCTAGCATCAAAAAACTAAACTCAGTCACATAATCATGAACTGTTCTAGCGTGCTTAAGTTTCTTAAGCAATTCCCTAGTAATCCACATCGTATTGCTAGGAAGGAATTGATCCTTTAACTCCTTTTTCAGTGTCTCCCACATCTCAATTTTTGCACACCTCAGTAGATGCATCATCCTTGTTTCGGCTCTGCCACTACAACTTGGCATCACCAGAGAGATACATACTGGTAATGGTAATCTTCTCTCCAGATAGCACATGAGCAGCCTTTTAAATATTGTTCCATGTCCCACAAAAAGTTCTCCGTTTCCTTGGCACTCCAGCTCCCTCCGAAGGCCTTAGGTTCAGGTAACTTGAGCTTTGAAGATGTCTCGTCACACCAGGATGAAAGTGCATGGCCCTTTTCACTAGGTTTAGTTCATCCTCAAGATTATTCAAATTGGTTTTGACATCATCAGCGAGGAACAAAATGTCCTCCATCATCATTGCAAGCTTCGCATCGTTGTTGGCCACATAGCTGTCAAAGGCTATCTTTAAACCAACAATCTGAATAGCGTGCTGCTCCATCTACACAGCCACACTAGTTGTATTATCACTTTCTGGGGGCACCCAGAAAATATTTGAGACGAGTCACCCGTTCATGTAGTTTAGCAAAGTTTTCACCAACCATAGTCGAAAACTAAAACTCTGATACCAATTGTCACGAGGTCAAATTTCTCTCTCAAATTTTTATCTCGTGATCGTAGTGTGATCCACACTTAGACTCAACCAAGAACTCAAAACGCTCACAAAAATGCATACACGAACAGAATAGGGACAGTAAGTAAACGCACAACACACACAAGCTTTATAGGCCAAAAGCCAAACCTTTTCCTTCTCAATAAAGCCTAAAGGGACACTCAGTCAGGGTCTACAGTAAAAACTTGCCCAACCATCTCAATAAAGCCTAAAGGAACACTCAGTTAAGGCTTGCTTACAAAAACACGCCCATCCCTTTGTTGTTGCACTGAAGACACAAACATGTATATTTATAGCATATAAGGTGGTGGTTACAAGCCCAACCGCCTAGGCAACTGCATGACAGTTTAGATCTGCCCACAAAGCCACCCGTTAGTCTACTGATGATAATTCAAGTCCTCTCCACATCTTCTAATCTTGGTAAGGGGCACTTGCAACTATTGGCTGACCCAGTCAACAACTGCCCTCAACTGTTGTGCATGATGAGTGTTCATGAGAGCAACCCTCATGTTATACACATGCCAGCATTTTGCGTAGAACCGCCCCTACATGCAATTCACATGCTAGCAATTGTTTGGAACCGCCGCCATTTGTAGGACACATGTCACAACCGAGCAAAATCACCTCACATGTTGTGCACATGCCTCCCTTGTGAGCCCACAACACCTAATTCGCCTTATTTTTGTGCCTAGTCATGCCCAGCCCATGGCTTGGTCTTCTTAGCTAACATTACCCCACAAATCAAGCTAACCGACTAGTCTTTGCTTGCAGCATGCCTAGTTGTGCCCATGCATTAGCTGCTACACCCAACCATGTATGGGGCATCAATCACCCGTTGATTACACCAAATCTTGTCTATGTATGAGCTGTCTCACTCAGCCATGCATGGATCCTCAATCACTCACTGATCATGCCTAACGTATCCATGCATAAGCTACCTCCGTTAGCCATGCACGGGGCTTCAATCACTCACTGATTGCACCAAAGGTTTGCTTCTTCAAGAAAAACTCATTTTGGCTAAGGCATGGGAGCCTTTGGGCAAGGCTGCCTTATGCTAGAGCCAAGCAAAAGCTAAGGGGGTAACACCTGGCTATGTGGAAGAATTCTCAATTGTAGTTTTTTTTTTGTTAGTGATACAAAAAAGTGTGTTAGGTCATATGTGTTGGTGCGAAAGATGGAGCTATAGTGTTTATTTTCACAATGAGAGCAAGATAGTAGTCACTATTATTTTTTCTATTTTTTTGTTTGTGGTCGTAAAGTAGTTGTCTACATTTGTAGAATTTTCACGCATTTCATATATTATCTAATTGTTGTTTTTGTATTTGATTGTCTTCAATTTTATGTTTTTGGCGCATTCGATTTCTTAGATTGATCTTGGTTACTGTTTATGCCTTCTTTAAGCCTTTCATTTTTGCTCATTACTAATATTTTATCATTCACGTATTTTAAGTAATAATAATACAATAATTACAATTCCAACAATGCTTAATTCTATGTGATTAATTTCCTATTGAAGATCTTTATTTGATTTTCTTAAAATTTTAATTTTTTTTGATACTAAATTTGGAGAAGGATAATTTTAAAAATGATAAAAAAAATTGGGATGAAATTATCAATTTTTGTTAGCAACATTAACAGAAGGGAGACATGGGGTCTCCGTCCAATGAATTTAAACCTCATGAGGTTTCCATGTTACTTATAAAATGTCACGAGTTGTCTGTGTAATATTGTCAAAATTTAGGGTTGCCCGTGATTTTTACCCCTTTTTTAATTAAATATTATATTATTATTATTTTATCTTAAAAACTTGAGCAATTATTGGTTAGGAGGGTTTGTTGGTAAACCAAAAAAGAAAATTATGTGGATGTATTTCTGTTTATAATTATATGTGAAAGATTGAACATTTGGTGATTAAATTTATAATTATATTATGTCATTTAGGGTTAAATGGTGATAGTGGTGATAAATTCATAAGTTTTATAAATGAGCAAGATTTAATTGATTTTATTTATCGCATAAAAGTTGTGAATTTAATTATGTTCTCTTAGTTTTTTTTTTTTTTGCTCAAAGTATTTATTACATGAAGATAGGGTGGATTGGAAATATGGTGGTTGAGTTTATAATTATGTTGTATTATTGAATTGAGTGGCAATGGAGATGAAAAATTTATAAATGAGTAAGATTTTATTTATTATAAATTTAAATGCGTTATGTTCGTATTTTTTTTCCTAGAAGCATGTGTATATATGGTGTTGTTTTAGGAAGTTTTTATATATTTTTATGACAGTTCCATTAATATGGAAAATATGGTTGACGATATATTTCGAGTCATTTAAAAAAAATTGGTATGAATATTTTTAAGTCATTTCTTTTAAATTTGGATAATTTTTTAAGATTTTTTTGTTTGTGTGTTGTATAATACCTTTAAGCACAGGTAATGGCTGATGAGCCCGAATTTTACTAGGCCAACCTAAATTAAGTTAGCCGAGGAAGCCCAGAAAAAAGCCTAATCGAAAATGGGTCAACCCGTCAGCAAAGGGCCCAACACACCAAAGATCAGAAGGCTAACTAAGGACCCCCAACAGAGGGCGTCGCCCATGAGGAGGCCAAGAGGGCACCGCCAATGAGGAGGCCAAGAGGGCGCCACCCATGAAGACCCAAGTGGGCGCCGCCCGTGGTCAAGCCCTCCTGGTCCGTTCTCCTTCGTCCTCTTAGCTTTGGTACTCCAAATACATTCCAATGCAAGTCCAATCTCAAGATCAAGAGTGAGCCTAGTCCAACTCAGGATTATCCTCCTCCGACTGAATAGGAGTACGAGGGAGAGAATACCAGGATTGAGAAAAGGGATAGAGACCTCCTTTGTCACGTCACCGCCTTAACCCTAGCCTATATAATATAAGCTCTCACCACAAGGAGAGGCATCTTGATCCCTACACACATTGCTCTCTCTCTTTCTTTCTCTCAAAAGGGCATTGTAGTACACCTGGAGTGTACTCTCCCGGTAACCTTACTCATCAATAAAGATCTTCGGTCATCGCTGCCGTTCCTGAGAGTGGACGTAAGTCACCGAGACCGAACCACTATATATCTCTGTTTTTACTCTTATTTACTATTTTACCATTGATCTGTTATTAATTGCCTATTTATTGCTCATTAATCACACATATTCATCTACTTGACTGTTGATCTAGCACGAGATAATTTTGTGCATCAACAGTTTGGCGCCGTCTATGGGAACGACTGAGTTTCTACTACCTTTTAATCCTTTTGCAATCCATGGTGATCACAGCCAGGTCGATGTCTCAACAGCCAAGAAATGACAACCCAGCACATCGGGAGAAGGTCCACCTCCCCTCGTACCTTTAGAGTTGTCCGCTACGGCGACCCCCGTCGTTGGACAACAGCTCTTACAGACTATGCAATCGCTGGTGAAGTTGAATCAGCAACTCATTCAACTGATGCTCACCCAACGAGGGGTCACCCTTCAACCTGTCGCTCTTGTGGGAGGAGACCCAGTCCCTCCAACAGGAGAGGAGCCACAACCTATCTTTTCTTGCCATCAGGCAGCCCCTCACCATGGAGGTCCTCAACAGAATGCCCCAAGACCACACCAGGGAGCACCTTGTTGCGCAGTCCCTCCTCAGCGCGCAGGAAGTTCACGTGTTCCCCCTCCACACGTACTTGCGCAGGACGACGAAGAAAAGAACCAGTATGACGATATGAAGGTCAGTACCACCACCCAACAGAGGACGTCCCCAACCAATGGGACGAGAATATCATAAAGGTGCAAAACTAACTCGGTGATGCCCTCAACGCCATCAAGGCGCAAGTGCCCGAGACAGTGGATTACCTAGTAAGACGAACTGATACACCTTTTGTTGCAGACATCGTTAATTACCCCTACCCTCGAAGTTTAAGATGCCTACCATTGAGATCTTCGACGGTACCAGAGACCCCCTTGACCACTTGGACACCTACAAATACCTCATGCAACTCCACAACGTGCCTAAGGAGATCATGTGTAGGGTCTTTCTTACCACCCTCAAGGGGTTCGTATGCCACTGGTTCTCCAAGATCAGACCCTCCTTCATCCACTCTTTTGCAGAACTCAGTAGATCTTTCGTCTTTCACTTCATTAGGGGATGCCAACATCAGATATCAATGACCCACCTGCTCACCATCAAGCAAGATAGGGATGAAAATCTCAGAGACTACCTCACCCGCTTCAATGGTCCTCCAGATTGAGGAGCCCGAAGATAAGGTAGTCCTGGCCGTCTTCATCGTCGGCCTTCGCACCTTCAGTTTCATATTCTCAGTACTCAAGAAGCCTCTCTCCAACATGTCCGAGCTACTGTCAAGGGCATAAAAGTACATAAACGCCGAAGATGTCACCAAGGCCAGATGAAGTGAGTCCTCCTACAGGGGGTGAGAAAAGGAAGGACGCCCGCGAAGACAAGTAGGAGATAGAGAACAAAAGAAATAAGACAGAGAGAATCTCTGTCAAAGACCACCTTGGTCCCCCACCTCTGAGAGAGCAACAAGCCTTCACACTGCTCAATGCTTTCGTGGAGCATATCCTGTTCCAAATACAGGATGACTCTACAGTACGCTGGCCAAAGAAGATGAAGACCCAGCCGAATCGGAGGAGCCCGAACAAGTGTTGTCGCTTTCACCACGACCACGGTCATGATACTGACGACTGCTTTGATCTTAAAAGACAGATCGAAAAACTCATACAACGTGGCCACTTGAGGCAATACGTTGTTGACAGAGGACAAGCCCCGCCACCTGGTCGGGACCAGGATGACAGAGAGTGCCAACAACCCCTCGGAGAAATTCAGATGATCACTTAAGGGCTAAGAGGAGGTGACTCCAACTTTACCAGGAAAGTATTGGCCCACCTATGGAACACCGAGCACCAGAATATTTTATCTATCCTTTATTGTTTTAGTTGATTTGTTTTGTTATTTGTTATTTTTACAAAATAAAATTCTGCAAAGATTATTGTGACCAAAATTATTTTGGTTTCCTAAAAATAAATAGCTTACAAAAGTCAAAAAATGACTTAACAATAAGATGCAGACAAAAGGTGCCCCCAGCACCAGGCGCCCAGACTAGAGGTCTCGCCCTCTCCACCTTGGGCGTCTTCCATGATGTCGGCTAGACGATGGGTCTCGCCCTCCCTCACCAGGCACCCAACACCACCTCAGGCTCTTGCTCTCCTCATCTTCATCTCAATGGAGTGAGTCTCTACTACGGCAGCTAACTCACGAGACTATATGTAGTTCGGCATCTGATGATGCTCTCGTGCAAGTCACCCACTGACTATGCTCTCGCACAAGTCACCTTATAAGCCTCTGCTATGGCAGCCATCTCCGAGATTATATGTAGCTCGGCCTTTATGACTTTGCTCTCACGCAAGTAGTCATATCTGCCACGGCAGCTATCTCCCGAGACTATACGTAGCTCGGCCTCTATGACTCTACACTCGCACAAGTAGTCACCTCTGCCACGGCAGCTATCTCCGAGACTATACGTAGCTCGGCCTCTGTGATTCTACCCTCACTCAAGTAGTCACCTCTGCCACGGCAGCTATCTCCGAGACTATACGTAGCTCGGCCTCTGTGATTCTGCCCTCACGCAAGTAGTCAC